>NW_004624744.1:22636010-22659523 GCF_000247695.1 Heterocephalus glaber
GGGAAGACACCTAGCAAAGGAATAGCTGGGTCAAATGGGACTTCTAATCCTAGTTGTTTGAGGTAGAGGGACTGGACTTTAAATAGACATAAATATGAGTATAACTGCTGTACATTGTTTCTATATGTCCCTTGATAAAGACTAAAGAGTCCTGGAGATGTTGCCTGCTTAGCCGCATAATGCTTATTTTCATCAGACTGTACATGTACCCATAAAACTATGACACAAATTCAAAATGAAATGATACAAGGGAGAGTAACTCTTCCTCCTGCTTGTCCCCCAGCCCCACTCCAGTGATGGACACTACTACTACTCTAACCATGTTCATAGATTTTCCTTTTAATACAACACTAACTCATATATGCACCATTTTATATCTTGCTTTTTTCACTGAACAATTTGGGGAGGGGAGTACTCTGGATTAATCCCATGGCCTTTGCACTGAGCTACATCCCGGGCCCTTTTTATCTTTTTATTTTGAAACAGTTCTCACTAGCTTACCTAGCGGGGACTCCATCCAGTGATCCTCCTGCCTCAGCTCCAAGTGCTGGGATTACAGATGTGCAACACCATGCTCAGCAAACAATACATCTTTGGGATTCTTCCTGCTGTCTCTTTTTGATGACTGCATGGTATACTATTTGGTTGCATAATTTATTTTATGGTGTCCTACTGATAGGCTCTTGTGTTGTTTTTAATCCCTGGCTACACAAATGAATACAGCAATGAATCTCCTTGTATATGTTATTTCATGTATGTGACAAAGATGTCTGGTAAGTTTAAAAGGTATTTTCTTAAAATGACTAATAGATGATAAATCTTTGGCACAATGGAAGAAAAAAAGAATAAAGTTGCAAATGAACATCTACAAAATGTAAAGAAAAAATATGAAAATACCAGATCGTTTCTCAACCTTTTGGATAAGATCAAGTGAAAATCCAGCAAATTTACTATCAGCTGTATATTTTTCAAAAATAAAATTAATAGAAGACAATTTTTTTCTAGGCTAATAAATACTAAAGAGATTGAAGGGGGGGCACCTGGGGCATGCCTGTAATCCCAGTATTTGGGAGGCTAAAGCAATAGGATCATAAATTTAAGCCCAGCCTGGGCAATTTAAACATAACCCTGTTTCAGAAAAACAGGGGGGAGCAGGCAGGGTGGGGGGGCACTTGGGGGACCTGGAAATGTAGCTCAGTACCAAGACCCTGGGTTCAATCCCCAATGCCACAAAAAGAAAGAGAGAGAGAGATTGAAAAAAATAGTAATAATAAAAACTATCTCCATCCACCCAAGTTACAAAACAAAATAAAAACCTAGGCTGAGACAGTTTCACAGATGGCTCCACCTAATTTTAATTGAACCGATACACAATCTCTGTATTACAGAATTGTCTCCCAATTTAGGAGAAGAAACCAAAAAAATCTTTCCATTTCTTTGTTTTGTATTTGTTTCTTGAAACAGGGTCTCACTATGTAACCCAGGCTGCCTCAAATTCTCCATCCTCTGTCTTCAATTTCTGAGTGTTGGGATTACAGGCATGCACCACCTCAATTTCACATAAATATAAAAATTAAAATGCTAAATAGACATACAGAACATGGTACTAAGATAATAATTAACCTCTGATCTAGTAAGTTTTAATTTCAAACTAACACCACAAAGTTTTATCAGTGTAATTGATTATATTAGTAAATTAAATGAGGAAAGTCACAAAATCATCAAGGGAGATATAGCAAAACTATTTGATGACAGTTAACAAATATTTTTGAGAAATTAATCTCAGGAAAAGATAACAATAGAAAGAAATCATAACTTGACAAAAATACTAAAAAACTTACAGTAAATATTACAGTTAACAAAGAGATTTTGAGATGCATTTCTTTTATGACTATAAACAAGAAAATGAATCCCCTGATAGCTACAGTTCAACATAACAATATAAAACAACAATAGTAACAAAAGATGTAAAGAATAAAAAGAGCTAAAACTTCAGTTATGTATTTGGTAAACTACATAGGAAAGTAGGAGAGGAGATTCAGCTCAGTGGCACTGTGCCTGACTCATAAGCAAAAGGTCCTGAGTTCGATATCCAGTACAAAAAAAAAAGGAAAAGAAAACTTAATAGAATTAGGAATTAGTGCACAATTAGAATAAATACTAGAAGTCAGCTCATTTTTAATTCAAAATTTAAAATTCAAAACCATTCCTCTGTCTAAAATAACAAACTAGGTTTGGAAAATAAGACACAATCATGATAAAACCCAAATATCATATTACACAGGAACTAGCCTACTGAAAAAATACCAGGATCTTTATGGAGACACATGTAAAACTCATTAAAATAATTGATTAACTTTTTTTTTTTGGTACCGGGGATCAAACTCGGGTCCTTGTGCTGTGAGACAGGTGGCAGAACCACTGAGCTAAATCCCCAACCCCTCATTAAAATAATTGAAAAGTTGAGTTAATAGGCAGGTATACCAAAATGATCTACATTAAATGTAATTCTAATCAGAACCCAAAGGGAAACTTTCATAAACTTGAAAAATTATTCATAATTTAAAATTTTTAAATGCATTATGTACTATAGATATCTATGTGGAAAGGATGAAAACAGAATATAAATAGAAGATAAAGAAAAAGTAGTTATAAAATTAATGAGGAGGGATAGTGAAAGAACCAATGCAGGAGTGTGTCATGAACTGAGTCAGATGATCAATGCCTAATTACTAATAACTCTTCTAAATTATTAACAACTTGGAAGTTATTAAATTTAAGAAAGAGCAAATTGGGATCTAATTTTACTCTTAGAAAGGTTATCTTATTTGGGGAGTTCTTTTTAATATTAATTTTACTCAGGCATTTTTATATATACTTTAATTTCAGAATATACAAAATATCTTACTCATGAAAGAGGGCAAAGATCATGAAATTACACAACTTCTCACCATAGATAATTTATCTAAATTCTTAAATTCTCTACACCACGCTGTATTCATCTGACAAATGTAAATAATACCTTGTACTTTATAACTTGGTGAAATTACACATACACACATATAAAAGCAATGTATCTATTTGTCATACCTTATGCACTTCAGAAATACTGAGCACTATAGCATGCAGGTATCATCTGTACTTACTGTTGCTTTTATTTAATAGCCTGGACTCTTTCATTTCACATCTCAGTTTCTCAGATTTTCCTCCCTTTCCCTTGATCATTCTAAGATTGGAACGAAGTATATACAGGGGGGCTCATAGGACCTCAGGATCTTGTAGCAGTAATCGAGAAAGGAGCTTCAGGTCCACATGATCCTGTCTCCTAGGCTTCTCCCGAAGTGTGGTTGGTCTGATCCTGGGTATATGTATACCTGGTATCCTAGTTGTGGGATAGGTCTCGTTCGGGCTTTTTGGAATGCCATGCTTGTGCCCATTACCTCAGTGAGAATTTCCGCACTTTATGGCTCTTACCACAACTTTAGGCCTTTGCCAGTCCATCAGCTGTCTCACATGGTCTATGCCTTATCCCTGTGGCATGGAAATATGGCTAGTGAGTAGTAGAAACCTCAGAGCTGCCTCAAGCCCATCACTAGACACATCCCACTGCCTCTGCAACACTGTTGTTCCCATAGCATGTTGATAAAGCTCTGAATTAAGGGCTGGATTTCTCCTGGGGGCCTAGAACTTTATTCTGATTGTATATTCTATACACTCAGACTCAAATTTTCCAGGGCTTCCATATGTAGCTGAATGTGTAATGATTTCAATAATTTCCATTTTAATGGGTTAATGATTTTAATCCCTTAAATTTGGCTTTAAGAGAATATAAAGATTAGGACTCTTTCATCTATCTGTTATTTTCTCCTTTCCATCATCCTTCTCTGCTAAAATATGTTTAGATTTTCATTCTATTCTTATGCAACAGAATCTTCCATTAACTAACATCTTGAGTTCTCTCTACCTGGAATTTATAGTAAAACCTTAGGATCTGCTTCAAAAGCTAGACTCATTAGATTAATGAAAATGAAGAGCAATTTAAAAATGTTTCTTAATAAAATTGTTTCTGAGAAATTGCAAAGTTATGTTTTGGGAAGTCCTTTGCTCCTTTTTCCCTCCCTCCTTCTTTCCCTTTCTTTCTCCTTCTCACCTTCTTCTTTCTTTGTTCCCTTTCAATCATTCTTTTCTATTTTCCTTCCTTTCTTTCTTCCTTCTCTCTCCTTCCCTCCTTCCTCTGTATTCCCTGGGTATCAATCTTAACCCTTCTAATATAAGTGCCTATCTTTGACCAATAGGAGAGAAGTCACATACATATAAAACAGAAGAATGCATGGATAGACCCAAAATGTGTAATTAACTGTTATTGTACCATCCTTCATTCTGAAGGAATCTTAGGTAACATTCTCTAGTTCATTCTCCAAGTCCACAGTCTGTGTGATTGATAATCAGCTTGATTGTGTAGCACTTGCAGCTCACAGCCCATGAATTTTCCTATTTCATGAGTCAGCAAAATATATCCTACAGGTCAAAATTAGATTGTTGCCTGTTTTCCAATGAAGTAATTTTGGAACAGATACATGCCCATTCATGTGCATATTGTCTACAGTTGTTCTGCAGTACAGTGGCAGGGTTGGGGAGTGCGCAATAGATAGCATATGATTTGCAAAGTCTAAAATATTTATTGAGAAGCTTACTGACTTCCGACCTTATCTGTTGCTAGAGACCACTAACTTTCAGTGTAGTTTTTAGTGCAGAAATGGAATCAACTACCTGTCATTAGTCCAAACTGCAACTTTGGGTGTCACATAAAATGAGACTGCAATTTTCCACATGACAGTCCTTCCAATGCATGAAGACTGAACTTCTGACCATCTCATAAGGCTTCTATAGCATAGTTTATTTTGTCTTTTCTCATTTAACTGAGTTGCTAAATCTTTCATCATCATATTCTTTTCTAATTGTTTTTCTGTAACTTTCAGAGAAAACTCTTTCCCCTCAATAATCACAGAATGCTGTTTACTACTGTATCTCAATGACTCGGAACAGTTCCTGAAGGATGTTCAGTGAATATTATTGATTAAAT
This sequence comes from Heterocephalus glaber, assembly GCF_000247695.1. Next base: position 22,641,094 of record NW_004624744.1, read on the forward strand.
GGATGATATAAGAAAATTTAAACTGCACATCAGCCCTTGAAACTGAGTGGCTCAACCCAACAAACTAAACACCTGAAACTAAATAAAAGAGCATTAGTTCTCTATTGATAGAAATAATTCTACTCTTGTAAGTAAAGGGTCACAGGAGGGGCAGTTTCCTGAATTAAATCTAGTTGTGACCAGTAGAAAAAAAAAAAAGAAAAGAAAATTTAAGGGGAAGTGTTATTTTAATGCCACTCCCTTTACTCTCTCATCATGCATCAAATTTTATGTATACCACCATTGTATTCATGTTTTTATCCTGATTTTTGTTGTAATATCATGTCATGGCCTTTACATCATGTCTATCCACATGAAATTCAGTGTCTCTGAATGTAGAAATAAAAATAATGATGCCTATTTCAGATAAATACACATTTTGAAGCTAGAAGTCAGCTAGATTCTTTTTTAATCTCCAATTTTGATGAGGCAGGTAGATCTCTTAGAGTTAGTATTATAAAGTCTATTGTATAATTCCTGGCATTCATAGGTACACTGATAGCAATACAAATAGATGTATAATTCAACTTTTTCTATTGTGAATTAAATATTCTTTAAAAATTATGTCATCTAAAAGTTAACACAAATTCCCAAAATATGAACTTGCCAGATCTGAATACTTTGATGTACACACTATTATGTTTGATAGAATCTTATACTGATTGTGTGTGTCCAATGATATTTCTCAAATTGCTCTTTTTTTCTTTTTAAGCAGTCATGCTGTTATGATAATTCTCCTTTTTCCCCATGCAGCCATGCAATTCAATTAGCTGTTCTTTGGTGCTTGAGCAGCAATTAAAATAAGTATCCAAATTTGTACTTCTGCAGTTGTTCTTAATTACATATTAGGCTTTTATCTTGGAAAAAACTGATTTTCTTAGTTTTATTCTATTAAGAATTTTTAATCCATATTTTTAAATACAATGCTTATCTTTCCTATCTTTGTGTCTCTCCCAAAGATAAATAAGTCTGTCATCTGTTATTGTTCAAGTTTTGGTAAAATGTTCAAAATAGGCCAAAGCAATCCTCAGAACACCAACTGAGGTCTAGATTGAAATCAATTAACCAACACAGATTGTATAAAATAACATAACAAAATGAAAACTCAAATGCTCATTCTCAAAGGTATTTGTGTTGAATTTCTGCAGTTATTTCTATTACATGATATCTGTTCCATAATATTTTAAACTTTTACTTTTCTTCAGTGCCTAAATACTACATTTCTTTAGGTGCTTTGATATGTAATGTTTCATCCTTAAAAAAAAAAAGGCTGTGATATTGTGGGAGAACTGTGACTCCAATAAATTAATTTACCAGCCCAAGGTCATAAAGCCAGGATGAGAGCTGGTTCTCATAGAGATGTAATTAATTAATGTCTGTGTCTAATCACTAGGCTACTCTGTCTTCAAATTTCTATGAGTCTGGACACTCACTTAAAGCAATATGGAAAACTTTCTGTAAAGGACCATATATGTATAGCACATATTTTAACCTTGTAGGCCATAGAGACTCTGTTACAACTACTCAACCTTGTCATTTTAGCACAAGAGTTGCCACCAAACATATGTAAGAAAATATCTATGGATGAGTTACACTAAAACTTTATTTATAAAAAGAGGAAAAGAACTGGAATTAACCATTGGACCATACTTGGCCAACTCCTGATCTAAATGGCATGGATTATTTCTTTGCTCATCAAAATAAAATAAGCTTTTAGAAATTTTTTAGCCGTAAAATAGATTCAAGAAGGTACAGGGAATATGTTAAACATAGTATTTTTTCAAAAAAGAAAAATTAGTCTTCATTTTAATTGCTAATCAACTGTTTGATTCTTGCTTTATAACTTACAGTCCCATTTAGGGGAAGAATATGTGGAACCACAGGCATGAGTGGAATTTCCACCGGGCAGAGCAGTCAGCCTTGTGTCTTTGTCCATCTATTTTCAGTGAGTTCCAAGACATTAAATGGATTAATATATTTTATTATCCAGTTTAACTTGCCCTCACAAAGTAGAGATGTCTTAAAAGATTTCTGAATGCAAGTTACAGATTAAAGATAATACCAATAATGAAACTATAAATAATAACAAAAAAAACCCTAGTAGAACTGGCCTTTCTTCATATGGTACAAGGTTTTTGTCAATCACATTAATTAGCAAAAACATAATCACATGTAACAATGAGTGCAGATTTTTTATGTAAATGCCTATTTTTCTTTGAAATATTACTAATGACAGAGGGTGTAGATAATTTGTAGAGACTTTAAATAAGTGTATGTGTACTGATACTCTCTCCATCTAATGTAGAAAGGTGCATAATCAAAACTGTTTACCAAATCTTCTATAAAACTGTTCTCTCCTTTTTGTGTACTTATGCTTAGAATCTCATCCATCTTCAGTTCTAAGTATTTTTCCTTGTATCAGTATTTGTGTTCACCAGCCTTTAAGATGATCCCCAAAGATTCCACATCCTGGTATTCAAATTCTCATGTTATCTTATTTCATAGGTTCATAGACATTATGGCTTCTGCTTGTCTGTCTCTCTTCCTCTCCCTTGGGCCTGCTTGTTCTCAATGTCCTGGATGTAGTTAACTGTCATGTCACGAGAAAACTCCTTCAGGTTGTGGAGAGACCCATGCAGTGAGGAGACACGGTCTTTTACCCACAGATGCATGAATGAGGTTTCTTGAAGTCGTTAGCCCTGTCAAGTCTGGATGATGCACTGACTACAACCTTGCAAGAAACCCTGAGCCAAACCACCCAGATATGCTGTTTCCAAACTCCTGGCCCACCCACAGTGTGAAGTAATAAATGTTTATTGTTTTTAGCCACTAGGTTTTAGGATAGTTTGTTATGCAACACAGATAACTAATATAATATTGTATCTTCTGGCAAAACAAAATACAAACTATTGCCTGTCTCAATATTTATTTAATATTCTCTTTTATCCAGTGTGAGAATCCAGTTTTTTTGTTTATCCATATACCACAAATGTCTTTTGTCCTAGTTTTGATCAAACCAAATTTTCAAATTGTACCATAAAATCCCTCCCTAACTTTCAAAGCTTTTTCATTGTTCCATCACTTCCACAAAGATACTGTGGTTTTCAGTCTCTTTCTCATCTGGATCTACTTACTGCACTCATTTTCTTCCCCCATTTTGCTCAATAAATTGAAATGTAAGCATCCTAAGGGCAAACCAAGTTCACTTTTCAAATTTTCAAGTTTCTGCATACTGTCCAATGCTAACGTCGGGGCTCAGAAAATGATAACCCCAAAGTGAAGCTCTCAGAAGCAAAGTTTTCTCTTTGACCTTCTCCTATCCTCTTCTCTGTGTCCTTTGGTCTCCTCCAAGTCATTGAAACTAGACTTTCTCTTTCTCAAGGCAGTGGTAGGAACCAGAACCCCTTTTTCACAAAGCCAGATATAAAACATAGAATTTTTACTCTGATTTTCCACCGCCTTTTGTGTAAAAGCTGAAAATAAGAAATTATATGACCTAAGTTGTTTGATTATATGCCATAAGAACCCCACTCCAGAAAGGATCCTGCCCCTTATCAAGGAGGAAGAACTTCTATCACTGATGGGCCAATAATAATCTGAACTGACAAGTTTCTCTGGGGTTTCTCTTTCCATTTATTACTATTAGATTATACCCTTCTTTGTCCTTTTTTGTCATTTCTAATGACTGATCGTCCTTCATCCAATCCTAAGCATAAAAACAGACACCACCATAGGTCTTTGGGTCTTCAATCTAAAGGCTCCTGAGTCAGGTAAAACTATGATCAATAAATTTCTCATGTCTTTCTCTTAACAATCTATCTGTTGTTATAGGGGTGTTGGCCATAACCCTTTGTAATGGGTGGAAAAGTGTTCTGTCCTACATTGACCAAAAAGTTCAATGACAGAGTTTTATAACACAAGTTCAGAAGTCTTAAAATTTGAGGTCTAGGGAGAGGAAGGAACATCCCAAAGCTTACACAGAGACGAACTTGCATCAGAAGCCTCTTTCTCCATCAAGTCCTATTTTCACATATCCACTTTAAACAAACAAAAACAAAAATGATGTTGGTTTGATGGTTAATATGCTGAAGAGGAAAATTTGGTTATATCCAAGTCTATGTTCTTTAAAGAATCCTTTAACTCTTACTACAATTCAATTCATATTTATTATTTTTATCATGCCAAATACTTCAATTTTTAAGCAATAAGAGTCCAGGTTTAAGAAAAAAGAAAAGAAAGAACACCAAGACCAGAGGAAGTTACACTCATGATTTATTTTAAGACCCATGTTTTAAACAATGTTTCTCTTTCCAGATTTCTAGACCATTTTGTCAGAGAGAATGCTCCACCTGCCGGGATTTCTTCCCTTGATTCTGGCTATGATTATGACTAATGATTCCCAGCTGTTTTCTTTGTGATATGTTTGCTTTTTCAGTGCATTTGGTACCTAAGAGATAGGGCATTGAAGATATGAACATGTGCATATTTTTACATTCCAAATATACATATGGAAATGTATGTTTATTTGCATATAAGTAAGATTTTCATAGAAAGATATGTATTTCAGTTGGTGGGGAAGAAATAGTTCACCTACTGAGAGTAGACCCATATGGGATCCTTTGTTTTGCTCATTTCTCCTTATTTGCATTAATGCTTTGATCAGGTTCCATCCATCTTTTTTTTCTCCAAATTCAATCAGGATGGAGGGCTTTTTGAAATTATCTCAGTTGAGTTTAGGGACAAAGTGGAGCAGGTCTGTCTGAAGATAGCATGTAAGAATCAGGAACAGTTTCTATCTATGTCATGCATTACAAACAGTAAGCATACGATAATAATTATTTGTTGAATAACAAAAAGAATTAATGCACCAAATGATAACCTATAAACTCAGTGAGAAAAATGTTTTCCATAATATTCTATATTAGTGATTTTCAAACATTTCTACATCCATGATAAAAAAATCATCTTTACCTGATAGCATATATAGGCATATCTAGAAATTTTTAATATTTAATGTTCCCAGGATAATCTATTGCTCTCTCTCAAGAATGCATATTGAAGCAAAAATGAGGATCATCTATATTCTCTGGTTCTTTAAATATTAGTTACTTACAAATTGCAAAAGTCTTCACAGCTATTGATGATATACAGGTAGACTCATACCTTTGATGAGAAACGTTTACCTACATGACATTTAAAAGAGGGCCAGGGATTTAGCTCAGTGGTGCCTCTGCCTGGCTCGCAAGTGCAAGGTCCCGAGTTCGATCCCCAGTACCAAAAAAGCAAACAAAACAAATTAAAAAAACCAACAACATAAAAGAATGGAATTGAAGTAATGTATTGAAAATATTATTGTGGGGATTTGGAAATGGATAGTAACATAACAATGGCTCCCTTTATGAGTTGTCCTTTGTAGAGTTACTTTTCCCTTTGACCAGCATTCTAAATTCTAAAGAAAATCCACACCTAAATTAGTAAAATATTATTTACAAGATAATTTTTTTCTAATTTACAGAGACCCCAGAACATCTGGTGGCCTTCAGCTTACATCGGAGCATATAAAATGGTACTTTATGTGAAAGTAATGTGTTTCTCTAAAGATTTACATCATAGCCCTAGGAATTTGAGGTCAATTTTGATTTTTCAGCCCCTTCTTCCACACACAAACACACACACACACACACACACACGCACATACACACACTACCTGGATGATGAAGTCCTTACTTAGCATGTAGGTTTCTTGCCCAGTGTCTCACTGGATTTCCTTTTCCTTCCTATAAAAGTCCTACCTCTGATTGAGTTTTCCAAGATTTTTATTTTGGGGGGGGCAGCAGCTCCATGACATCTTCTTAGGGTGCTGCCCCTTGAATAAACCTGATTTTTCTTTCCAACTCTCCTCTCATGAATATTGGCTTTCAAGCAGTGAGAAAACAGACTTGGCTCCAGTAACAATAATTTAAATATATATCTGAGTCATTACTTACCTGAAGAATTCACTGAAGTTAGCATCATATAGTGAATAAGGAGTAAGATTTAGGTTCAGAAGGAACCTAAGTATTACCAGTTACATGAAGTTGAACAAGTTACTTTAATTCTCTAAGCTTCAGTATAGTGATAATAATTAAATAGTTGTTAGAAATATTAAATTACTTTACGTAAAACCCTTTACAGTTTCTGATGTACCTAACATACGTAGCCCTCCATATCTGTTGGTTTCTACATCCGTAGGTTGAACCAACCACTGATTAAAAGCATTCAGAAAAAAAAGTTGCATCTATACCAAGTATGTACAGACTTTCCTTGCCATTATTCATAAACAATGAACTATAACAAATATTTACATAGCATTTATATTATAAAAAGGTATAAATAATCTGGCGATGATTTTAAATATACAAGGGATTGTATGGTTTATATGCAAATACTACACTATTTTTTATGAGGAACTCCAGTCTCTGTGGCATTGGGCATCTGAGGAATTCCTCCATCCCCCAAGATACCAAGAAACAACTGTATATGCTACTTGTCTTCCTGTGAATAATTTATTTCATCTTTAATTTTTTAGCCATTGTCAATTTCTGCTGTAAGATATGACAATATGCCCCTTTAAAATATGACATTAGAACAGACTATTCTACCCTTAATATGCTTCCTTGGCATAAGAATTATTTTGGAAAACAGCACACATAATAAAAACTCTGAAAACAGGATGTTACCCTTTGGTAAAAGAAGTTTATATATATAAAGGAAATTTCCATATTTCCATTTGCAAGAGTCAGTCTGTCTCTCTCCCTCTCTCTCTCTCTCTCAGATAATGATGACTACAAAATTGTAAGGATAAAAATGACCAATATATGCAGTGTACTGGTCAAGTTTCTAATGGCTAGGACAGAATACCCAACACCCACAACTTAAAGAAAGAGAAGTTTAATTTGGCTCACATTGTAAGGGAGATTCACTCCATGGTTGGCTTGCTCAAAGGCAGAAATTTCATGGTAGAAGGGGATGGCAGAGGAAAGCTGCTCACCTCATGGCAGTCAGGAACAAATTAGAAAAGGATGTAAGAACAAAGTGGGAAGGGGCCAGGGACAAGAAATACTCCCCATGTCACATTCTCATGGTCCACTGGTTTTAACTAGGCCTTACCTCCCGAATTTTAAATCCATCAGTGAATCGATATACTGGTAAAGTTGGACCCCTCACCCTATTTCTAAACACATGGGTTTTTTTGAGATATCTTAGACCCAAATTATAACACAGGCCACAAGATCCTCATTTTTAGAGGTGCCTTCCTACACCCAAAGGAAAGGAATATTCTTATCTTGGCAGACATAGGGGCCTATGGACAAATTTGAACAAATGAACTTTGCTATTTACCCCTGGCTTATTACCATTAGGTCATGATTTTTCTTTTAAACCAATTCATGCTTCTCCACAGTTATTTACTTCATCAAACTTAGCATAAGAAATGCAGAGGTTTATTGTTTTCTTTAGTTATTCATTTCTTCCTAAAGGTCCCCATGTCACATAAAACATATTAAGTAAATGTATATGCTTCCTTCATGTTAATCTGTCTTCGTCAGAGTTCCTTTCAGACTCAGCCACAGTATGTAAGATGGCTGAGGAAAATCTTTTTCTCCCCTCTGCACTTAAATATTCCTTGTATTAAATCACTCTGCACTTAAAAGAGCTAGGGGGTTTTCTGCACTTACTTTTAAGTAGTATACCATGTTAGGGTCCAAATATGTTCTAGGCACTTGGAACTTAACATAGAAAAAGATTTTCTTCTTGATCTCAACCATGTCAAAGCCTAGCGAATAGGCTCAGAAAAAGCTATCTCTGGAGAAGATTGCATTTTATATGAAACTTCAATACAAATTATTCATTTTCCCACTTGCAAAAAGTTAAGCCTATCTTTTCATAATTTATTAGTATTAGGTGCTGATTTTATTGGCAGACATAAGCTAACAACTAAATTTTTTTAGCTTTTAACATCCTGTGACCTCTGTCTTTTTCTATAATTTAATTGTTAAAAAAATCGAATAAATGTGGAACTTGAATCACCCTCATTAGGACCATAAGTATAATTTTATAATAACACTGATAGCATTTACTACAAAATTCTGTGGATTTAAAAAATTACTTCCAATTAAATAAGTTTTTAAAACTCCAAGTAAGTCTAATGATTAAATATTACTATAATATAAATGCCCAGCTATAACAAGCCAAATACTATAGAAGTCTCTGTCTCTGTCCTCTACCACCTCCTCTTCATCTCCTTTTCTTTTATAATTTCAAAAGGCAGAGCTTTAAAAAAAAAATGGCAGAGCTTGAATGATGTTTTATTTCAACAAAACCTCTGACATTGTTTCCTTATTTAAGAATAAATAAGGTTTTATACTATAGAGGTTTTGTTCAAAATGTCCTTTTCAGTTCTCTCAGTGAACAATCCTCACTCACTAACTATATATATAAGCCATTTATTATGACTTGTACCCAGATGTCCTCCCAAAGCCTCATTCACTCACAGGTGGGGCTTTTTAGAGCTGACTGGATCTAGGGAATGTGATACTGGGATTAGGGGTGTGTAATACTAAATTAGTCCACTAATTGGAATTAGCATAGTTTGGGGTGTGGCTGAATGAATTTACTGAAGACAGAAGCGCTACCTTGGGTGTGAGTGCCATCACCAAAAAGGCTTGTAGCCTGGATGGGATAAGAGGAAAAGGAGGCTTGCCTTTTGCAGATTTCTGCCCTCCTGTCTGTTCTCCCCTGGACTGTTTCTCCTCTGCGATTCCCCTCTGCCATGCCACCCTGCCTTGGAGCCAGCCAACTATGGACTAAAACCTCTACAAAATGTAAGCTGAAATAAACCTTTCCTCCATTAATTTGTGGGTGTCAGGTATTTTGTCTCAGCAAAAAGAAAAGTAACTAAGTTACCACTGCTATTATATATTTGTTCTAGTTTTTGAGCTTTCTATAAATTAACATTGTAATATTCTTATAGGCATCAATTTTTAAAACAATTTGTCTTAGATATTTCCAAGGCTGAACAAAACTAATAACCTAATCCTAAATGGCTTAGATATGGTGCAATGAATAGATTTAAGCTGATTCTTTGTTAGGGGCTACTTGAATTACTGAGTTGAGAATTAGTTTCAGGCAAAGTCTGGAATTGAGGGTACAAATGCCATTAGCCATATGTTCCGTTACCTTTCCTCTTTGAAGCAACTCTCCATCAGGCCTGGCCTTCACACCTAAATGGGATCAGGTATGCAGGTGTGTGCACATGTGTATTTCCAGGAGCTTTGAGCTATGCTGCTGCTGCTCTGCTCTCAGGGCACAACTGAAATATCAAGTAAAAGATGTGTTTAATTAACAGAAAGAAAGAAAGTTGATTTTGTAACTTTTCTTCACAGGGGTAAGATTAACCAGCACGCTAGTTCTTCAAGGGAATAAAGGTCAAGACAATACTCAAAGTTCAGCTGACCAAAAGAGGGGTATTGTCTGGAACAAAGCAAGGAGGAATAAATTTAAAGAAGTACTAAGTCCCTTGGAATTCATATATCTTTACACTGTATAACCATAAGATAGAGTAAGTTAGGTCTAAGTATACCTGTTCATTGTTTCTATTTGCATTTTAAAGAATAGAAATGCTTTAGAAAAGTGAATTTTTGAATTTTACAGGCAACAAATTATTCTTATGTTGTGCTTCCATAGAATTTGATAAAACTTTGTTTAAGAATATCAGCTCCTCTACTTATGTGAAGATGAACAAAGGCAAAGCAGTTTCTGCACCGGTGAGCAACAGAGTAATATGTATGGTTAGTGCCATAAAAATAAAGGGTCAGAACCTTAGGGGGACAAGAACTCAGAAGAACAATCTGAAACAGCAACCATTTAAATAGGTATCACCTCTTAATTCTCATTCTGGACATTGAGAATAATTATTTTCTGACAATTTTGGAAGATATGTTCTGTATTGTTATAATGGAGGTCAGTGTGTGCTTTGTGAGCATCTGAGAACTCTACCCTTTAAAAGAGAAAAAGCCTTGATTATTTTACATGTTAAATAACTGAGGACTGATTCTGGCAAATATTCCATATAGGACAGTAAAAGTAGGTCAGAATTGTGGTCAGTTACTTTTAACTGTTAAACAATACAGCGGTTTTTATTTTCTCTAAGCAAGATCTTAGTCCACCATTAGAAGAGCAATTAATCAAAATTTAATTAGAAATATAACTGTTTGAAAGTAAAATAGAGTAGTGAGGTTCAAGTATTTTATGGTTTGCATCTTGTGTATCCCTCAAAGGCACATGTACTTGCTCATCAGCCTGTGGTGCTATTGGGAGGTGATGAAACTTTTGGGAGGGTAGGTAATTGGCAGTACACTCTTGAAGGGGTTAGCAAATCCACAGCCCCTTCCTTTGTCTCTCTCTCTCTCTCTGCCTCTCTCTCTCTTCTCTCTCTCTCTCTCTCTCTCTCTCTCTCTCTCTCTCTCTCTCTCTCTCTCTCCCTCTGCTTTCTGGTCACCTTGATGTGAGCAGTTTCCTCCATACACTTCTCGTATCATGATATACAATGCCACAACAGTACCAAAGGTAAGGAGGTCATGCAGCAATCAGCTGCAACTTCTGGAACCATGAACCAAAATCAACCTTTCCCCCCTTTAAGTTGATTATCTCTGGTATTTATTACAGTGAGAGAAAGAAGACTTAACTCCAGTATGTGTACTAGAGACAAAATGATAGCAAACCAAGTCCCAATCTGCTTAAATCCTTAGTTAAATCTTTCCTTACACTGCACAGTAGGATTGGAGTATGTGGTTGTATATGATATTTATATCTCATATTTCATCAATAACAAACTATAAATATTATTCACTAAATATTTTGCTCCAGTTGGTTTTATCCCCCCTCTTCCTGTATCTTAACTATTTACAAGCATATTAATGAAACCTCTTAAGAAACCGACCTCTATGGGCCACTGAGTTTGTTCTAGATGTATTAAGGCAATACACCAATATCACCCTCTTCAATTAAAAGAATTAGTATACCCTACCAGAAGAATGTTTTGTAATAGTTCAGGCTTAATCTCAGCCAATAGTTTTCTACTGAAATAATGTCTAATGTTACACTAACTTGCAGGAATCTGAAACGAAGTCAGGTTACTTTCCTTGTGGTCCTATTATGTACCACATGAAGATCAGAAAGTTTAGGGTGTATCTTGACATTGTAAATCATATTAAGTCCTATTTATATGATTTCAAATGCTTTATTTCTTGTGTCCTAATAGGTTTAAAATTTCATAAGTTTCAAGTAAAATTTGAGTTTAGCACAAAAGTGTCTTGGCTAATGAGATGCCTGATTTTGTTCATTTCTTCTTTCCTTTGTTTATTTCTTCTTGCCTCTCTTCTTCTCCTTTTCCTTTTTAAAATTATTTTTAAACAGATTATAGATGAAATCCCCATAACATGGTGGACAATGAAATGGAAAATATACATAGTCTATAGAAGAGTATAACAATCTTTTATAATGCTGGCCTCATGAGAAAACCAGTTCACATTTTGGCATATTTTCTCTAATATTTACGTGCCACATATTTTCTTTAAACTTTGTAAAATGTTTAGAGAAGTCGTAAGGTTTTCTAAATTACTATATAAAAGCATATTATATGACATTTAATTTATAAACCAGGTTTCTTTTTTAATAACCTGTGTAATTTTTTCCAATGTGGGATTTACTTACATGTTACACATATTCATTTTTTTCTTTTTGAAACTTTTATCCATAGCTCGTTTCTCGAAATTGCAAATAAAAAGCGTTAGCACCCCCTAGTGGTATAATGAATTTTTAGGGCAAAGGAATATCTGTAAACTTGCCTTAATTTTTCCCTCATTCATTTCCCTTTTAATAATGTATATAATAATTTAGGGCCTCTAATTTTAAAATATACTTTGGTTATTTTCATGTGCAAATAAGTAAAAAGGGAATTTTAAAAATGGTAAAAGTAATATACTGATTTAAAGGGAGGTCTAAGATATTCTTGCATATTCATATCAGCACTATATATTTCCTTTCTCACCTTTTGATAACAGCATGTATTTATTTAAATAATTTAGATTTACTTTTAAAATTTATATTTAAATTTACTTTTAAATTTGTATAATATATGAATCAATTGAGGTTTTGTAAAATACAAATTACGATATATCAAGTTTGGGTGGGGCTTGATGTTTGGTGTCTAATAAACTCCCTGAAGCTATTAATAATGCAGCATACTTTTGAGTACTAAGTAAGTAGAAAAAGTGTTTAATTTTTGTATAAAGCATTTAAAATATTTGTAAATTTTCCAGATAGCCAGATAAGTAATAAATATAAATGTATAGTCTTTTGGGAAATAATTTCATTTTAAAAGATAAATACTTAAATAAATTCATTCATGTGTATTTTACTATGCTAATTTATATTCACAGATAATAAATCACAAATAATTTCCAAGTTGTATTTGTGTACTTCTTTTATGCTTTTTAAATTTATGAATATGAAAACAAAAAGCTATTTACATGCTTTATATCTCTCATATCAATTAGATTTTTCACAGGAATCTTGGCTTGAGTTAATCACTTAGAATAATTTTTTTTTTTTGAGATGGTGTCTTGCTATATAGTTCAGGCTGGCCTAGAACTGCCCCAGCCTCCCAAATGTTAGGATTACAGGTGTGATCACACCCTGCTTAGTAGCATTAATTTTGATAACAAAGCTTTTATGAGCCCCAAATGTCAAAGGAACCATGCCTTTAGTACAGTGTTGGGAACAGAATAAGAACTCTATAAAATTTAGTTATTATTATATCATTTCATGAAATACAATATTTTTTAAAATCTTCCAATTATATTAATTTATAAACAATATAAATTTTATAAACAATTATATTAATTTTGTGAACAGTTATATTGAAAGAATTATAGCTAAGGAAGAGTAAGAAGTTGTACTCCCTTCTGCTAAGGGGTACTCTATCTGTGACATTAAGTAGCAATTTTAGAACTTTAGTTTCAATAACTTTCCATCCATAAGTTTGCACCATAATTAGAAGAGGAAAAATCTAGTAGAATGTTATATGGATACATTTTACTATTTCAGTTTTACTCTTTGTCACAGAGTAAGTAAAGCCTAAATTCCCGTTTAAAGATTACTATTTTTTGAATACTTCTATATAATTATGATGTTATTTTACTCATCATTATTTCTACAGAAGCAGATGGATAACACCTTAAATGGTGTGTGTGTGTGTGTGTGTGTGTGTGTGTGTGTGTGTGTATGTTTAAAAAGAACATTTGTTTGGGAATAAGTAAATGATCTAATATTGAATCTTGGGATAGAAATAAAAGCTAGATTATTGTACAGGTCCTAGGAAACTTTGAGAATGGGGAATGATTCCCATTTTTCATATCCAAATAATACAATTTTATTTTAAAGATGAGTAGAAAAGAAAAAAAAATAGTATTATGTCAGTTCACCATACAAAAAGGTAAACATGTTTTATCACCCGACTTGTCCAAATTAGGAAATCAAAATTTAAAGAGGTTTATAACTCATCTTGTTTCTCTAATGCCAATTTCAACCTCTTGTCCAATATACAACACTGCAGTCTATAACACGTAGGACTGAAAAACATGAACAGGCAGTAATACAAGTACTTCATAAAGTGTATAGATGAATGATTTGAAAACTATCCTCTTTACAGTGCCAAAAGTAGCATTATAAACTGAAGAGTAATAGCCTGTCAAAAAGAGTGATTAGGAAGTAGCTGCTATACATTACTTTTAGCTTTAAATATTTATTTTATACTGATTTAGGTGTATAACCATTTTATTGGCATATTAATGTAATTCACCAAGAACATAACCTTAGCTGTCTAAACACCAGATGTATTTATAAGTGAAAAATTATAAGCTTATGATACTTGTGCTTTTCTCCTAATGACATTTCCAACTTTTAATGGTTTGTACTTCTTCCTTAGCAAGCATAGCATAATTAACATAGAAATGTCATTTTGAGTTTAGATTTCACATAAACTTATAATTTTACTTCAAACAATTTCTACCTCTGGAGTTAACATGTATTCAAATTTACATACATATGAATGTAAGGAATTTACTCCCTATTTGGTTCTTTCTAAAGAAAAAAAAATACTTCACCGCGGAAGCCCTACGAAGCACAGATCTTCCAGTGTGGACTAATTTGGACCATCTTCTGCTTTTGAAGAAATTGCCATTGTTGTTGGATTTTTAACAAGTAAAACTCTAAAATCTGGGTCTAGGGTATAGCTCATTGGTAGAGTGTTTACCTAGCATGGATGAGGCCCTGAGTTTAATTCCCAGGGCTACAAAACCAAAGCAAAGCAAAAGCACACACTCACACTATACAATCTAGTAGAAATGTAAATAAGATCTTCTAGTAGGTAGAATGGTATCCTCTTGTGCATATGTTCTGCTTATAGGAAACAGGTGACAAATACAGGCACTAAGTTTTAACATAAAAGACCAAAAATGTAACTAGTGTTGTTACTCAGAATTTCCCTATGAGTAGGATATTATCTAACTAATTTTAAATGATCTCTGCTAGTCAGCTTTCCATCACTGTGACAAACCTTCAACTCAACTTTAAAGGAGAAAAGATTTATTTTGGTTCTGTTTCAGAGGTTTCAGTGCATGGTCAGCTGACTGTTGCTTTTGAGCCTGTGGTGAGGCAGAAACATGGAGAAGAAGACATGGTGGAGCAAAGTTGCTCGCCTCATGGTGGCCAGGAAGAAAAATGAAAAGAGGATCCAGGGTTTTAATATCTCCTGTGACCTAACCTCCTCCCACTAGGTTCCAACTCCTAAGGACTCTACCACCTACTGATAATGCATGAGTCTTTGCATGACAATCAAGATCCAAACTATCACAGTCCATAAGAAGTATTTGCAGTTCAAACTTATAAGTCACCAAGAAGCACAACATAGATGATTGTTGCTATATACTAGATTTTTTAAAGTGAGGAAATATTCTGATTTTAAAACACTGGGTAATGTTCTTATTCTACTTTATTGAGCCAAATAAAATAGTGTAGGATAGATGATATGTCAGGTAGGTAGATACTTTCTAACTGAATAATGATGTTCAGAGAATATAACATAATCAGGGGCAGTTGTAACAACACTAACTTTTCATTATTCTCAATAACTTGGAGGAAGTTAACATTTCATCTTCTTACATATTTATGTGAATGTATAAATAGTAGATAATATTGAAAAATGAATGAAACATTTAAAAATCTGACTGACTTAACAATTCTCAAAATGTATTAACCAGAAAAAACTAACAATTAAGTAATCAATTTGGGAAGCATTTGATAAATAAAGTTTAATTTAGTTTATGAGCTGTAGAACCTCTCAGAATTTTTGATCATCTAATGCTCAGTGTACAAAAGAGGATTAAAATATTACTTTAAAAGTTATTTGATCACAGACCTTTTTTATTAAGGAGTATCACAGATGGTGATTTTATGAGATGAACTTTTTACAGTCTAATACAAATTATTAAAGTTTTGGCTAAACTGAAGTATGATGGGATAAATGTTAAAATTACATGTTTATATTACATACAAAAAGATAAACTGAGTAAGTGACAATGATATCTGCTATAGCAGTTTTATATGACATAAGAATGTTTGTAATTTGAACATAGAAGAAGCCAAGTACAATAGTAAACAATGAGTATTCCCCAATGCTGCTTCAATGGAAAATTATAGGGGATGCCATTCACATCATTGTAGTCCACATGGAAGTATGCCTGGGACATTATGCAATACTCAGTCCTAAGTATCCAAAAGAAAGAAGGAGATTCATGATGTGATAGTCAGACTATCACAGTTTTTTTCCTGGATACCACTTTTAACTATAGCAGGCCTATTTAAATCAGCTAGTGCTATCAAATAACTAAGGAAAATCTCTTTTATATACTGACAATAAACAATTCTTTCTCATTCATCAGCAGGTCACTTGGGACAATTCTTTTGATACCAGTTGGGCATACATGGGAGCCTGGCTGTAAGCTGTAGACTGGATCTGAGTTGGCTCCATGTGTTTCTCATTCCTCCAGGGGCCAGTAATCTAACTGGTACACATTCTGCTTGTTGGAATGACAGAAGCTCAAGAGGTAAATGAAAACATGGTGGCCTCTGATGGCCTAGTCTTAGCACTAGGACCCTGTAATTTCCACCCATATTTCATTAACTAAAGTATGTGACAGCACACAGCCTAAATTCAGGTGTTTGGTGTGAGCAGTATATTCTGCATTAAAAATATAATAATACATAGCTAAGAGTATGGATACAGAAGCAGGAAGGAATGGAAACCAATATTCATTATAATATTATGGTTAACAAGAGTCAGTCATAAAGAAAGGCTTGGGATAGAGAAAATACTGAAAACCTGAGCATGGTGGAGGTAGAGAATTTTCAGAAAATCAGAATGTTTAATAGAAGGAAAGAGGACTTGAGGGACCTATGATAACTGTACTCAAGTATCCGAAGGGCTGAGTATGCAAAAGAGCACACAAGTATTGAGGGTTGCCTCAAGAGACTGAAATAATAGTCAAATTCAGCCCTATATTTTAAAAAACCATGCACTATCATTATCCATGTTGTTTTGAAACACATAAAATCTGTCAGATTCAAAGCAATGATCATCACAGTACAATCCTGCTAAGTTTAGCAGTTTTAAGCAGGCATAAAACCTGAACATATTGTTTATGATGCACTATAGCACAATAATCAAATCTGGGGAAATAGGAGTAAAATACTTTTAAGAGTACCCCTAAGTATAACTTTAAGCAGAGCAATATTTCTCTGAAGTGGTAAGAAAAGTAGAACATATAGCAATCATAATGAAATGAAATTCTTTTCCTAGGTCCATGTTAGAATTTTATATACTAGTACCTGGTGTTTCTATCTAAGTTTCCTGCTTCTAGTTATGTCTCTGCTCTAAAGGGTTCCTCTCAACTTCCTTTCCCCAACTGTACATAAACAGACTGCAACTCAGTACTCAGAATTCAGAGTGGGCAAACTCCTCTGAGGCAGCCAGCTAATAAAAGGTTTTCTCCATTTCTTTAAATAACTTTCAGATTCTGGAGTCTTCAAACTGCTGTGGCTGCAACACTTGGCTGTAATAGTGAGCTGTTCCACTTTGCCACAGCATTTCATTCCCTGACTGGGGATCAAATCTTGCTGGACCTTTGAGTCACTGGTTCAGAATCAGAGAGTGGTCGCCAGGAGCCCTCTCAAAAGAATGAGATGGTGCACCTCTGCCCTGTTTAACAGTTCCTCCTTCATAAGGTAAGGATGACCGATGACTGTGTTTACTTCGCCTATCCAGACTCAGGAGAAGGGGTGGACTAAAAACCCCTTCAGGACTTCAGGAAAAGGTAAGGCCCAGTTCAAACCCAGTCAGGGCTGGCCCAGTGGACAAAAGAAGAGGATGATCACCTGTCATAGTCTCAAGTCAGAGACATCAGTCAGGGACCTCACTAAGGGGGGTGGGGATGTCTTAACCTCTGAATGATGGCTTGAGTGTGTGAGTGAATGTATTCAGGCATTGTCCTCAAAGGCCTTGGCTATGGAATCTGATTGGGACCTCACCTGTGGTTGCATGGCAGCTTTCAGCTGGACATTCTTTTGTTTTTTTCTTAATTTTATTGGTACATTTAAGATGTACAATAAAATGACATTCATCATTGGAAATTTGCACCTTTACATAATCCATCTTAATTCTTATTTTTCCCCCATTCCCCTGCCCTCCCTTCAACCCCTACAACCCTCCCTATCTACAAAGACTTTGTTTCCATGTTTTCTTTTTCTCATATTAGTTCCATTCCTTTTTTCCTTTCCCCTACCCCTCCCACTTCCTCTGCGCCTTTGCATTTTTTCTTCCTATTTCACATTATCTATTATATCTTTTAGTCCTTATTTACACTTTCAGTTTCTCACACTAGAGAAACTATTCTGCATTTACACGTGTGTGCTATTTATTTCACTTAAGAATATTGCCTTGAAGTGCATCCATTTAGCTATAAATGTCTCTACTTTCTTGTTCTTCATGGGTGAGTAGTACTCCATTTTATTAAAAAACCCACATTTTCTTTATCCAGTCTCCAATTGATGGGCAGTTGGGTTGCTTCCAAGTTTTAGCTATAATGAATTGTGCTGCTATGAACATGGGTGCACATATATCACTGTGGTATGATTCTTTTAATTCTTTGAGGAAGATACCCAGCAGGGGAATAGCTGGGTCAAATGGGACTTCCAATACTAGTTCTTTGAGGTATCTCCATACTGATTTCCACAG
>NW_004624744.1:22663009-22686638 GCF_000247695.1 Heterocephalus glaber
GCACAATCTCTGCTGTTATCTGAGAAATTATTTCTGATTTCATGTTTTCCAGTTCCTTTTCTGTAGCCAGTTCAGGGATTCCAGGTGATTGAGTATCAGATTGTTCCATCTCATTTCCCTTTGGGGTTGCCTTAGGTGATCTAGAAGTCTGGTTTTGAGACTTATTTACGTGTCTTCTCATTTCAACAGATGCATCCTGCTGTGCCTTTGTTGAGGCAACTTTTTGCTCACCCAGTGGTCTTCAATTCTCAGCAAGCCACCGAGCAGCATTTACTCTGAGGCTCACCAGTACACCAATTCCTGGGTTCAGAGTGGTGGCATTCTAGATCCTTGAGCTGACCTGTTTTCTGGGCAGGCTGCTGGCTGGGGCCTGTGCACACTTGGGATGGTATCTAGGCATGCCTTTCCCTGGAGCCTCTATGTAGCTGTTGTCTGGGAGGGCCTTTGGCTGGGAGCTGTGCACCCCAATTCCTGTTGTCTGCACAGGCTTTTGGCTAGGGTCTCCACACACTTATCAATGGTATCAGGGTGAGCCTCTGGGTATTGCTTGTGTGCCTGTGTAGCTCTTTTCCAGGAGGGTCCTTGACTGTGACCAATGGTATGGTGGGCCTCTGGCTGAAGCTTATACACCTGTGCAGCTCTTTTCTGGGTGGCCTTTGGCTTGAGTGGGTGTGCAGGAGCCTCTGGGGTTGGAGCAGAGCCCTGGCTGGGATCTGCCTGCAGCTGCACTGATCTGGGCCTTGTAGCTCCTCCTGGGATTTATGTGCCCTTACCAATGGAATCTCAGCTGAACATTCTGTAGTGATGATTCTGGTAGCTCCTTCACCAAGAGGGATGCCACCATCATGGGTGAAACCAGAATTCAGACAGCACAGCCATTTTGCCAAGCACAGACCTGCCAAGTGGGGGAACATGCAGTGGTCCACAAGTTCCTGTATATGCTTGAGTTCCTTATCTCTCTCCTGGGAAGAGGCTTGCTGACTAAACTTGGGGTGTGCATAACATTTACCCTTGAGGGACCAGCAAATCTGACCCTAGATGGATGAAAAGGACTGATACAGTCTGTAACTGTCCCCAGAGAGAATGAATGGAAACTGCACACTGCAGATCAGAAAGAAATAACATCCCCAGAGTTATTGGAGACATTTTCAGAGGTGTAGGTTGCAAAGTCCCCACCTGGGATGACCAAGAACCAGACCCTAATACTGGTAGAACTTAAACCACTGACAAAGCCTGTCAGACTGAGACAATATGCCATATCTAGAGAGGCATGACTTGGAATCCAGGAACACATCAGCTGGCTGAGGTGTGCAGAGATCCTAAAAGAATGCTAGTCCCCTTGGAACATGCCACTGCTGCCAGTTAAAAGCCCAGGTGGAAATGGATACCCACCAGTACAGAAACTCTGGGCACTCAACAATGCCACAGCTACTCTGCATACAGTAGTTCCAAACCCCTACACCCTGCTAGTCTGCTCTTGCCTTGAGGGGCCTGATTCAACTGCCTGGATCTTAAAGATGCCTTCTTCTGCCTTCAGCTAGCCTTCCCTCAACAAGTCACTCTTTACTTTTGAACAGAAAGACCCCTATACAGGGCAAAACACAGTTAACCTGGATGAGACTTCCTCAAGGCTTCAAAAGCTCCCCAACACTTCAGGGAAGCTCTAGCTGCTGATCTGGCTGCTTTCCCTGAAGAAAGATTGAACTGCACTCTGCTAGACATGTAGATGACCTCCTGTTAGTAAGTAAAACCAAGGAAAACTGTGGTCAAGGAACTTTAGCCCCTGTGCTTCTAGATGCTGGCTACAAAGTATCCTGGAAAAAGGCCCAGATATGTCGGCCTTTTGCTCAGTACCTTGGATTTATCATCACCAAGGGACAACAATCACTGGGGCCTGAGAGAAAACATGTCATCCCCTCTCTCCCTAGGCCAAACAACAAAAAGAAACTTTGAGTTTCTGGGGGCGGCTGGATTCTGCAGAATTTTTTTTTTCTTTTTCCATTAAGTTTATTGGTACATTTTAGGTATACAATACAATTACATTCATCATTGGGATCTTGTACTTTTACATGATGTATCTTGGTTCTTATTTTTTTCCTATTCCCCTACCCTCCCTTCACCCCCTCCACCCTTCCCTATTTACAAGACTTTGTTTCCATTACTTTCCTTTTCTCGTATTTTTTTCTTTACTCTTCTTTTTTTTCCCTACTCTTCCCACTTCCTCTACTCCTTTAGACCTTTTTTATAGTGGCACAGTTTGTAATAGCTAAAGCTTGGATTCTGCAAGATTTGGAGACATGGGTTTGCTGAGAAAGCCAAACGCTCTATACCACCCTCACCAGACCAGAAAACCAGCCCCTAAAATGGGATGCTCAACAGAAGTTTTAATATCTTTTAAGGAAATTAAATAGCTACTCATTAGCACCCCTGTTGCATGTGAACTAGCACAAACAATCAACAAGTGGGATCTCTTCTTATTAAAAAGCTTCTGCACAACAAAAGAAACCAACAACAGAGTGAAGAGACAACCCACAATGTGGAAAAAATTTTCATCAGCTGTTCCTCAGACAAGAGTCAACTATTTAGAATATATAAAGAACTTTAAAAAATCAGACCTTCCAAATTTAAAGACCCAATCCAAAATGAACAGAAATGAACAGACATTTGTCTGAAATGAACAGACATTTCTCTGACAAAGAAGTGGGAATAACAAATAAACATATGAAAAAATGCTCAACATCACTGGTCATTCAAGAGATGCAACTGAAAACAACATTGAGATTTCACCTCACCCCAGAAAGAATGGCTGCTATCACGAAATCAACCAATAACAAATGCTGGAGGGACTGTGGGGAAAGAGGAACCCTGCTCCACTGTTGGTGGGAGTGTAGACTGGTGCAACCACTGTGGAAATCAGTATGGAGATAACTCAAAGAACTAGTATTGAAAGTCCCATTTGACCCAGCTATTCCCCTGCTGGGTATCTTCCCAAAAGAATTAAAAGAATCATACCACAGTGATATATGTGCACCCATGTTCATAGCAGCAAGGTTTGCAGTAGCTAAAACATGGAAACAGCCCAAGTCCTCATCAACTGGAGACTGGATAAGGAAAATATTTTTTAATAAAATGGAGTACTACTCAGCCATGAAGAATGAGAAATTAGAGAGATTTATAGCTAAATGAATGCACATTGAGGCCATCCTCTTAAGTGAAATAAATAGGACACACATGTGTAAATACTGAATAATTTCTCTGGTGTTACTGAAAGTGTAAATAAGAATGAAGATGTATAATAGATAATGTGAAATGGGAAGAAAAGGTGCAAAAAGGAAGGGGAAGTGGGAGGGGTAGGGGAAAGGAAAGAGGGGAATGGGATTAATATGAGAAAAAGAAAGAAATAGAAACAAAGTCTTTGTGAATAGGGAGGGCTGGAGGGGTTGGAGGTAGGGCAGAGGAAGGGGGAAAAATAAGAACCAAGATATATTATATAGGGCTGGGGATTTAGCTCAGTGGTTTCGCCACCTGCTGCGTAAGCGCAAGGACCCGAGTTCGATCTCCGGTACCAAAAAAAAAAAAGATATATTATATAAAGGTACAAATCTCCAGTGATGAATGTCATTATTTTATATACCTCAGATATACCAATAAAATTAATTAAAAATATTTATACTGACTCAAAGTAGTATGCTTTTGCCACTATTCATGTTCATGGGGCAATATACAGAGAGAGAGAACTTCTAACAGCAAGGGAAAAGAAATTAAAAATTAAAAAGAGATACTCCAAGTCCTTGAAGCAATCTGGGAACCCCAAAAGGTGGCCACCATGTATTATAAAGGACACCAAAGAAAACAGGACTTTATCACAAAAGGAATCAATTGGCTGACCAGGCAGCTAAAGAAGCTGCCAAAGAGACAAGACCCAACAGTCTCAGACCCTTACAAGTTTTCAAAGATGGTCATATCATGTATCCAGAAACCAGGCCTACAGATGATCAACTTTTGCCAAAGAAAAGGCCTACATGAAAGTTTAACAGTTTTACCTTGGGACTGCCTTGAGCCATTGTTCACACATCCAGATGCAGAAAACAATCCTGGCTGCTATTCACCAGAAGAAAAAATCTATGGGTCCAAGAACAGGGAGCCCTCAGGATGGGATCAGGCTCCTACACCTTGCCAAATACTAGAATCTTTATCTCATCTCACAGTGCTTACCCTTTTGTCTTGGAAACTCATGAAGAGGGCCACCTAGGAAAAACAAAACTAGAAAATCTCTTAAAGAGATATTACTATATTGCAAGACTCTCCTCACTCTGTGCTACCCTCTGCCAAAGATGTAAGACCTGTGCTCACAACAATCCTCTCCAGAGACCACTGCCACCTCCAGGAACTCAGCATACAGAAATATTGCCATTTGAAGACTTACAAATAGACTTTACTGAGATTAAACTCAGTTTTAGACACAAATACCAGTTGGTCATAGTCTGTACTTATTCTGGATGGGTTGAAGCCAAATTAACCAAGACAGAAAAGGCCTAGGAAGTTGTTGAGCTCCTCCTCAGAGAAGTCATTCCCTGAAATGGACTCCACTTCTCAACTGGAAATGACAATGGACCTGCCTTTGTGGCTGAAACTGTCCAAGTCCTCTTTGATATTCTGAAGATTGAGTGGAATCTACACACAGCCTATAGGCCACAAAGTTCAGAGATAGAAGAAGCATAAACTGAACCCTTGAAATTATCTTGACTAAATATTGCCAAGAAACAGAAGCAGAGTGGCCAGACACACTACCTCTGGCCCTGCTCAGAGACAGATGCACACCTGGACCCTCAGATTATTCCCCCCATGAGATAATGTTTGAAGACCTCCAATCATTACATATTTTAGGGAAAATGTTAGACAACTAGGGGATAATTATGTAGCCTTAGAGTTACAAACATTAGGCAAAGTCTTTTTACAGATTAACAAAACTGTTTTAGAAAGAACCCTCATCCCTGTGGGTAATTCAACACATCCCTTTCAACCAGGGGATTCAGTCTGGGTGAAAGATTGGAAAAAGACACCCCTCCAGCCTATTTGTCTAGGACCTTATACTGCTGTGCTTGCTATTCCCCCGTAGATGTCAAAGTCACAGGTATCACTCCATGGGTCCATCATACCCAAGTGAAAAAGGCCCACTTCACAGAGGTCTCAGACACCTGGACTACATACACAGACCCCAAGAATCCCCTCAGGACTTGACTCAGACAAAAGACCTTGGAACGCAACCTAAACTCAGAAACATCAGCAGCAGACAACAGCTCTGCTCTAGTAACATCAGGAGCTGACTAGTCTATGCATGGCTGAAGCCTGAGGACACCATTCATAGGACACCTTAAATCACCCTATGGACTCTTATTGTTATCCCTGGTTTCTAGACCTCCTTGGACTACTTACCTTAATTTTTGCTGTGGGCCTTGCTCCTAACCTTTGTCTTTATCACTAGTATAGGGTGTTTCACCAGTATTCTCTGTCTCCTTTAAAGATGAGTTGTTTACCCTGACCTAATTGATAATGTCCAGCACCAAAACCCTGATGTTATTATTGGCCTCCATCTTGGGACATGATGGCCCAGACCTGCTACCCTCTTACCTCTCTAACACCCTAGAGTTGGTCCATGCTTTACTGAACCTGCCCTGCCCCAGTCTCACAGAAGACTGCTGGTTATGCCTTTCCATTTCCTCAGCATCCATGGAGGCTACCCCAGTTTCACCCCAGGTTTGGGGTGACCTATCATCCTACTGTAGATCTTAAAATCCCTCCTTCCATTAAGGTTGCTGCTACACTCAAAGAGTACATCTATAGAATAAGTCAGGCCACAACACACAGACTTGCATTCTATTCTACCGATGTTAGGCTCACCTTCCAGGCCCTCTTCTGTATAAAGCAGCACTTCCCTCCAGAGGGCCTCCAGTCCTCTACTGTTTCAGGACCTCTGACTGTAGTCTCACCTTATACATTCCCCACAAACATCTTAATATATGGGTCAACTCAGGCACTTGCCAATACCACCTCACTGGCTGGCCCAGACCAGATACCTCACAGCTGATCAATGTGAAATCCCACTTCTGTAAGGGATGTGAATTAGGGGATTTCTTCTGGGGAATCACAGCAACCTCTACTCTTTCCACTTCCCACTCCTACCCAATCTCAAAGGCTCACAAAAGTGGTTTCTAATTGATACAAACAGCTTCCTCTTACAATGGGAAAACAAAACTCAAAGGGCTATACAACAGATTCACACAAGGCAAACACCACCTTTTATAGAAGTGGCCCTAGCCTTCACACTGAGTGTATAGGAAGGAGGAAGATAAAGAAGTCAATGTACCTCACTATAGTGTTCAAAACCATTTCTGTCTATCTTCTTTGGGCATTTTCTGGCTCTGCAGGACTTTTGTCAATCTCTGCCTCCATGCTAACTGGATAGGAACCTGCACCTTTGTCTATCTTAGCTCAAAAATAGACATTACCCCTGGGGACACTGACTTTCCAATCTCAGTCCAAGCTCATACTCAACAACGTTGAGCTCCCTTCCTGAGGCACCTGCTAGTAGGCTTAGGAATAGCTTCAGGGATTGGGGCCAGCGTCACAGGGAAAACCACTGCAGCCTTCACCTACCAGTCACAGTCTCAGAAGTTAGCCAATAGATTAGAATAAATCTCTAATTTTATAATAGATCCATGAAAAGAAACAGACTCTAGCTGCAGTTACTCTTCAAAACCACTGCACCTTGGACTCACTAACTGTATCTTTCTGGGGAAGAGTGCTGTTTCCATGTAAACAGATCAAGGGTCATTCAACAAGTTGTAAAAGGACGCTGAGACAGAGCTGCTAAAGTCC
Organism: Heterocephalus glaber; assembly: GCF_000247695.1. The sequence continues at coordinate 22,669,889 of NW_004624744.1, forward strand.
AGAAGCAATCCCAAGCTAGCAGGTTTTGGAGTTTCTCCTGGGATATTTAGACAACATGGGTTGTCTATCAGATCAGAACCTTGGACTCCATTTTCCTATTACTGATGATTGGCCCTTGTCTACTTAGGTGCCTCATAGAGTTCCTACAAGACCAGGTTCAGGCTCTCACAAGACAGTCAGTACATCAATTACTGGTTAGAGCTCACCTAAACTGTAACCGTGTAGGTACTAGTGATGACCTATGAGGCTACACCTAAATAGGGGCATCAAAGGGGGGAAATGATGAGACAATAGTGAGCAATAGGACAGGCTTTTGCTTTTCCCTCATGTTTTTTTCTTTTCCTTAAGATGTTCTGTCCCCAAAACGTAACTGTTTGGGCTGTACGGTATTCCTACCTTTCTTTTGTGGCATAATGCCCTTGAATAATCAATGTATCAAAATGTTCTGTGACTGTTTGTGTTGCATGATATACCTGCTCAATTATCAAAAGTGTTTTGTTCAAGCAAAGTAACTGTCAGAACCTGGTGTTTCTACCTAAATTTCCTGCTTCTAGCTATGTCTCTGCCCTAAAAGGTTTCTCTCAATTTCCTTTCCCCAACTGTATATAAAAGTACTTGCATTGTGAATTGGTACTCAGAATTCAGAATGGGCGAACTCCTCTGGCCAGCCAGCTAATTAAAGGCTTTCTCCATCTCTTTGAATAACTTTCAAATTCTGGAGTCTTCAAATTGCTGTAGCTGTAACAGAGCTGTAGCTTTTAGCTGCCACACGGAGCTGTAACACTTGGCTGTAACACTGAGCTGTTCTGCTTTGGGACAACATATGGACGTCTACCCACATTATACTCACCTACAACACCAAAATCACAGAAAGCTTCAGAATAATTAATAAACTCTTGTACAGGCCCTGGGTACTGTATACCAATTTTCAGTTAAAAGAAATCATAATGGTTCTTCTATAGCTGTCTTCAACTCAGGGCAAGAAGATTAACATGAAATCTTTCTTGACAAAGAAGATCCCAAAGGAAAATTCCTTTCTGATGATTTACTTATGGACAAATTAAACAGGTTTCTATTTTGTTTTGTTTTGTTTTTAAGCCTAATTATGCTGGAAGGACCATAACAATAAGTACATTTGGCCCTGGGACTAAGTGATTTAGTCAATGACACAGGGCCCACCCTCTGTATGGAGGAAGAGACCCCAGATATGCTTTCCTGCAATTGCTGAAATTAGCTGACACATGCACTCGATGCTGTATTCCCAAGAGTAGTGTAGTTCCCTTCTCCAATGTTCTGCCTTTCTTTGTGACATAATGTCCTTGAATAATCAAAACTTTTTCCATTATGTTCCATGACTGGTCAGAGAGCAACAAAAGTGTGCATTCCATTCTCTTCAGTAGAGGAAACTCCTTTTGCCACAAATTTCTGTGCCATCTATTTAGCATGGAACATCTCATTTAATACTTTCACCATTTGTGTAAGTACTATAATTTCCAATTTAATGGAAAGATGAGAAGAGTTAAATTAGTGCTTCTCATTACTTATTGTGCACACATATGACAAAGGGGTCTTGCTAAAATGTGTATTAGGATTCAGCAGGTCTGAGATGGGTGCTAAGATTTCACACTTCTTGCCAGCTCCATTATAATGCCTGAGCTGCTAGCTCAGGAACGCTTTTTGTGTAACAAGAAGTTAATGACTAATTTCACAAAATTTTTTTTAGCAGGAGAAATTTTGTGTTGATTTTGAAATCTGTGCCAAGGATTATTATTTCAAGGAATATGGAAGTTAGGTAAGAGATTGCAAACAACATTGGATGGTACACAAATGTTTGCAGGGAGTTTGGTTTGCACTGTTTCATTAGCATGAGTTTTGCCCTCCTAACTATAAGAGAGCACTAAGACTATGCTGCTGAATACTGTGACAATCACTTGTCCTTCTAAGTGGGGCATTAGTATTCTATTATTGTTCTCATGGTTGAATGTATTTGGAATGAATGTATTGAATGTATTTCATGACAAAATGATTAGGAAATATGTATTTGACTGGAAACTAAGAATGAGCAAGAGACCATAAATGTAAATATCTATCTATCTATCTATCTATCTATCTATCTATCTATCTATCTATAGATATATATATCTGTATCCCCTGCCCATAGCTAATGGTTCAAGTCATTTGCAAAGGTGCCTTTTGGTAATTGTTCTGATGCTTCCAAGGGAGAAAACTGTCTTTTGTATATAATCATATAAACTCCTGGCCAATTATTTGAGTATGTTAGGAAATATGAGAAAATGGAATAGAAGAGAAGGAGCAATAAGAAGGGACTATACCAGGGGAAGATTGAAATGGAAGATCTTGATGGAGCTTGGGTGCTGACAGCCTTGTTAATGACACCTACTCTCCCTACTTGAAATTCATTCAATTATTCAGATGGGTTGTAAGTGAGGAAGGAAAGTAGGTGCTCTATAGAAGCTGCTTCTAAAACATTAAAATCAGACATCCAGATATTTTAAAAGCTGAAGGAAGAGTAACATGCTTAATCTTTAATGTCACTGATGGAAACCGCCCTCTGAATTCTTTGGCAGATGGCAGACACAGAGTTTCTAAGCCTCGTCAATTTAGCTAAGGTGAAACTTCTCCCTGTATTCCCTTCCTTTACAAGCCAGGGTTACAAATGGCTACAGAGGAGCTGTGCAGGAGATCTAGATCAAGGAAGTGAAGCAGTAGCCATGTTCAGGGAGCCTTGCTTGGTTGTCTTGGATGTGGCAGCTGGGCCCACAGGTTCTTCAGCTCCTTCAGGATGTCTGCCTTGTGGATCCGTGACTCAGGCTTGGAAAAAGAGGCTGGCTTCTAGAAGTCCACTGCGTCACTGAAGGTGGACATGTAGAGGTGGGGAGGGGACAGATTCCAAACGTTGTTTGTGGGTTCAGCTATGTTTGTTGTCTCCTATTTGTTGTCCATCTTTCCTTCTCAATTTCTTGGTCTGTGGACTTTGACCCAACACTAGATGTAGAATCAACATTTAGCCAGCTCCTACTATGTGTGTGGTAAATCCTGTAACTTATCACTTATTCTATATCACTCTTCAAACTCTTTTTTCTTTAAGAAGACTCTAGGTGATACAAGCTTAATTTAAAAAAAATTTTTTTCTTAATAAGGCAGGTATGTGAAGATTGATGATCTTGGGATACAAAAATGTACCTAATTATAAAACCCCTCAAACAGGTGATTATTTATATGAAAAGATAATTGGTGACATGAAGAGAAGGCATACATTCTACAAGAGGACTTGATAAAGGAAAGGCCACAGGCCAAATCTAACTTTTTAAAATAAAGTTTTATTGAGACTCTGCCATGTGACCATGACTAATTTCGTGCTATCATGGCAGAGTTGAGTAGTCCAAGAGACTTCTATGTCATAGGAATCTGTGTAAGAAGAATGCACTATCCCGCTCTTCATTTGGTATGCCTACATAATATATCTATCTATGTATCTATCTATGTATCTATCTGTCTATCTATCTATCTATCAAATCTCAGAAATACTTATCAATGAAGTGACCACAAACACAAGCCAACTCTCTTAGGCTTGCTCTCCTGTCTCTTTAACCAATGTCTGTCTGCTCTGCTGCAAACTGGCCATATAGTGGAAAAAATGCAAATTGAGCACATTGGAAAACATAAAGGATTATATGAAGTGGAACTAGAGGAACTGGACTAGAGAACAGTGGGAATCTCATGCTTAGTCATGAAGAAACAAAGGTCAGGTTGTGTAGGACCAGTTAACACTGAAGTCAAAAAGACAAAAAGATGGATAGGAGTGAAGAAATTATAGGGACTTCTAATGAGTATTTTGGTAACAAGGAATTGAGAATCTTGAAGAAATTATGAAGGTCCACAAATAATTTTGCAAATTGACCATATCTATGCAAGCAGTGAAACATTAAATGTGCAGTGGAGACTAGTAGTGCACTCTCCTGCAGGGCTGATGGTATAGAAGTCAATACAACTCATCTTTTTTTTTTTTTGGTACCGGGGATCGAACTCGGGTCCTTGCGCTTGCGAAGCAGGCGGCGGAACCACTGAGCTAAATCCCCGGCCCAATACAACTCATTCTTGAGTTCAATAATATGAAGTGTCTTTATTCCAAGAATGAGTACAAAATGTCATAGCTACCTGAGCTTTATAAATAAAATATAAATACTTAAAAATAATTGTTAATTCAATTTTTAAAAGAAATATTGTACTAAAACTGTGTACAGTTTTAGTATTTAGTATTTACAGTTGTAAATATTGTATGAAACTGTGCATCTGATTTTACTTCAATTTGTTTCAAGTGATCTTTTTCTGGCAACTTTTCTCATATAAAAAGATCCATACTCTAGTAGGAAAGAATCTTAGGGATCTCTCATCCCATTTCTTCAGTTTAGAGAGGCTAGGAAACCAGAGCTCACTGGATAAGATGATCTTCCCAAGGTCAAGAGGACCCAAATTAAGGGCAGAGGTAGCCGTCAGCCGCCTGGCTCCACTTCACATTGCGCTGCCCCTCCCTACTTCCAGTCTAGGCCATTTTCATATTTGGAATTAACCTACAGAATGCATAAAACATCACACCTCCAAGAGTAAATCCTGAAAAAGACCTTTTTCAAATAGCTTCTGATTCCATATTGAGAAGATGAAAAAAATAATCAATTTGTCACATTTTTAATAGGCTAAATTTTCAATGATCATCTATATTTTATTCATTTGAAATAAGATAGTCACTTTATAGAGAAATATTGCCAATAAACATTTTCCAAAAATACTGGAGATTCTGTTCATTTGTAACAGTAAAAAACCTTCAGAAATAAAAAAGTGTACATGCCATTTTATTACACAACAAAATAAAGTGCATAAAGATGCTACCTTACTAAGGAACTACTGACACTACAGAAAGAATGGCTGCTATCATGAAATCAACCAATAACAAATGCTAGAGAGGCTGTGGGGAAAAAAGAAACCCTGCTCCACTGTTGGTAGGAGTGTAGACTGCTGCAACCACTGTGGAAATCAGTATGGAGATTTCTCAAAAACTAAAACTAGAGGTTCTATTTGACCTAGCTATTTCTTTTGTTGGTATCTTCCCAAAAGAATTAAAAGCATCATACCACAGTGTTATATGCACACTCATGTTTATAGCACCACAGTTTATAATACCTAAATCTTGGAAACAGCTCAAATGTCCATCAATCAATGAGTGGATAAAAATGTGGGTTTTTTTTTTTAATGCAATGGAGTACTACTCTGCCTTAAAGAAGGATGAGCTTCAGACATTTATAGCTAAATGGATGGACCTTGAGACCATATTCTTAAGTGAAATAAAACAGACACACATGTTTAAATTTCATACTGTTTCTCTGGTGTGAGAAACCAAAAATGGAAATAAATAAGCACTAAAATGTATACTAGATATTGGGAAATGGGAAATGGGAAGAGGAGCATGGGAGGAGGGAGGGAGGAAGGAAGGAAGGGACCAGAAAAAAATTGAAAATAGAAGGAAAAACAAAGAAAGATTTTGTACATAGAGAGGGGAGGGAGTGTAAGAAAGGGAATGGGATAAAATAAAATTTATTTTTAAAAAGGAATATGTAGGCTTGGAAGTTACATAAAATACCACTTTTTATTTGGAATTTATATGTACAGATATTTCTTTTTCAGATTTTGTTTTAGTCTTATTCAATAGCAAATACTGTACAAAAGCTCCTAGCAGATTTTCTGAAGCTAAATTGTGCTTATTAATTCCCCTTTCCTCTATTTGTTTGATTTTGTTTCAAATAATGCCATTGCCTTCTTTCTTTCCCCTAAAAATGTGTACATTCTATTATATCACTCATCAGTAATGTATTTATTAAATCACACATCCATTTTCTCACTAATATGAGAAGGTATAAAGGCTGGAAACTCTGTTTTACTTATTAAGGCCCAAAACATCAAACTATAACAAGAGGCACAGACTAAGTGTTGATGGAGTTGTCTTTTGTTTTCTTTAAATTTTAGTGCTCTCAAGGAGATAATTCCCAAGGTTGAAACATGAGCCCTCCCAAATCTCCTACTTAGCTTTCATTTGAGTTCTCTTTCTCTCTTTGTGGCTCCAGGATTGTGTGGGTCACTCTTTTTGAGGAAAAAGAAAACAGTTTTTAAAAATTCTTTAAAAGTTGTGTTTTAATATTAAACTCCCACTGGCTTTTGTTTAAGTGCCTGATAATTTCTTAAGATATATCCAATAGACATAGCTTTTCCTAAATGCTTTTATTGTCTTGACTCAGTCTCAGTCTTTCCTCTCCAAATAGAACTGTTTATATTTAGAGATATCACAACTATGATATCTTAAGGATAGCTTTTCAAAATATAGGGAAGCATGGCCCCAGGATTTGCTTCAGATATCTTTGCCTACTTCCTCATTTTGAATGTGAAATTGGTATTTTAATTGTTTCTTTTTTGACAAGCATTTTCTTGGCTATTTGACCAGGTTAGATGATTTCTCTGAAACCTTGCTAATTAATGAAAGTATGAAGGAGGGGACTTAGTAGTTAAGAGATTAATGATGTTAAAATGAGTAAGGGTCTCATTATATTGGGATGGTTAATTCACATTCTATGAATGATAATGGTTCCCTAAAACAACAGTTTTATACATCTTTTTAAAAGACATCACTTTGCTAATACAATATACTGGAAACCAAAATGGACTATGCCTTTCAGAAAATATACCTTTTAAAAAATTACAGCCATATGCCGTAAAATATGCTTAGGTGTACAGATTTGGCAATTATACATAACTCTCAAGTTTAGACTATGCACAGAAATCCTAATTCCTTAGAGAAAGATGAATGTTTCATCATTTGGCAGGTATTAAGCATCCCAACACTGTTTCAGATGCCATGCTAAGTCACTGGATACAAAAATAGCAAAAACCAATACTTACCACTCAAGGAGCTCCGAATCTGCTGAGAGACACATACACTTAAATACACACAAAATTAAGTTACACAATATACTTGTGCACCACGTTTTTGTAAACCTCAAATGCTTTCCCTTTCCCTTTTTTTCACCTTCATGGAACAAAGCCCTTTACAAGAAACTGCCTAGTAGTTCAGAATACACATTGCTTCTGTTTTCTCACAGTTTCCCCTATGGCCTCACCAGTGTCCTGGTGATAAATAATGTCTAGCACAGTATTTACCATAGCAAGATGGCAGAAATAATTTACTGAATGTTGAATAAAAATAAATCTCCTTGTTGGCTTAAAAGACCAGCAGAAATACGAAGAAAACTCACAAAACAGAATGGGATGCCCAAGTTTAAGGGTCATCTTATTGCAGTGCTCTCATCCTATCAAGTAGTTAAAACAAAAGTAAATTCATTTTACTAACGTATATCTTGTTTTCAGAGTAAACTAAGAAATGGTACAAGTCAGGGGAAGGCAAAGTAAAATGCTCAGCATATGTAACTATAAAATTCAGTGGATTTTTAGGGTATGAAAACTAAGTGAATAAAAAAAAAGGTCAAGAATGAAGATTCATGTTTCTTTTTCTTACTACATATGTGTAAAGTATTTCATGTGCATGTTTATGTGTGCATACATCTGTGTAAGTCTCCCTATTTCTGGTTATAATACTTTCCCAAAGTATCCAGAGTGCTAATTGAATATCGTTTCATATAAAAAAAAATACAACTGTGTGCCTGCATTGCTTATACGCTGCAGTAGTTTTCTACTGATTTCAGGAGAGAATGAAAACCATGTAGTGAGAAACCCAAAGGTCTGCACTATCAGACTTCAGTCAATTTGTTGGGCTTCATCATGTTCGGTGTTCTGCCTCCCTGCTGGTGAAGTTCCTAGCACGAATATGTCCATGACCTGCATCCTCATCTAAGATCCACTTCCGCTCTGTACCTAGTTGACTTTGGCCCAGCTCTCTGAGTCCCTATATCCACATCTCCCCCTCCTCCATTCTCGCGAGACCTATCCACATGCTCCCAGGGCATCACACTGTGCTGCATTGCAGCCCCAGCCATTCTGCTTTCATTGTTCACCGAACCCACTCCTTTCTGAAATTTTTGACATTCCTAGCTGTGTGTTTAATTTGTAGCTTAGATCATGCTAAGGTTTAATTTTTGAAATTGGGGTGTTATGTACAGGTAAGGATACAAACAAGTCCAGGTGATCTTTTCATGAAGATGAATCTTCTGTATTCTGTTCTTATGACTAAAGAAAAATGATTATTTGCCACATGACTATTGAGCTATCTTTCAAGCTTTCATTAATGTCCCTTTATTCTTAATTTGAAGCTCTCTAGGCAGTTTTAATTTGCAAAACTAAATTTTCTGCCCTGACTTATCAATCTCACTCCAATGTAGACTTACTCATAGGTCTTATAGTTTACAGAATATGTGAAAAAGCCCCACTTTTAAATTATCTTAATGTAAAATTATTTCTCAATTCAAGACTAAAATTTAATTTTTCCTGTATTCCTTTTCTGTGTTGCTGACAGTAACATTCACCCAGGCTAGTCACATGGGAATCATTTCGTCTCCTCTGTCTCTCTCACATGGCAAGTATAAACTCGTCTTCCATCTGGAGTCCTGTACTCTTACTTTCAGTCTTCAAGTCCAAAGGTGGCCCTTATAATCCCTCTCACAATCAGCAGAATAACTTGAAAAACACAAATCTGATTTTACCATTTTACATTAGTGTTCCTTCTCATTGGTGTATCCTGAACCCACTCAATCTTCATACAAGAAAACCAGCGTCGCTAGTTAAAAGCTAGAAATCTGTCACTTCTGTGATGTCTTCCATAGTTCTTCCAGTGATAAAATGAATCTGGCATTCTGTCCTCTCAATGTCTTATCTTTACAGATTTCTAACACGTTTTACATTACATGAGTTTGTAGCTATTTAGTTTTTGTCTTTTTCTGTACTATTGTATGTCATTAGTACCTCATTTATATAACTATTCATTTCACTTGTATTTCATTATTAACTATAGATATATATCCAGTGGTACCTCACTTGGCTCTATATTTTCAGTACAGAGCAAAGACATGGCATAATCAATGACCTTAACTAATAAAAAGTAAAATCATAAGCCTCCACTGACATTATTGTCCAATTGTAAAAAAAAAAAATAATTAGCCCATTTGTATGTCAGATCTCTTGCTCTCTCTGTCCCTCTTACTCGAAGACCAACACTTTCTTCCTGGGTTGGTGATCTTCCTTCCCCTCCCCTTTATCTCTACCTCTATTTCCATCTCTTTTATCCCTCTCTTACCACTCATTTTCCTAATACAAAAATTTTTTAATTAATTAAATTATCCACTGTGGGACATTTTATAAGAAAAAATAGCTTTGTGGCTGGATCTTGTCTGTTTGGTAGAAAAAGTTTTAATTTATTGTAATGTAGATATATTTCATTAATTTTAAAATTTAATGCCAAATTTCCCATTGTTTAAGTGCCAAATTTTATATTTTTTACAGTTAAAATTGTTTATCGAAGTTGGAGGCCTAAAATAAAGAGTAAGTAATCATCTAAGTATACTCTTAAGTATGTGTGCACAAAATCTATGTTTGCTGAGTAAGGGACAAGTCTATTCTAATCTGTGTTGTCTCCAAATAAAAATGGTCAGCATTAATGTATAACTTCATCTATTCAGCTATAACTTTTATCCCTAGAGTTCAGAATTCATAGGGCCAGGGATTTAGCTCAGTGGTTCCAGCGCCTGCCGCGCAAGGTCCCGAGTTCGATCCCCGGTACCAAAAAAAAAAAAAAAGAATTCATAAATATGGACAAATAGATGACAGCTAGATTCATAAAGTAGCAACTTCTCAACCACCAGCTTTTTAGCACTTGTTCGTATTTTATGTAAAATTATTTCCACTTCTTTCTCCAGTTACAAGGACATTTTATTTAAGTGGCCAAAAATCAAAGTTAAGAAAATTCTAAAATACTTAGTACCAATTCACATCCATTCTTAATTCTTAACCTATTATCTCCGATCGTCAATGGTCATGCTTGCCAATGATTGTGATGCTTATCTGATGGACACCTAGTCTGGAAAGATCCCATCATGAGTATCCCTTGAAATAAAATATTACGTAGGAAAAAATTACAGTTACTATGGATTAAATATTCATTAGAAGCCAAAATGAAATTCATAATATTACCCAAATTCCAAAGGCTATCAAATCCTCTTTGGGAATTACATTTGTACCCTGTTGGTAAGGAAGCTGATTTGTTCCAGGGCTTTAATGACAGGCAGTTTGTAAAGCAATCAGAGAACATTCTGGTAGCCCATAGGCAAGGTGAGATTTTGCAACTTACCTGCAGGATCTGGGTGGGCATATAGCAAGGAAATGCCAATAAAGTATAATAAAGTTTTTTCTTGGTGAATCATTTATTTCCTATGATAATATAAGCAGCCTCATTATTGGGATTATAAATAGTAATTTGAATCTGGTATCTCTATGAAGCAATCAGTAAGTTGTTTATTTTAAAAGTAGAAACATTTTGGTTAAGCTTTTGGGAATCAAGCTCAGAATTAGTTTTCCAAAAGATCAGCTAACTAAGCAATTTAATTTACAAGAAAATGATTCCCCCACAGAGAAGGTTAATGAAGTTTTCACTGTAAAATTATTTGCCTTGAACTAAGTGCTGACTAAGATCCCAAATATAAATAAGTAACACGTTAATTACAAAACACAGAAGCTAACAAACTTTAATTTGCCCTGCAGAAAAATAACAGAGTCTGAAGTAATGTTCAATAAGTATGTAGATAGGGCAAGAATTTTTCCATGAATATATTAATTATTAAAATTCAATAAAATACACAGTTGTAAATGTGAATAATTTGTGTTGTATGCATGTGGAAATGATTTCTACATAGACTCAAAAATAAGTTTAAAGACTTATATTTAAGAAAATTTATTTTAAGCATTCACATTTTATAAGAAATCAAGTATGGGTGGTAAAAGACTAATAAGAATGAAAATTTTAAAAAGGGAGTATATGGCTGACAAATCTGTGTTAGATGTGAAAAAGAAATTCAAGTGACTTTTAAATGTCATTTGTGGATAGGATCCATCATACCTACAACTTACATTGCTATAAATATTTTAAAATCCACAGAACTCTGCGGTCCTCTGTAACAAACTTAAAATGCCCTAAGGTTGACACAACAGGGAGGACATAAGCTGATTATGACATCCGCCGTGGATCATTGAACACAGTCTGCTTGGTGTGGTCCTTATCTCCAGCAGGCCTTGGAGATGCAGTCTGCTCTTCCACACTTCACCACCTGCTCCGGTGCCCGTGTTCTGGGGTTGGCGCCCAGGGTCGCTAGGCTGTGTCTCTCGACACAACCCATGCAAAATGTCTACAAAATATGCTCTCAACCTCCACTTATGTTTACAGAACAGAACCCTTCATACTAAAACTATTAATAACTTCAGTAGTTTTCTTGTTTAAAATGTCTGTGTACAAAATCAAAAAATAAAGAAGCATATAAAGTAGAAAATTGAAAATTTCTTCCTTCCTTAAGTCTTTTCCCCAAGTTAGCCATAAATAAGAGTTTAACATTAAAAAGAAGTTTAATGTATGGAGGTAAAGGTAGACATTTACATATTTAATGTATTTACTTATTTATATCGCATATAACTTTTGATAATTTTTCAAATACTAGATAATAGCATTCTTAATATTTGCTACTTGTTTTAAAAACTAATAATTTGGATTCAGTTCTACACATATTTCTATCACATTTCCTTGCTACTATTTGTTTTTCATTCAAATTAGACTGTAAATTTCTACTACTATGACTGACTGCATGTCTCAAAGTTTAATGCTATTTCAAATATAGAAATGCTAGATAAAGCCTAGCAAAATACTTTTTTTAATGTTCAAGAAGAAGCCTTCATGTAATCAGAATGAAGAACAAATCCAGAGCTATAAAATCTAGAATAAAGCTACCAGAACCTGCACGGACTTTTGGCTTAGTGGCAGCAATTTATGCAGAACAGAGATGAGGTCCTCAGGCTCATCTAAACTGGAGAGCTGGCACAGAGGACTCTGAGTAAAGCTAGGAACACCAGAGTTGAAATTATATCAACATGTGCCTAGAAATAGTAGACAGAAAAATTCTCCCCACTGAACCAGAAAGTCCAAGAAACTTTCACCCGACTGGTGACTCTCACTGGAAAAGAAATCATTAGACATGAAACACAGAAATAACATGGGGAAGTGTAAAGTCTGGGTTTTCCTGGCCCAAGTGGTGGGAATAACCTGAGAAATTAACCAGAGACCTACAAAAAGGCAAATGAAAAGCACTATGTTTAAGTCTTCTGCAGCCAAGAATGTGAGGTCTCTCTCTGAATTAAGTTAAGGTTAAAAATTATGATGCACGTTTAAAAAGATAAACTTCCACAAGGGAGTATAAAACACAAAAAAATAGAAGAATGAAGACTCAAGAACAAGGGGTGAGAGTCAGTTTAGACTAGACATAAGTTCATTTAAAATGTTTATAAGAGATAAGAAAGAACATCCATAAACCATAGGAGAATGATAAATATGAAAGGAAAAAAACCAAATAAATTTGAATTTAAAATGGAGGAAATTAATATATATGAAAAATATACTAATTGTTATTAAAAACATGAATGGACAAGATAACTATGAATTAAATTCAGTTATAGGGAGAATCAGAGAATACAACAAATACCTAAAGAAATCATCCATAATACAGCAGAAAATAAGTACTGAAATGGAAGATATGATGTGACACAGAAATATGGAAAATGTAAATATGGAAGTAGGGAAATACGATCACTTAATTAGGGGAATGAAAAATGTTAAAGTACTGAGTTGTTTCATAATCAAACTGACAAAAGATTTTTTTGAAATCTGATATTTTCACAGGCAGTCAAAGTTGTAGAAAAACAGAAACATTTATCCACTGCTGGTATGAGTAAAATGTTGCAATCACTTTAGACCTCAATGACAATTTGAACCAGATTTGAGTCAGCAGTTTCACTCCTTGTTTATGTTCAATAAAGAAGTGTGGGTTAACAAGGTCATCAATGGCAATTTAAGTAGGAAATTTTTTCAGTAACCAGGACAATCATACATAACAAAGGGTCACAAAATTCCTGGCTTTTGCACAGTCGATACCGGTAGTGCTCCTATGACAAGCTAAAATGCCTTCGTATTTGTGAAAGTGCTCCCAGCTGGGCAGCACTATCCTGATTGAGAAGCATTACGCAGATTCTTAAGAAACTCTATCCATGTGCACAAAGAGACAAACAAATGATGTCCAATTTAATATAAAACTCATTAAAAATATAACTAAAAGTTTAAGTATGTAAAATATCAAACTTTGGATATCAATGTAAAATTTATATATTCACAAAATTATAAAAGCTGATTACAGAAATTTTAGATTACAAATATGTAGATGTTTCTGTTGCATTTTTTCAATTCACGAACCCATTTACATTGAGGCACACATAGGAAATAGAACTCACAAGGGCTTCTTGAAATATGACGTGTTACTCGGTATACAATCTCTCTGTCTTTGAATTGAAAATTTCCACATTATTTCAACTTATTTTTGAAGCCAAATCCAGACATTTCCTAAAACTTTTTTCTTAAAGCACAAAATCTTCCTCCCCGGCCTTCTTCTGGAAGTACTAAGGATTGAACCTAGGAGGACCCACACGGGCTAGGCGAGCACTCTATGACTGCACTACATCCATACCTACCGAAAACGTCAAACTTTTCATTTGTAAATAACACCTTTGCTATAGCAGAGTATTAATATTTATTCCTTCATAAATATGAATATGAGCAAATAGCAATGAAACCAATTAGTTCTGTGAAAATATTGTCAAATTTGACAAGTGTTTAGCTAGTCTGACCAAGAAAAGAAGAGTAAGGTTTAAATTATTACAATCAGGAATGAAAAAGTCACCATAAGCACAAACTTCATAGACAAAGAAAAAAATTTTAAAGGAATACTCCGGATAACTGTATAACAACAAATTAGATAACTTAGAATGGACAGAGTCACAGAAAAACACAAATTCCCAAAACCTCTTCAAGAAGAGAGTAGAATAAAAGGCAATTAATAAAAATTAGTTGTCTTCTATACACTGCTAGTGATGAAGTAAAAAAGGGAATTAAGAAAAAAATCCATTGACAACAGAATGACAAAATATTTAGGAATAAATTTAGCAAAAGAAATTAATTTTGTACTCTGACCAATCACAAAATATTGCTAAAAAACTAAAGATCTAAGTAACTGGAGAGATATCCCATGTTCATGAGTCAGAATACTTAATATAGGCAATAATCCTTAAATTGATTTATATATTCAGTAAAATCCCTATCAAAATAGGAGTTGAAATTTTTGTAGAAATTAACAAGTTGATTCTAAAGTTCATATAGTAATGCAGGGAAAATAAATTTGATTGAAAGATTTGTCAGGAGCAACGCTACATAATTTTGGGGAAAAATAATTAGATTAGGCCTAGTTCTTCTGCCTATAGGCCAGGTATAGCATTTCGAGACATAACTCCATTTTGGCCTCTGGTCACTGATAAGACCTCAATGGTCTGGTGATGCTGTGATGCTCCAGGACAAGATTACACCAACTGAAGACATCCTGGGGGAAGGATCAAAATCTTCATCTGTATGGTTCCTCATTGTTCTAGGATTTCCACTGCCCCCTGAGTCACCTGTTACAGTTGTTTCTCTGGATATACTGAACTCTCTGTCCTGAGTCATTTGTTACATTTGTTTCTCCCGATGTACTGAAAAAAGGTGTGGCAGGTTCAAGGGCTTTTGTCTTTGCTGCCCAGAACAGAACTGATAAGGCCCAAAGCTCAGCTTCTTCTCAAAGTCTCATTTTTTTCTATCTTTTCTGTTAAATAAACTAATTCACCTTATGCTGTCATGGCTCACAGGAGACTAGGACTTACTGTAGAGGTTCTAGTAACATCCTCTTTCCCTGTTCCCTACAAAGATTCACATCTCTCAATTTCAAAACTTAACAGAAACCTAGAGCAATCAAGATAGTGTGGTACTGCCATTAAGACCAACATAAATGAAATAATATTGAACCGTACATTTATAGTTATTTGATTTTTAACATGAAAGCCAAACAAATTCAATCAAAAAAGATTGTCTTTTTGACAAATGGTGCTGTAACTACTAGATCTCCAAATGCAAATAATTAAAAAAAAGTAAAACCCATATTTAACATCATACATGAAGAATGAACTCAATATAAATAATAGACTGAAATGTAAGAGTTGAAATTATAAAATCTTTAGAAAATGAGATAAGCATTTATTGTAAACTCTCCTGTCCTATCCAAGGGTTGAATGCATGAGGAACAGTTGTGAAGTTCAAAATGCAGACTCACAGGCTCACTAAAGGAGAGAGATCCAGTCATAAGACTATAATACTTCTCTTCCAATATCTTTCTGCTACATTGCTGAAGTCCTATTATAGCAGTTCTTTTTACCTAGCATATCATGTGTGATTATGGAGAAAAAAATTGCAAGCTATTCTAAAAGGGGGAAAAATAAAAAACAAATCAAGAAACTGAGCTTGAAGAGGGAGAAAATGTATCAGTACCAGATTCTGATACGTCAGGGAAGTCAGAATTATCAGATTAAGAACTTTAAAAACTCATAAATATTATACTAAGGGCTTTAATTCATAATACAGATAACATGTCGGAACAGATGGTCAACAGTTAGAGATGGAAAATCTAAGAAGCAAAAAGTAACGAGAAATACCAAAAGTATTCTAAGAGAAACAAGAAAGCTTTTGATGGGTTCATAGGTAGATTGGTCATGGCTGAGGAAAGAATCTCCAAGCTTGAGGTTGTATCAATAAGGACTCACAAAGAAAACCAGAAAGGCAAGGAGAAAAAAAATGAAATTAAAAAAACAGATTAGAATATCTAAAAACTGTGGAACAGTTACAAAAAGAACATAATATGAATGACAGAATTATCAGAAAGAGAAATGAGAAGTAATATTTGAGCCAGTAATGATAAAAAAAAATGTCCTGCAAGTTAATATCAGACAGTAAGCCACAGATCTGGGAAGCTCTGACAATACTGGGCAGGCAAAATATCACTAAAATTACAACTACACACATTATATTCAAACTGCAGGGGGAAAACCCCCAAGAAATATACCTTATGTATCTGGAGCAAAATAAGAATTCCTTCTCATAAAGCATGCATGCAAGGAGAGAATGAAGTAAAATATTTAAGGCCCTGAGAAAGAAAAACAACCCCACATCAAACTGGGGTAGCATATAAAATTGTTCTTTAAAAATGAAAAAAAAAATTCACAGACAAAAGTACAGGGAATTTGTTTCACCAAATGTTAATTAAAAGAGGTTCTTCAGAGAGATAGAAAATGATGTAAGTCACCAGAACCTGCAAGGAAGTTCCCTACCGCCATCCCAAGCTCCTTGGGCAGAGAAGCTGAGCCGGTCCCAGCACCTGGAAGGAAGCTCCCCACCACCATCCCAAGCTCCTAGGGCAGAGAAGGTGAGCTGCGCAGGCGCCAGAAGCACCCCTCGCCTTGGAAATGAGAAGACACGTAAACAAGCCTCAAAAACAGAATTCTGGATCACCTACAGCAACCCCAAAGGGAAATGAGATGGAACAATCTGATACTCAACCACCTGGACTCTCTG
>NW_004624744.1:22689623-22723116 GCF_000247695.1 Heterocephalus glaber
GAAAAAGAACCAAGATACTCATGTAAAGGTACAAGATCCCAATGATGAATGTAACTGTATTTTATACCAAAAATGTACCAATAAACTTAATGGGAGAAAATTTTTAAAAATTATAGAAAAAAAAAGAATAAAAAGAAAATGATGTAAGTCAGAAACTTGGATCCACACAAAGAAAAAGGAACACTGAAAAGAAATAAGAGAAGGTAAGGTAAAAATTTTTATTTTTCTTAGTCTTAATTCATTGAACAGACTTATGCTTATGTGTATATATATGAATATATATGTATACATATATACACATGTATACATATATATATACGCACGCATAAGCATGTAGTGGTACAAATGTAAAATGAATGACAGCAATGATGCAGGAAATGGGGAGAAAAATTAAGATGTATGATACGGTACTAGCACTACTTATGATGAGTATAATATAATTTGAAAATGACTTGGAACAATCATAAATGTGTACTGTAAACTCCACAGCAATCATTACAAAAGTAAAAAGGAAGCATAACTGATATTCTAAAAAGAGACATGAAATCCCATAAATGCTCAATTAAAGCAAGAGGTAGAAAAAGAGTGGAAGACAGCAATAAAAACAAAGAACAGGAACAATTACTAGAAAACAAAAAACAAATATGGTAGATAATAATACAGCTAATCAATAATCACTTTAAACATCAGTGTGTTTAAATTGGTCTACTGAAAGATGGACATTGTCAGAATGATCAAATATTCAACTATATGTTGTCTATAAGGATCTCTCTTCAAATATAAAGATGTATAAACATCAAAAGAAAAAGATATATTATGCTAACACTAATTAAAAGACTGATACAGTAGCCATATTAAATTCAGACAGAGCAAACTTCAGAGCAACAGAAGTTATCAGTGATAAAGAAGGGCATTTTATAATGATAAATGGGTAGAACTGCAAAGAAAGATGAATCTATTATTATTATTTTTTTTTGGTACCGGGGATCAAACTCAGGACGTTGTACTTGTAAGGCACGCAGCGGAACAAGATGAATCTATTATTATTGTTGAAAATTTCAACATCGTTACTATTTCATTTCAGGAATAATACCAAATGCCAAGATTTATTTTTACTCTGGATATATTCTTATAATGTAACACTACACAGCCATGATTATACATGAAAATTAACATTTTTAGAAATAAAATGTGCAGTGAAATGCACAGATATTAAGTGTGCAATTCTATGAGCTTTGACAAACGTCTATATCAAGGTATAAAATGTTCGCATTACCCCAGAGTTTCCTTAAACTAATATCAAGTCAACCCCTCATACACTATTTATGATTTCTATGCTATAGATTAATTTTGTCTGTTCTTATATTCATTATGAATAAAATTATGTACAGTACTATGCAATCATTTGTGTCTAATTTCTTTCGTTTGACATAATATTCATGAGTATTTTTGGTCAAGGTCTCATTACAAAATAATATAGATTGGGTAGCTTAAAGAACAGAAATTTATTTTCTCACAGTTCTGGAAGCTGGGAAGCCCATAAGCAAAGTACCAGCAGGGTCAGTGTCATGGAGGGCTCTCCATTTGAGCTGTAAATGGCTTTCTTCTTACTGTGTGCTTGGAAAGAGAAATTTCTCCCTAGCTCTACTTAGATATCAATATTATCAGAGTAGGTCACCACCTATACCAACTCTTTTAAACGTAATTATTTCTTAAATTTTAATGATTTCTCCAAATGTATTGAGGTAGGGCACTGCTTTCGTCTACATCTAAAATTTTTCTGAACTCCTCACATGCTGAGACGGGGCTTTTGGAAGGTGATTGGAGTATGTGGGTTTATAGCTGACTTACTGTTAGAAGGCAGGATCTGGTTGAAAGAGGTGGGTCATTGGGGGGTGGGGGGTGGTCTGGAAGGGTTTTCTTCCCCTGCTCTTTCACTCTGTTTCCTGTTTACCAGGTCTCTGCTGTGCCCTTCTGCCATGTCGACATGCCGCCCTGTTTTGGAGCCAGCTATCAACTGAAACCTCTACAAACCGTGAGCCAAAATAAACCCGTTTCTGTAAGTTGTGGGTGTCAGATGTTGTGTCTCAGCAACGAGGAAAATGACTAAGACAAGCATCAACACACATTTCTGGGGGATACAATTCAGTGATTAGCAATGAGATTCTTCCATATTGTTACATATATTTCATTGCTGAGTAGTATTTCCTTGTGTGAATATGTTTTTATGTTCTTTGTATTGTTCTATATTCAGGTTATTATGACTAAAGCTGCCATCTTATCTAAATATTTCTGTGAGAACATTTTAAATTTTATTTGGGATAATATGTAGGGATTTCTAGATCAGAGGGAAAGCACAAAGTACAAGGGGTGATCAAAAAATATGGTCAATATTTACATTTTAAAATATTTGTTATAGAAAAACACATACTACAATCCACCCCCTCAACACTATGTGATGGAAGTGAGGAGGATTAATGGCAAGTTTTACTGTAAAACTTGTTTAAGAATTTAAACACTGCATTTTTCAATCACATCTCATAAACATTGAGCTTTATGAGTAACCTTCAGATGTTATCTCCAAACTCTCAGAAGCAGTGTTCAAAAGTTCCAATTGCTCCACATACTTGGCAACATTTGGTGTTGAGAGTCTCTTATTTTAGCCAATCTAATTGGTCCACAATGATATGTCAGTGTATTTTAATTTTCTTTTCCTCTTGGCTGATGATGTTGAGTATCCTTCATACCTCTTACCCATTTGTCTTCTTTTGGGAAGTGTCTACCAAAGCTTTTTCTCTGTTTACATTAGTTATTTGTCCTTTTAAAAAGTTGATGTGTATGAGTACTACATATATTTTAGACTGAGATCTTATCAGATATATTGCATGTATTTCTCTCAGTCACCGAGTGGCATATCTTTACCTTTCTGTACATTTGTCTTAGAAGAAATATGTAATGTCAATGAGTGTTAGTTTATCAATTTTTAAAAAATTCTTAGTGACTTTTGTTATCCCTAAGAAATTTTTGTCTGCCCCAATGAGATGAATTCTACTTTTCTTCTAGTTTTATAGTCTTTGCTTTTGTGTTCAGGACTATAGTTCACTAGAAAGTGATTTTGGATTATTACATGAAACCAAGTTCATTCTTTTTCTTTACATTTATTCTACTGTTCCAGCACCAATGGTTGAAAGTATTTTCCTTTATCTATCAAATTGTCTTAGTGCTTTTGTTGAAATATGTGGATCTCTTTGTGGATAGTAATCCAGTCCACTGATCTGTTTCTCTTTGTGTTAATACCAATTATCTTGATTATTGTACCCTGGAATAAGTCTTGCATTCAGATACTGTAATTCTATGATAATTTTTAATCTTTTTTGTTGATTTTGATTACTCAAGGTCATTGTCATGTAAATTTTACAGTAAGTTTGTCAATTTCCTTTTTTAAGCTCTATGGGAGTTTGATCAACATTGTTTAGGATCATAAAGTTTTAATTTTAAAATATTTTGTTAGAAATGTATATTTATGTTTATACATGGTATTCCTCTGTAAGTTTCTTTTTAAAAAAATATTCCGTCCAAGTATGGTATCACCTATGCCGTTCTCAACACATACTCTGAAAAGTATTCCCTTTATTTTCTGAGTTTGTTACATCTGGAATTATCCGTAAATACTTGATTGAATTCACCAATAAAATAACGTTAACCTGAAATCTTTCTGGGAAAAATATGCTTACAAATTCAACTTCTTTAATATATACAGACTATTTAGATGCACTAGTTCATCTTATTTTGTGTCTAACATGGAGTGTTTTGGCAAAACTTTTTCCTGTATTTGTAAGATATCAAATATGTTGGCATAACTTTCTAATTGTCTTTTGTTATGCTTCAGGTCTTTTTCCTCCATGTCTTCTTAAAAGTCTGAAACCATTTTTTCACTTCTAATATAGAAACTTGTGGTTTTCTATCTTTTCCTTTAACAGTATTACTCAGAAATTTTCAATTTGGCATTACATATACCTGTGGCTTACAAGTTTTTGACCTCGTTGATTCATCTTATCTATATTATGGTATTTCCTTCTTTCTGGATTAAATTTGTATTTCTTTTCATTTTTAAAGATAGAAATATGTCAAGGACCCAGGGATTTAGCTCAGTGGTGCCACTGCCTGCCTCACAAGCGTGAGGTTGAGTTTGATTCCCACCCCAGATAGAAATGTATCAATGACTCAAAGCTCTCTGCTTTATACTTCTGAATTTCTCTTTCAGCATAATTTGGCTCTATCTCCTCAAAATATCATGTGTTAAATTTTCATTATTAGTTTGAATTCTTTTCTAAGTTCTCTTTTGATTTTTCTTTGTCTTGAGTGTTAAAAAGTATTGGATTTCCAAATATTTTGGATTGTTTTCTGATTTTGAATTGATTTCTAATTTAATCATGTTGTAATTAGAGTATAGAAGTTGACCTAGATATGATATATTTATTTGCATTTAAGAGTATGTTTTGGGCAGCTGGTGGGTGTAATGTACTATAAATTTCAACTGGCAATAATATTCATAGTAATGTTCAAGTTTTCTATGCACCTACTGATTTTTTTCTCCCTTTTCTATCAGTTATTAAAAGAAATGTGTTAAAATATCAAACTGTGACTATTCACTCATTTTTTAGTTGTTCATGTATTTTGAAAATGTTTTAAACATATATTTAGAATTCTTGTCTTTCTGCTGAATGAACATATTTATCTTTATTCTATCTTGTCTACATAACATCACTTCTTATTCTTTAACTTTCAACATGGTCTTTAATATGTTAATCTTATAGTCAATACAGAGGTTCTATTTGTTTATCCAGGTCAGCAATGTCAGTCAGTTAATTTTTATGTGAAGTCTACGTATACTTTTTTATACTTTATATTATTATAAATTTATTATCCTGATATTTTCTATTCTTTCCTACTGTCTTGGGTTCCTTTCCTCATTTTTACCCAAATATATTTTAGTATTCCATTTTATGCCCTCTATGTACTTTTTTAGTAAAGCTCTTTGTATTTACTTTTAAATTTTAATTATCACTCTGGATTAAAGAAATGTATCTAACTTATTACTGTCTCCTAAAATTAATATTATATCACTTCTTATGAAAGTGTAGGAACTATATAATTTAACTTACTCCTATCCTTTATGCTATCATGCTTTACTTCTTTTTATATTATAAACCTTATACTATGTTAGTAATTATGCTTAAAGCAATCATTTTTATGTTTGAAAATTAACATAATCTTACATATTTATGTATTTATCATTTATGATATTCTTTATTCTTTCCTTATAACTTTTATTATGAGGTAAATATTATGACTGGTTTATGCTGTCTTCTCTAAGGTATGTTAAGTTTTGTTCTGTGAGGAATTAAATTACTGTATTGGCAAGTCTACTTCCCGTTTATATATAGTTTTATGTTTTATTTAGTTGGGTCTACTTACTCATTCTTTGGAGTGACTTTCAGGTCAGATGTAGTCATCATTCCTAATGTTTGGCTTTTCCAAAGTCTCTTGAATGCCAGAGATATTTTCTCTTTGGCTGGGCTGGAACTCTGATGTATCCCAGCTCAGTTGATGGCCATTGTTTCTCTGTTCACTTCTCAGACATACAACAAATACTCGCTCATGTTTTGGATGTCCTTGCCCTGTGCAAGAGTTGGCCGGTTTTTAGCCAGAGATCCAAGGGGAACACTCCTCTCACTTCTGTCAACACCATCAGATCCCTTCTCTTGGCATAGTGTTCCACAAATCTTAGTCACTTCATCAGCCCCAAGCTCTGTAATTTCCTGCTCAGCCCTGTAAAATCACCACTCTGTACTCTGCGCTCAAGTCCACTTCCAGCCAAGTGGTCAGGCAAGTGTCACCACCAAGAAGGCCTGGGTGAGGCACCATGAAGAAAACCAGGGTGAAACATAGGGCTCACCTCACTTCCCTACTCTTGGAAACCAGGGTCTTGTTACTGCATCATTTACCGGGTGCCTAGAAAGATTTCATATATTTTGTCCAGTTTTGTAACTGCTAAATGTGGAGGCACAGGCCAAAATCAGTCATTCTGCTATAAATAGATATTGATGTTAAATTCTAAAACACTTGAGAAAACAACAAATATAGTCACGTAAATATGTATATTATCAATATATAATGTGTATTTTTGTTAAGCTAGTATTTAAATGCATACGTTTAGGAAACTGATTCTTGGCTACCAACTGTATAATCTTCGTAAATTTTTTTTTCAAGGAAATTTTTCCTTTTCTGTGGTAAAAGGACAATAAAATTGCTGACCCCATGGCACTGTTTTGATTGTTAAGTACTGTACAGAAAGTACTTAGCATAATGCATTGTATATTATAAATACATGTACGTTAATGCTATTTTATATTTGCTATTTAAGAAATTTAGAAACAACATAACTAAAACAAGAGTAATTATTTCAAGGTTATATTTATTTATTCAGTTTTTTTCTCTGTATTTCCATGCTCATTACATTGAATATCTTTTAGTATTAAAAAATAAGTACTTTTTAAAAGGAAACTTAACTTCCAGAAGATTTGATATTGAAAGGCCCTTACATTAGCCTCTCTTAATTTACAAGAATACCAGTAGTTTTGAAGATAAGAAATAGTTTTCTTTCAAATTTCTGAAAGTTTTTGCTTATTATGGTGGGAAAGTAATAAGCAATTAAATTATCTGGGTGCAGTGAGTGTGCTTGTAGTTCCAGCTACTTCAGAGGCTTAGGTGGGAAAATTAGCTGAGCCTAGGAGGCTGAGCTATCCTGGGCAATAGAGCCAGACCCCAACCTCAAAAAAGTTAATAAAAGAAAAAGTACAAACAATGAAATCATGTTGATAGTGTGCACATCTGAACACTTAAGGGAGAGAGGGAACTAAGAATGTCAAGATCCTAATATTATGAGCATACATAGCTTTCTTTTTCTTGCTTTGTTTTTTTTCAATTTTTGTGTAACTGAGAAGACTAGAGAAATCACTGATATAATTTTGAAGTAAATAACAGATTTATAAATGTGTATATTATATGACATTATCCTTATGGTGAGAAAATGTTTTAAGCAAGAGTGTTTCCAAAGAAACAACTGTTTGTTTCTTGACAGAAAAAGGAATGGCTTCATCAGCAAATAATTTGAAATTTATTGTAAAAGGAATACCACTTTTGGGACTTGGAGTCTTTTTTGAAAAAATGTATGTTCTTAGGATGTTTTTTTCTCTCAGTTGAAAGTGTTTGTATTGGAAAATAACTCCTCTCGTTCTCAATTTTCCTTATCAAAACAAGAGTTGCTTAGAGATGTTTGGCCCATTTGTGTTAGGCAGAGATATGTTTGCTACTATAGAAGATGTCCTAAACTTAGCCACCAAGATACATGACTCAGATGGTATCAAAATATTAAAAATGTTATTTGAGAAACTTTCAGATCATAAATTTACAAAGTCCATAAAGAGAAGATAAGAACATGAGATTGTAATTTGGGAAAGAAATGTTTTATCTTTTTTGTATTTTTGCTCATGTTAAAAGATACAGAATTCTATTATGAGAGGATAATAGAATGCACTGCAATATGAAAAAAAGTATACCTTGTACAAGCTTTGAGAAATATTTACTTCTTTGAGCTCAGCTTGCAATACTGCATCTCCTAGTCCCATTATAAGTTGTAATTCATGGGCCTAAAGTTTCTAAAACTCTAGTAGCCAGAGATTATTTTATCCATTCCATAGAAACTCAATGTCCATGCTAAAGATCAGGGAAGCAGGTAACTTGGTAACAAAAACAAATGCACATAAAAGGAAAAAAAATCAGATGTATGTTTTTAGCTTTTGATATTTTAAAATGTTTGAATATTTCACATTACTAAAAATATTTCTTCAATCAAATTATTAGAATAATATGAACATAGCATTGTTCTTTTATAATAAGGGTTCTGTTTTTAAATAGGCCAAAATTGGTTCTAACACTGATCAAATTTGGAAGATAATATAAATGAGGAACCCTATTCTAAATTGTGTAGTATCTTTTATTAATTACATTTCTACAATGTTAAATAAAGTAAAAGGTAAACTTGACCTGTAAACATGTCAAATTTTAGGTAAAACATTAAAAAGAAACATCTGTTAACAAAAAGATGTCTCGCAATAAAGAACATTAGATTTTTAGAATCTATTATGATACAAAAATGTAAAGGGTAAATAGCATCTTTGTTGACAAAGTAGGAGGTAGCATGGATTCACCACTTTATTTTCTGAGAAATGCAACTAGAATAAAGAATATTTGATCAGTTAGCAAAAAATATACCAATTAAAATATTTCTACATATGATGAGAATGTTTACAACTTAAATTTTAGAACTTGTTTTGGATGTGATTATATGTATGAAAATTGTGTAACACTATGCTCATGCTAAGAACTGACAAAAGAATTACCAAAATAAATGTGCTGTGAGGAATGGAAAAAAAACATTGGTTCTAACACATTGGCAAAATTGTATGTCATGGTTTGCTCAGAAAGTTGTATGTGGTTGGTCATTAAAAGAAAGCAAGAAATTAGAAGACACATATCAAGATGAGTGTACTTGTTGAAATAATTTTTAAATATATGAAGCATATCTAGATAGGAAATTTAGGATAAAAGGCTAAACATTTAAACCCTTAAATTCCTATGCTCTTACTTTCTCTACTACATGTACTGAGCTTCACACATTAGATAGAGATAGGAGAGATTTGTATAAAATTATATGAATTATAATAATACATCTTTAGCTATAATTCTTTAACAACAGAATTTTCTATGTATTGTATCACTAATCATATATAAGTATTTTTATTACTCCCATTTTTCTAATGACAAATCTGATATTTAAAGGAAAAAATTACTTTTCTCAAGTCATAGAACTAAAGTACAACCTATCTGCAGAATGCCAGGGATTGAGCTTAGCGGTGCCATGCCTGCCTCGGAAGCGCAAGGCCCCGAGTTCGATCCCTGGTACTAAAAAAAAACTACCTGCAGACTAGGTTCATCTTATTATTACCTGTGGTACTATACTATATACAGCACTGCTTCTATAAAATTAATTTTGTAAGACTAATATAAATTTGGTTTATTATATTAATACTATTTTTTTTCTTCAGTAGTGAAGATTGAATCCAGGGCCTTCACAATGAGTTATATCCCAGACTATTTCTCTCTCTCTCTCTCTCTCTCTCTCTCTCTCTCTCTCTCTCTCTCTCTCTCTTTCTGTTTGCCAACCCCCCACCCCGTCTCTCTCTCCATCCATTGACAGAGTATTGCAAAGTTGTTCAGGCTAGCCTTGAATTTTGGATCCTCCTGCCTCAGCCTCTCAAATATCTGGGATTATGGATATGTGTCACTGCACCCATCTTATATTAAATTTTGAAATACAGAGTCCCTAAGTGTCAGTAATTAAAACATAAATATGATAATGCTTAAGAGACAGAGTAGCTGACGCAGTATACCCTCTTCTGGCAATTCTTGAAAAAGTAATTGTTAAAGAAATTAAAAATTTAAAAAGTTTTCATTGTAATATAAGCAAATTAATTCTATATTTATGTAAGACATTCAATTATCTTTTGTACAAAGAAACTAAAACCCTTAAAACAATATAATCATTGGTATAATTTAATCTCTATTGGAGCACCATCATATTTTTTTCCCATTATGTGGCTCAGTTCTCCTCTTTAAAAGTTTTAGAGCAATAAAAGTATATATCCATTATTGTTAAGGATATTTACTCTCTGAAATTATAAACATAATATATGTGGAAAAGAAAATCATGATATTTTAGTTCAAAAACATATATTCATACATAAGAACATTTTAAATATTTGGGATTTTGAAAATGAGTTCACAAAATACCTGTTAAAGAACTTTTTGAATAAAGCTTTATTTCACAAAAACTGCTGTTTTTCAAATGATGAAAATAACCGAAATGTTTTGACCACTTATGTGTCAAGGTGTATTTGCTATTGAAGTTTCTATTTAGAAATGATTAAGTTGTGAGAGATATTGTGATATATAGAAACCTAAACAGATGCCCATAGTTAGACAGTTTTATACAATTCAGCTAGAAGAGTTGTAATACTCTTTAATATCTATTGATTTTGATATTAAAACACAAATTTTCTAAATTATTACACTTTCTTTGCTCATTTTCAACCAATAAAAAAAATAATAAAATTGTAGTTTTTGCCTCTCTTTCAAATAGTTCTTACACAGAACCAAAAATTCAAATTCATTCAAAATTATATGAAAATCATTACCATGGTTAAACAAATGATCTTCAAGTATGACATCACCATTTTATTAAGTATTTTAAAAGGATAAGTTTATTTCAAAAGCAACAAAACCTTGAATATATTTAACACTAATTTTTAATTTGGTTGAGATTTGCTTAGATAAAAATTGAAATGCTTCAAATATTTCCATATTTACCAATATAATTTGAAAGCATTTTGCTGTATGATTTAATTTATAGATGGGTATGTAAACATATAGTACAAATTTTTATTTTTTTATCTTCTTGTCTTTTCCTCCTATTCCTTTCTCCCCTCTACTTTTGTTAGTATAGATGTGTGTATGCACAAACCATTTTTATTTTCCTCCCAGAAATTACACATTTATATGCAAGAAAATTAAAGACAGTAATTTGCTGTACATCCTAAACCAATCACAAACATGTCAGTCCTTCCTTAAATATCAATATCAACAATAAAAGAAATAATGCTTCACATTGACATATTACATATTTTGGCTTGCAAATACAGTTTTAGCTTTATTGGCTTTTTCTCCAAACCTTTCATTATGTTGTGGTATACACCTATTTTTATTGTTGGTGGACAATTTCTCAGTTAAAGAAAACCTTTTTCTTTGTTTATAACTGTACAAAGTATAGAATATGAATTTAGATTTATAGAGTTATAGAATATGAGTTTAGAAAAAGGTTGGAACATAAATTCTATTGTCTTTTTTTCCAATATTCCTGTTAACAATGACAAACAAATTAATAAGACTTTCGGAGAGTACCTTACTTTTTATATCTATAACATCTCTGTGGAGTAAGAAGGTCATATATTGTCACCAGAATTTTACAATTAATTTCTTGTAGTTTAGGTGACAAACCTAGCAAGAGACAGCATGAGGGCTGTTTTTGGGTTTTAGAATTTAGCCCCGTGGTTTGAGCGTATGTCATATATTTCACATCACACTGAGACTCGCTCCCTCTGCAAAGTGCTCTGTAAAAACCTATAGCATAAATATTAAGAAAAATACATTAACTTCTATCATGGATATGTGTCAAACAATTTGTGACTTATTCAAAGTGACAAAGATATATGATACAACCCTACCCACAAGTATATTGAAAACAGCTACCTATCAAACTGTAATTTTTACCTGTTACACAATTGAAAAGGGAAATTGATCTGTAATTTGTTTTATTTGTACACTATTGACCTTATTCTGCTATAATGATCTACTTTTGTCATTGAAAAATAATTTTCAGGGTAAAAGGGCAATATTTCTATTAAGCACCATAGAAGTATACCATGTAGGATGATGCACATATTTGTGTGGCATGCAGTATTATATTTATTTAAAAGGCAATATCTACAAATTCTGATTGGCATTGGCAAATGGTCTCATATTTTGCAAAAATGAAACAAAAATGAATAATAAAAAATAAAACACGAATATGATTCTACACACAAAACAAGTAAATATAAAAGGAAGAGAAGGGGCCATGAGTCACATTTAACAAAAGCAAAATAAGAATTCCAAGAAAAGGTTTAACATAACAAAAAAAAGTAACAAAGAAGTCATTTTCTAAAATCTATGCTAAAATTATTTTATAACTTATGTGACTTTTCTACTCTGAAGGACTATATTTTAAGGATTCCTATAAAATATATTGAAAAAGTATAATAGAAAATAAGGTGATATGAACTGCATTAATCAAAACTTGTTAGCAAGACTTTTCATCGTTTCCAGGAGACACGTTGAAAGAACTTGGCTAGTTTAATATTGCTGAGTGACAGCATCCATTGTCCATTAGGTGAAACGCCTGTAATTTGCCAATATGGGAGTTTTCTGTCTTAAGAAAGTTTCAATTTAAATACAATAGAGAAGGAGTTGGGGATTTAGCTCAGTGGTTTTGCCGCCTGTTGTGCAAACACAAGGACCTGAGTTCAATCCCAGGTATGGGGGTGGGGTGGGGGGAGTGAATATTTACTTTATAAAAGGTTGGTCACAATACAAAGGAATTTGAGAAGGGTGCTTTAATGTAATGAGCCTCTCTAGGTAGGATACTGAGGTTACTGAAACTCAGACTCCATTCAACAAAGAATGTCACTATATTTGTTCTTAATTATTCACTTTAAACAAAATCTTTTTGAAATCATCTTGTTTTTGCCAATATAATTTTAGCTCCAAATTTAATAGAGCATTTCAGCATCTCTGAAATGCGATTTTGTGATATTTGGCTCAGCATCAATTCTGAGAAAAACCAAAAAATTTTAAAAGTAATCCACACTACAACATATAAGAAAAAAGTTGTGTCTTACATATAATTTTGATTGTTTTTAAAATGAATATAGATCATGTAGAGAATAAACACACATAATTACAATTTGAGTTTCAACAAGAATAAGATAATAAATGTATGTAATGTAATGAAAATGGGCTCACATTTACAAGCTGAAATACCTTTTAAACTAATGAAGTTTCTCAGATTTTTTGTGACAATAATAGAGCTAAATATATGTTTTAATAAATTTCTTATTCCACCATTATAACTTGTATGATTTTTGAAAAATTACTGATTTAAAATTTTTAATAATACGTGACTTTTTTTTCTATAAAGATTTTTAAATTTATTGTAGTCATAGTCATTAATTACCAGGTAGAACTACTAAAATACTTGACAATATCTTACTTTTATGGTTTGAGGTGAATTGGCAGATATTCAACATCTTCTGTAATTAGAGAAAATTCCAGAGGTGCTTAAAACCATTGTCTTTTTTTAATGCACAAGCTTGGCCATTTATTCTGATAGGTAGTATTAATTTCATATCAAGCTACTTTTGTGCTATGAATTCATATGTAATGTTTAATACAATTTTACAGAAAATAATCTTAAAAGATTATAGGTTCTGTACTATATTATTTTTACATGCCCAATACAATCAGAAATCTACAAATACACATTTACACAACAGTGAATAATAGGATTAAATATTGATCAGTATATATTAACAATGCTGGATTTTTTAAATAAACAAAACAAGAATCAAAAGTTTTACTTACATTTACTAGTTCAACTAAATGATTTTTTCTTTAAATCAGGGAATTTTACTGAGGATTAATTCCTTTTTATGTTAATGTTAGCTAATAATAATACCTTTTACTTATTTATCACTTTACAAGGTTTACAGAGTGTTTCCCATGCATAATGATTAGTTTTCAACAAGTTATAGCTTAGTATAGACAGCAACAACAAGTTAAATCCTTAAGAACACATACATTACAGCATACTTATTCTTTTTTTTTTTTTGGTACCGGGGATCAAACTCAGGCCCTTGTGCTTGCACAGCAGGTGGTGAAACCACTGAGCTAAGTCCCCGGCCCCTAGCACACTTATTCTTCAACATTACAGTAGATTCAAAAAGATATTTTAAATACCAATTTTCCCTATTGCATCTTGCAGTGAGTCCACGTACTAGATTTCAGATAGTTTCAAGAAATTAACATTTGTATTTTCCTCAAATAGACACGATCACATGTTTCTCTGTAATTAGTTTCAGAAATAGGAAATGTACATGGCATTATTTTAGGGAATAACCCAGTGTACTTAAAAGATTCCATGATATTATAGGGAAAGTTTCAAACTTAGAGACCAACTTTATTACACTAGCCACTTGTGCTGAGATATCTGAGATTACAAAAAGTTCAAGCCTTCCAGTGGTTTTCATTATTAAATGTGCTCACAACACAAACTAAAATGTCTAAATGAAAAAAAGAATTAATCACGATCAGTTATTATTTGCTCATCAGGTAGACTAAAACCAAATCCTCTGGTCTTCAGCTTGCAAGACTAGAAAGTTGGGTACAGAGCAGCTCAGATCTAGGGAGACCAGCACTGAGTGGACCCCTGGGTCTCCTTAAAGAATCCCTTGATCTCATGCACCCTCTTCACTGCTGCTGAGCAAAGCAAAGGAAAAATGTCCAGGCACCCTCCTGGGGCACAGTTGCAAAAGAACCCACACCCAGGTGAGCAAACCTACAGAGTAATGATTACACTCCACCTGCTAAACTCACAACTACTTGTTCTTTTTTTCTTTTGTTTTTTGGTACTGAGGATCAAACTCAGGACCTTGCGCTTGCGAGGCAGGTGGCGGAACCACTGAGCTAAATTCCCGGTCCATAACTACTTATTCTTCAGCACTAATGGAGAAATTACCTTCTCCAAGAAACATTCTCTTATCATCATTGCCTAATTCTACAGTAGGTGTTACTTCTAGATAAAACTGTGTGCTAAATTCAATTTTCACAGACAAAGAAAGCCACTGAAGTGATATGTTTACATTTCATCTTGAAAGCTACAATGCAAAGTTTCTGCAGTCACCATTATTATTTTATATTTATGTCCCCAGGACCAAGCTAGTACCTGATATGTAACAAGTGCTCAACCAATGTTTGTTGAATGCAAGTTGAATGAGAGTACCATGGCCACATCTGACACTTTTGCCACATTAATGGCATGGAGGTGGGAAGATAAGACTTAGTTGCTCAAAAACAAATAAAAAGAAAAAGGACCAATAGCATGTTAGCGAAAATGACATGCTACAGTCTCTTTAACTGGAA
Source organism: Heterocephalus glaber (assembly GCF_000247695.1). The sequence continues at coordinate 22,704,540 of NW_004624744.1, forward strand.
TGAATGCAGTTATTTATACCATCAGAACACATCTTTGAACCTGCTACCATTGACTAAATAACACCTTTGTAGGTCTATACATGGAGACATATATCATTTATTATAATGAAAGTAATTTACTGTCATCAACACATATAACAAGAAATATGATTTAGAAAAAAATTTAAATAGTTGTTTTCCTGAGATTCCATATTCTACATGTAAAGTTTGCATGAAGCTTTCAAATCCTTGTATGTATTCTCTATTTAGTTAAAATACAATGGTATATTACCACAAAGCATTCAGACATTGTGTTATTTATAATAAAATAAGTGATACTTACTTGTACTACTATAATAGATAACAAATACCACTGAATTTAAAACATTGTTTTATATATGGATCACTCTACCTGAAATAAAATTTCATTTCCTTCTCTTGGAAAAATGATTTTCCAAAGCAAAGTTCAATTTAAAAAAATGTATAGGAAGAGACTTCTGTTGAAGCAAAAACATACATATGCCTCAATTAAAATAAAGGTATCATACATATACATTATAAAGTTTTCATGAAAGTAATGAACCTAAAAAGACTGAGAAATCTTTGCAAACTTCCTCATCATTTATGAAAGACATAAAGTATTAGTTTACTATCTGTTTCTTTTAACTTTATTCTATTTTTCTAAAACATCTTTAAAATAACATACTGGAATAAGGACTGGAGTATGTATTTTGGGTATATTTTATAGACAGTAGATATAATCAAGGCAATTATAATCAGAGAATGAAGCAGACACACTTGAATTTTTATCACAGTTGCACACAGTAAAACTTGATTAAGTAATCATAAGGGAAAGTGCTGCATACACAGAGCACAAAATACAGTCTAATAAATATTTCACATGCTTAAGTTACTTCAGTTTAGTTTTTACATGCAACTTCATGAAAGTCTCAGGTAAAGAAAGTATGTGTTTAATGGTTTCTTTTCCCAAAGATAAAACTATTCAAAAACTTTTGAAACCTCTTAATCACTACATACTTTTACAGAGAAGAAAAATGAGAAATTATTAATTTTTAAAATTACCCAGCAACTCCATTGCATCATCTTCATTATCAATATCTTCCTCTGTTACAGATGGGGTAGGGCTGTGGATGGACTCAAAGGAATCCTGAGAAAGCATTGCTGCCAGAAGTTTCTTGTGCTGCTGCTGCTGCTGTTTTAATCCTTTAGTCTTGGGCTCCATCTTTAAACTGAAGAAATGTTTAAATGTTAATTATCTGTGGTGAGTAAAGAAAATCTACAAAAAATTGTCATTCCATTTTGTTATGTAAATGTATGCACGTATTATTTAAGATATCCCCAAGGACACTGGAAATACCGGGTCTCTCTAAGACATCCTTTGATACCTCACCAAAAAATTCCCAAGTAAGTTGGAGGAGCTGACCTCACTTAAAAGAGGAATCCACTTACACCAACTGTTGTACACTAGGAATTAACATTCCATGTTAAAAGATTTTATTGCTTATTTAAAGAGTAGCTAGGAAGTCCAGATTATTATTCCCTGTTTTACTAAACAAATTCATTCAAGCAAAACACAAGTAATGGGATATATATTTTACCATACTAAGATTTCTTACAAAACAATTGTATTTCTTTTATATATGTGCATATAACTGTCCCAGAACTACTTGTAGAAAAGACTATCCTTTTTTCCACTCAATTGTCTTGCAATAGTTATACTGCTTTTAAGTCTATGTGTTTATAAAGTATTTTCCGTAATTGCTGTTTGTGTTATATGTGTGAGATGTATCACAGTTAGTACACTGTCATACAAGTATCAACAGTTTTTACTTTGAGTAAAATATGGACGCCTTATTTCCATTTCACTTCCTTTATCTTTTCTGTAGTTAGTTTTTGTTAACAGGGTCTTGCTATTCTAGTCTAGCCTTGAACTCTATATGTAGCCTAGGCTGATCTCAAATTATTGATCCTCTTGCCTCAACTTCCTTAGTGTTGTGATTACAGGCATGTGCAACTACAACTAGCTCCTTTCCTACTTTTAAATATTATTTCTTTGTGTATCACATAGCATTGTAATTTTTATTGCAATAATCAAATATCATTTGTAAGACTCATGAAGGTAATCCATTGACTATACTCCTAACTCTGTTTTCTTTTTTCCCAATGTTCCAAGATTTATTTTCAAATAAAGTCCACAGTTGAAATTGATGTTCTCCTTAAGATATATATCTCTGTATGCACATCTGACTGCTTTCAAGATTTCTTTTTCATATTGGCTTTCAGAAGTTTAGTTATGATAGTCAATGCATGAAATTCTTTGGGTTTATTCTATTTGGGGTTTTCTAAGATTCTTAAATCTATTGATTTATATCTCACAGGATATTTGAGAACTTTTCAAATTTTTTTCCTTCTAGTTCTTGTTTAATCCACTCACTTTTTCTCTCTGTCTGGGACTCAGTTATAGGAATTTCAAATCTTTTGTTTTTCTCCCATAGGTCCCCGATACTTGATATATTTTTTCATTTTACTTTCTCTCTATTGTTCAGAATGGGTAAATTTCATGCATCTGTCCTCACACTTAATGACTTTATCTTCTGTAATCTCCACCCTAGTATTGAGTTCATCTAACAAGCTTTGTTTTATTTCTGTGATTTTTCAGTTTTATAATCTTCATTTTGTTCTTTTTTTACAATATCCATTTCTTTGCTGATGTTTTATATGTTTATTTGTTGAGAGAATTTTAAATTTCTTATAGAATAATTTTTATGATGATTGCTTTAAATTCCTTGCCTGAAATTCTATCATCTGATTCACCTCAGTGCAAGCATCATTTCATGGTTTTGGATCATTCAAATTGTGACTAGCCTAGTTCTCGTTTTGCATGGTGCTTTAGAAAATTGTATCCTGTCCCATTTGGCTATGAGTTTAGAGTCCCTGGGTCCTAGGTAAATCTTGTATTTTAGAAGGCAGCCACTAGCATATCCTAGCCTAACTTTGTAGCTTGTAGTTACAGTAACAATTTAATTATCAAGAGTTTTTGAAATACAGTTTTGGTCTGTGTGGTATATCTGCTGTTGCTGTGACTCCCACTGATCCCTGTGAGTGTTGTGTGAGGGAGCAGAGGGACCATCCCCAGGTTGATAATCTTATACTTCCAGGTGGATGAAGGAAGTATGTGAGTTTGGGTAGAAAAGGTTCCTCATGGCAAACTTTGTTGCAAAGGGATGTTGCCTCCTTTTGTCCATTAAAATAGGCTGATCTGCCTGTTGTCTCCAAACAAGAGAAAGATCTCAGTCCCATGTTGATATAAAGGCTTCCAGGATAAGTTACTATAGAGGCAGATTCCTTCCTGCTTGTGCCACTCAGTTTCCCTTGAATCTTCAGTGGGGAAGGAGAACCTCAAATTTGGCAGCGAAGGACAGTGCTTCCCTGACCATTTACTCCTAGTGAGGCTCCTGGTTTGTGTCTGTGTTGATTCTCCTGCTGTTGTTGGAGGAGCTCCTGTTAGTAGGAAAAAATGAACCTGGGCCATCTTCTCTAGTTTGAGTTTGGGAAATGCCACACCTAGGTTGCCTTATTCTTCTGGGAAGGGGGATCCTTACAAGGCACCCTGCTGCTATTGTACTTCTCCAGTTTCCAGGCTCCTAACCATTCCAGGTTCCTCTTACACTTTGAACAGTTTTCCTTTGGATGACTCTTCCTTTATTCAGTTTATAGTTGTATTTTGTGGGAGAAGCAGAAGAAATTAATCTGTGCCATATTTTCCCAAACAAAAGTGGCAGATGATTTATTTATTAAAACAGGCAAATGATACTTTTATGGTAGAGAAACCTGGCAGACACCACCTTATTCAAGTTGATCTAATGAACATCAACAATAATAGGGAAACTGACATTATGTATCTTCTGATATGATACAGTGAAGAAGTACATAATATCATCTATGAAGACCTTTTTCCAAAAAAATGTTTAATCTGAATTTATACAGGAAAGAATCAGATAAAAGCAGATATGGCACCATTTTTCAGGAAAGTGGCATGAATAATGCCAATGTCTTGGAAAAGGCCTGAGACAATTAAATTCTACAAATGAATAGTATTAGTATTACAAAGGAATAGTATTTATTGAATAGTAGCTTTAAAAGAAGTAAACACAAATATAAACAAGCAAAAATTCATAAATGATCTTATTGGGAAAAGAAAAATTTAGCAATGAACTCTGAAATAACTTTCTGGTATCACTGTTAAATGCTTTGTTATATATTATGATCACTTATTTATCACTTTAGCTTTTGATTAGAATAAAAAACACACACATGCACATATTGCTTTGAGAGTCAAATGAACAAAGTCTATTAATATGACAAATAACTTTAGCCAAGTTACTTATTTTAGCTTTTCTTGTTTTTTTTAATATGTAATGTAGATTATAGTAGTATCTACCATATAGGGTGGTGTGACAATTAAAAAAGGGCTAGTATGTGTAGCAGAGTGGCAAACACCTGTATTTATGTGTCTGTTGATTAAATCAGTTATATTTTCCTTTATGATTTTATGCATTTTTATATTGTAAACTTAAAAGATAACAAAATATTTATTTAATAATATTCTATACTTAACAAAATGTGCTTTTTGCTTTACTGTAAAAAGACAAGCTACAGTTCTTTGGCAATTTTCCCTTTTAGTAGTAAATAATAATTCCCAAAGTATTACTGTTTGAAGAAGGTATTTTATGAAGATTCTAACAATGCCTATTTCCTATGTACCTATACACACACACACACACACACACACACATATATATATAAAATGGTTAGAAATTACATGTTTCATGTAAGTTATTATCTACTCTATCTTGAAGATGTTATTTTATATGAATATGCATAATTGCAATGTTTACTCCTGTGCTTATAAAATATGTAATTATATTTTAAAGGTCAACAATGATCAAGGTTCAAAACATGCCTATTTACAAAAAAGCACATCTATCCAAATGTAAACTTAAATTTTGATTCCAGGCCCACAGCTGATTTTCTTGAGTCCTTGGTGGTGAATGTACTCCTCCTCATAAACCTTATATTACAAAACAGCCACAGGAAGGCCTGAGGCCTGACTCTGTTACTGAAGACATCAGTATTTCCACATCATTATGTATCAGTATTTGTCATTTAGTAGGTAAAATAAATCTACAGTGCTCAGGTTTTGCTATTGTTAATTAAGCAAATAATTTTGGTCCTTAGGGTGTCTTGAGTTTCACAATTACAGATAAGTACTGTGAGGAAAACATGTGAATAAAGAACTGAGAGATGAGATTTCAAAGCTGCTACTGCAAGGTCAAGTGGGATGGGAACTTAGACTTTATGGAGTCTGAAGGCACAAGTCATGTCACTGGAATGACACCAGGCAACACTGGCAGGAGCCTACCTAGTAATGGTGATAAGGGTAGTTTCAGTACACAGTGGGAATAACCTTTTATTTGGAAAAGACAGCTAGGAGAGGAGACAGTGAACATAAGATAACACTTGGGAGGAGCTCGGCTGTAAAGATAATGAAAGAGAGTAGAAACAGCTGCAGGCTAGAGTGGCTGCCTTTGTGTGTTGGGGGGCGGTACTGTGGATTGAATCTCAGGTCTTTGCACTGCACTACATCCTCAACACTTCTTTATTTTTTATTTTGAGACAGGGTCTCACCAAGTCCCTAAATTTTCCAGGCTGGGCTTAAACTTGTGATCTCAGGTGTGAGTCACTATGCTTGGCTGAGGCTGCCTCTTTTATAGAGAAGCCTGTGCTTTGATGCTGATCGGGATGATCTAGAAGAAGAAATGGTGCCAGGAACACAGGAAAGTAATCAGTGGTCATAGATGAATGAGACTGAGGATCTAGAGCTAAGAGGGGTGATCACCTTGAGTCCTGAGCAAGGCAAGTGGTTGTCTTGACCATGGGCAGTTCACCCACAGACACAGAGGAAAGCAGAGGGTTGGAAATCGGAGTTGAGAAGGGAAGACGGGCCTCCTCACTGAGAGGAGTGGATGTGTGAACACCAGGCAAAGGCAGCAGCTTCCCTGGCTACGTACCAGTGTGTTCCTGGGGATGGTGATCAGAAGTTCACTGACATGGACCAGTGCAGCCATATGTTCTTCAGCCTTTGCTGCTTGCATCTAGCATAAGTGAATCAGATTTCAACAGGGTAGAGCTTTATAAAGAAAGTAAAACACAAAGGAAATGGGAAGTGAGGGAGTTAAGGATGTGTCCAAGGGATTGATTACAGCCCTGGCCCATGGACAAAAGCTAAATAAGAGAAAAATGAGGAACAAGGTGGTGAGGGGCAGTAAAAAATTGGCAGAATCAACAAATTGTCAGTCCCAGTTAAAGTGGGTTATCTGAGGAAAAGAATGAGGACAGGAGATGGTAGAGAGTGAGGTTCCTGAAATGGTCGTTACAAATTGCAAATCACACCAAAGAGAAGGTTTACTCTAGGGCGTGACAGAGGGAATGAGTGAGTGAGGTGAGATGGAATTCAAGTCCAGTGGCAAAGAGTAGGCAAAGGCAATGAGAGGCTAGGTTTGGGAAGAATGACTGATGCTGACACTGATTTCACCAAGCTATGAATGATGTTGAAGAGAGAACATATTTTTGGAAAGGGAGATGGCATGGGGATTGGCAAATTATTGCTAAAAGATGTGGAAGATGAATGACCACAATGTGAAAATGAGAAATTAAAAAAAAATCACATTTAGCAAAGTCTGTAAGCATTAGAAAAGCAGTAGTAACAGCTTTTTCTTCTTTTGCCCCATAGTTTGAAGATGCAAGTGAAAAATACCATCGTTAAGGGAAATAGCACCGGTCAGTAAGCTGAAGAGAAGAAGAGGTTGAGGTAATTCTAAGAGCACTTAAATTCTAAATCCTTTAATCTGCGCCCCCTCTTTTCCAGAGCTGAGCCTAAATCTTAATAACAGGATTGATAGAACTCCTCTCCCAGCTTGTATGGTAAAACATTTAAAGGCACGATTTATAACAAGACAATGACTTGCTAGCTATTTAATCTTGGGACAGGTATGGAAACACTCTGGGTTTGCTCATTCCTGAAACAGGGATAATAATAATGTTTTCAGGGCTGGGGATTTAGCTCAGTGGTTCCAGCTCCTGCCTCTCAAGCGCAAGCTCCCGAGTTCGATCCCCCAGTACCAAAAAAAAAAAAAAAACTTTTCATGAAGATAGAATGAGTTCAGATAAGTAAAGCATGCAGAGCAGTCTCTCAGTCAAAACGAGTAACATTACGTATTCAAAGAACACCAGGACAGCATTCTGGAGATTTGCTTCTTCTTGATGTATAACATCCCATATAGAGAGAAAGGAAACCAAAAGAGGTCTTATGAAAAAGAAGAGCAGTTAATATTTCAGTTTGATGTTAACATACTTGAGGAATCCATTTTGCTTTGGTTAATAAGGGTAACTTATTATTTAAAGTGCCCAGCCCCTGTGCCTGCCGGTCCAAGTGCAGCCTTTGCTGTCTGCCTCCTGTCTCCCACACCCCCATGTACCTGTCCTTGCTCCATTCTGTTTCACTCTGTGTGGTAAACATTAGTTTGATCTGACTCCAGGAGCTCTCCATGGTGAAAACTGGGCGATTTCTCTTGTGAACTATCTCCTGAACTTGTGGAATTCACCCTCAGAGCCTTGTAGGCAGAATCTGTGTCTTTTCTTGACTCTAGTCAGAAATTAAAAGATTTCTTACCACTAAGGTTCTGAAGAGATCAGAGAAAGTTTCACAGTCACTTGTTGCATTTATATTTTTATGTATGAGCCCTATTTAAAAACATGTCTAAATATGATGTTAATGGTAAATTGATGTGAAAACAGTTTAACAGATTAAATGTTTGTTATATATCCAGCATGTGTGCACCAAGCTGCAGAAATAAGAATTTGAGGGGATGGGAGTCTCTGCACTTTAAAGCAAGTGCTTTGGATCTAGGATTTTTTTTCAAGTTGATCTTATCCAGTTTCAAGCACATTATCTGGTATTAATGTTCAATAAATATTTAATACATTTACTTTTTCTTTTAGAGTCTGTTTTCAAACATACACACTAAAAAATTCAAATTTATTTTAAGTAGATATATATGTCTTATCTTGAGAGCTATAAAAAATCCAGAGAAACAGGAAGATTGGTAGTGAAACAAAAAAATGTGGATATGAATGTGAAAGATGATGAACAAATAATAGATTATAAATGCATGACTCCTATTCATCAGCCCACAATGACCATTGCAATTTCATGAGGATTAAAGCATGTGCCTTCTTTAGTCTGATTAAAATGTGTGGCTCGATCATCAATATATCTGAGGGCTAGAAGAACTGAATATAGATTAAGCCCCAAATGTTGCCTAAAGGACATGGAGTCCATGGATAACTAGTGCTGTGTTTCATGAAATTATCTGAATTTTGATATTCTACCTAAATAAATAAATGTTCTGAAATAAGTGAATGATTTATGTATTTATTGACTTTAATTTGTCATAAGGTATAATTTTTGTATATTTTTTAGATATTTGTAAGGATCTTGTTCTTTAGTTACTCTTGTTAGAGCATTCCTAAACTACTTAATTTGACTTTATCTCTGCCATATGTTTTACATATTTTCTGTCATGACTACAATGACCAAGATATGACAAAATTTGGTAGGGTTTTGTTTTTGTTGTTGTTGCTCTTAGGCTTCATATGCAAAAGAGTAATCCATCTTCAATTCATTTTCTTTCTTCTTATCCTAATTTATTTTCCATCACATCACCTATCACTACTTGAATTTATGGGATATATTCATATATTCACTTGTGTATTGTTTGCCTCTCCATGGAAAAGTCATATTTCCAGGGTTTGTTCATTAACAAATCAGAAGCAGCTTGAGCTTTAATGAAAAAGAAAACTTCTTAATAGAAGTGAATTTGGCTTGTATTTTAATATTTAATATGTATATCTAAATTGCAATATGTCTATTAATTTTATGGCACATTTACAACCTAATAACTGCTTAGTTAACAAAGCTGATTAACTCTGGATCTATAATATTTATAGATAATCTTACTCTAATAAGTTGGTTCAGCTTTAAAGGAGTCTCATTAGGTTTTCAAGGCTTGATGAGTCTATATACCAATTCACATTTAAGATTTAACTAGTAATTGTAGGAAATTCATTACACAGCTATTGCAAATTCTAATTAAGATAGCTTAAAATAAGATTATATAGGCTTATTAAATTCAGTATTTGTTTACATTTACATTATAAATTTGTGATTATTTTTATAATTCTGAATGTACAATGAATATATATGTTTTCCCACTAGCTATCTAGACAAGCTATAGCAACTGATGCCAGCAGGTGGTGTCTGACAAACAGAAAGTCTTCAATCATTTCCTAACACATTCATATCTCTCTTTTATGAACCCTTCTTTCTTTTCTTACTTAGATGCTTCAATTTCTTCTCTAAGCTCTCCTAATTCTGAACTTATTTGAGACAATAAAAAAGATTTGGCAGAACAATGTCCATTAATGACACATACAACATTGTGCCTGTGATTTCCATAGATTCACAGATCTCTTGAGTCTTGTCCAGAGACCATATAGGGATCATTGACTTCATATCAGCAGCTCTTCTCTTATATCATTAGTTTCTCTATATTGTTCTCTAGATTGCCTTTATTTTAGCACCCAACCCTTTAATGTGTCAGCTATGCATACCGAAGTTATTGGCCCTCTTTATACAATGTTGTATTGGGGGGAATGGGCCAAGAAAAATGTTCAGGTATGCTATGTTGCTTACAAAAACAGCTCCAGGACAATATTTCAGGTAAGTTTATGATCATAAGATTCTCAAGGTTGAGTACACTAGCCTATCATATATGTATAATTCTGTATGAATGGTAAATGTGGCTATGTACTAAAGATGGAATATTGTAATAACAGCCATTCAGATAAGACTTAAACAATAGGAAAAACCAAGTTAGAGAAATGGATAAAAAACAAAGATGCACTATAACCAGTCCTTTTTTAATATTTTTTTTGTTTCATGTAAAATAAAACAAAATTTCATAACAAGATACTAAAAGAATAACAATAGCCAATAGACTATCATTATTTTCAAAATAGTTAATCTGAGTACAAGACATAGACAAAAAAGATTGTCTCTTACAAAAAAGAAATAGATAATAGCACAAAACTTTCTTTTCAGTGAATTAAGAAAAACTGGTATTATAAATGAAACTAATTAGCACATATATTCTTGTTGATATGTTTTACTTAGCAGATATCTAGTAACAGCCACACCTCCTGATAGATGTCTATTGATAACAACCATGTGCCTGTCCCAGTGGTGAAAGAAAAATGGATGAATTCAGGCTTGAGAATCAAAATTGAGAGTCAGTTATTTGAAGGGTGTAGAAAATCATTGGGTTGGTTAAAAAATTAAAAAATTTCTAACCCTTTCTAATTCATTCAAATCAAATCTAATGCTATGTAGGTTATTGGCATTAGGCCAGAAATCTTGCTTTGTATTAGAAGATGGGAGGAATATAATTTCTAACTCATAGTTTAATACTCTTCTTTACATTTAATTCAGATATGCACATATTTTTCTGATATAATGGGGCATCTATGCAGGACATCACCACTTTTTTATGTCAGAGGTAATATCACAACCCGTAATTTAAAGATAGAGAAAAATAAAGGTGAAAACAACTTTTCAAGACAAACATTTGAGAGAGAACTTTGTGAACTGAATTGTCTGAGTAAAGGATTCAATGAGGATTGCAGAAAAAATTCTCCTTTATTGAGTATTCTAGAAAGAAATAAAAACTCACTGAAGCTAGGAAGAAAATAAAAGCACCAACATTTGCAATAAATAGCTCTGATTATTATTATGACTAAATGAAAGAAAATGAAAGTTGACATTTCTCTATTTTATATTTCAGAACTAAAGATCGAACAATGCATAAAGATAAAGGTCTACAGGACTTCGTAAGTCTGGTATTAAAAATAAAATTACTTTCATTGGCAAGTGAAATTGATCTGGCATTTCAAAAAAGAAGATAACTGGATTTTAAAAAATGAGTTTCTTCTCCTTTATACGGGACACTTGAACTATTTAAATAATTTGGAAGTTATTTCTCATGGAAATTGAATCAATTTTATATATGCCTGAAGCACACTAATGAGTATTCTCAACTTCTTCCCCTCTAGCCAAGCGATAAGTGAAAGGAAAGAACTTCTGCAAGTTATTACATTGTAGAAAGTACAATTGTCTCTTTGAGAAAAAAAGTTAATTGGTTGTTGTTAAATTTAATATAGGAAATACCAAGTTACTGTGGTTATGGCATGGATAGAAAAGTCTTCATGGTGATTGGCTAATGACACTTAGAGAAAGTTTAAATTCTTGTCACATTTTAACTCATGAGTATTTAAATCCATTTTCTCATCTTGATTGAGACCAAACTCTCATAGTGCTTTTCACCCCAACTTCCCCGACATTTTCATTTTTTGTTTTGTGTTGTGTTCATTGCAGTTGCTATTGACAAAAAATAGTTAACATCAAATAGCTTTTTCTCTTAAATATGATCTGGACATTTCAACCCTATGGTACTTCATTTCTACCAATGTATGGATGCTTAAGACCAATCTGCCACCATTTCAAGTATCAGGGCTCTGAGTGAAATCAGTTATGTGTACTTTCAAGTTCACAAATTGTAATAGTTTAAAAAATTAAAGGAAAAATCTAAAATAAATAATAATCAATCATAGTTCTCCACTATAAACTTAAATGGTTCTAAACCAAGATTTTCCTTTATATTCCACATCAACTCCATTTCTTATAGTCCATTCATTATACATTTAATAGTTTTCTTGATGACTATGTCTTTCTAGTATATCACAAGTCCCCCCTCTATAATTCTTAACAGCTAGCCACTTGCTGTTCAATAATATAGTAAGTCAAGACTTACAGGTTATGACCTTAGACTTATTTCTCCATTGGTTTTACCAGCAAGAAGATGGTAACCACCTAGTGTTCAGAAAACAATCAAACCAAACCCAAGGCAAGTATAATAACACTCTAATTTTAAAACAGAGCAATTAAGTTTTTAATGGACAGATAAAATTGTACTTAGAGGGTACAACATAATGTTTTGAATTTATATACACTGTAGAATTGTTAAACCTTGCTATTCTTTAGCCACTGTGGAGTCTATCAATTTTATATGTAAAATTACTATAATGATTTCATCAAGATCATGTGCTTGGTTTTACTTTCCCTTTTAATGATTAAAATAGAGTACTAGAAGACATCTCATCTCACCTTCCTGCAGGGCTAGAGCCACTATCTTCATTTTCCCATTGTTCATTTTTACTTCTTGGAACTGGGGGCTGTAGCATTTCAGCAGCTAGTGGATCAGCATCATTTTCTTCTCTACCAATCCATTCTCCAATCACACGAGGCCTCAGAAGAGAAGAATTAAAAGCCACTGTTTCCTGAAGAGAAGAAAAGAAGGTGCTGCCTTCAGTTGCTTTTTCTAGTTAAGAGATAACAGGGAAATAACCTTCTCTAAAGTTATGACTGCTCATTCTGACCAAAATGCTTCCTTTTATCTCTCTGATTTGATATGAAAAGTCAGTTCTCTCCATATCCACTGAAGTGAGGTAACTCATTCAATTATACAACTTGGGTATGATGTAGCTATGAAAATACTGAGTACATGTGAATACAGAATACTGGATACAGATGATTTCTAGGGGTGTATTAAGTGAAAAAAAAGATAAAGCATTATCCATAATGTGATCTAATTGTTAAAAAATCATACATGAGTATTTCTACCATCCATTCACTAATTCATAAATGTATTCTTTCTCTAATATTTATGAAGGCTTGGTATTGCAAAGAACTGTATGATATTCCAGGACAATAATGAATAACACCAAAATATTTGGTTTTTGTTTGTTTTTGAGACAGGGTCTCACTATGTAGTCTAGGCTGGACTTGGACTCACTATGTAGCCCAGGTTGACCTCGAACTTGTGGCAATCCTCTTGCCTCAGCCTTCCGAATGTTTGGATTATAGGCATGCACTACCATGCCCAGCTAAGAATAAGATTTAAGAAGTTTAATCTGAATGTAGGAGCTACAGGTGATTTTAAGTATTTCCATGTCTTTTCAATATTTTATTAATAAATATGTACTTGTCTGGCCATTTTTTAATACCTTGATCTGAGAAACACATGTTATTTAAGTTACGTTTAGTAAAGTTTTGGTATAGAGTCTTAAACAATTCCTTAAGAATTCAGATGTGTTCTGAATCACTACAATTCCTAAAAATAGTATGTGACTTTAATTCATAATTCAATACAAACTTAACATTATAATCCATAAATTTAATAAATAGTTAACATATAAGCACAATATAAAAACACATAAAACAGGATTTAGAACATGTTTGAAAAGCATTTCTCTAAGTGATGACAAAAAGTTGGATATCTTAATATTGTTTAAGCCTACACGAAAATATAGCAGGTTAACTGTAGTATCAGTGTTTTTATAATAACAAATTCAAACAACAAATTCTGAGTCAAGAAAACAAAGAACTCCAGTGAATTTCAGCTGTCAAATCATGCAAACAATTTAATGTTTTGAAATAACTAGAAAAGAGTATTCATTTGCCACAATCTAATTGCATTCAAAGAAAAGTAATGAAAATTATAAGGTAATCTATATTTAAATCTATATTTTTAAAAGCAGCTTAGGGCAAAGACTTGTTTTAGAATAAAAAACAAAAACAAAAACAAAAGCAAAAATACTATGGGCCGGGGATTTAGCGCAGTGGTTTTGCAACCTGCTGTGCAAGTGCAAGGACCCAAGTTCGATCCCCAGTACCAAAAAACAAACAAACAAAAACAAACTATGAACATATCTTCAGCTTCAGAATCCATTTTGACCTATTTTTCTTTGAAATTTTATTCTTTGAATATCATTTTCTCCAACTGTAAAATGGAAATGATGGGAATTATAAAACTTTTATGTCAAATGAGTCAGTATGTAACATAGTGAAACTATGAAATTCCGTGTATATGCTAGATATAGTTATTTAAGGACACAGATCCTGTTCAAACCATTTCTATATATGTGATATGTCTGGAAGTAAAATGGGAAACAGAATTGCCAAATTGGTGGAGTTGGGTAAGAAATGCTTGGTTGTCAATATGAGTAGAAGAATAGTAGGGAATTGATGGTGTAGGTTTCCACTGCATAAAGTTTTATTTCATGAAGTATCAAACAGGTTGGATAATTAATTCAATGTGATTAATCTTAACTGCATAATGGGTTAGAATTGGGCTAGCAGGTTTGTCTTGCTCTAAATTCAACAATAGCATAAGAACTGGTAAAAAGAAACTAACCATAGGGCTGGGGATTTAGCTCAGTGGTTCTGGCACCTGCCTCGCAAGTACAAGGACCCGAGTTCAATCCCTGGTACCAAAAAAAAAGAGAAACTAACCATTGAAACAACAGAAATGAATGGGTTTAGGCACTGCAAACAAAAAGAAATGAAATACAGTTCAGAGTTAGGTATGAAAAAAAAAAAGGTTGAGAACTGCAGAGAATCAGAAATAACTGCTTGATTGCTAACTGGGAAATTAAATAAAATGAGAGACACCACTGCTGTTGGAAAGTAGAGCACAGAGGGAAGGATAAATGTTTGATATTCAGGATGTTTAACTCCAACTGGCAGCAAAAGTTTAATGAGAAGTAGCCCAGGAGCAAGGCAACATGAAAAGCTTTTGCAAACAGGGTCAAGGGAGTTAGAAAGTCACTATTTTACAAGTGAAAAGATAGGACTCTATGACTTTTACATTTCTGCACAAACCTCTTTATGTGTTAGTTTTGATGAAAGAAGAAGGAAAGAGTAATTTCTCCTTTAGAAAGTGTTGTCTCTCTGAAAATTCTCAAATCTAGTCTATTTACATGTAGATTAAAATATCAGACTTATCATTGGCTATATTATTTAGATTTGATTAAGCTAAGTAAGCATCTTTCCATATATCTCTCTCAAAGAGCTCTAGTGAAGAGACCAATGCATAATGTTACATTCATCAGACTACAAACATCAGTATCTAGCAAGATGAATGCAAAGAAGCACATTGAACACACAATATTTTCAAAAATATCTTAAGCACATGGTAAACAAGTTATTCAAAATTTCATGGATAATCTTTGTAAATCAGAATATTTAGAAATGTAAAAAGTACATTTTCTTTGCCCTTTCCAAATTAGAGGTTCTTAGATATTGAGGTTATTAAGCAAGCATAGTTAAATTTAACGAGCAAAGGAGTTTTAGTCAGACAATCTCCTAAAGGTCATCGATTTGCTTAGGGCAATCCATCAACATCCAGCTCACATGTCTAGGAGCTACATATTGTATCCCAGATCAACTCTTTCCAGGAAGGCTGTTCTCTATGGCTAACTAACAGTGAATTCAACTGCTCTGACCTTGGGCTAAATCCTGTTACAGTTTGGACTTTTTAATTAAGTTTACTGGTACATTTTAGGCACACATAATGATCACATACAACATAGAGTATCTGTACCTGTACATGATATATCTTGGTTCTTACATTTTCCCATTCCACTTTCCCTCCCTTCAACCCCTCCACCCCTCCTTATTTTCAAAAGCTTTGTTTCCATCTTTTCCTTTTCTCATTTTTTCTTCTCCCTTCCTTTCTGTCCCCCATCCTCCTCACTAGTTCCCCTTTTGAAAAATTTCTTCCTGTTTCACAATATATATCACACATTTTGATCATCATTTACACTTTTGGTTTCTCACACCAGAGAAACAATGCACTATTTACACAGGTGTGTCCAATTTATTTCACTTAAGCGTATGGTCTCAAGGTGTATCCATTTAGCTATAAATGCATCAAGTTTACCTTTATGGCTGTATTAAAAAACTATATCTTTATCCATTCATCAGTTGATGGGCATTTGGGCTGTTTCCAAGATTTAAATATTATAAGCTATGCAGCTATAAACATGGTTATATCCATGCATATATATCTAGTGCTATGATGCTTTTAATTCTTTTGGAAAGATACCAAGCAGGGGAATAGCTAGGTCAAATGGAACCTCTAGTTTTAGCTTTTTGAGGAATCTCCACGCTAATTTCCACAGTGCTGCACCAGTCTACACTCCCACCAACAGTGGAGAAGATTCCCTTTTTTCTTACAGCCCCACCAGCATTTGTTATTGGTTGATTTCTTGATAGCAGCCATTCTTTCTGCAGTGAGATGGAATCTTAGTGTTGTTCTCATTTGCATCTCATGAATGAAGAGTGATGTTGAACATTTTTTCATATATTTGTTTGCTGTTTCTACTTCAGTTAAGAAGTGTCTATGCATTTCAGATGCCCATTTTTGGATTGAATCTTTAAATTTGGGAGGTCTGATTTTTTAGAGTTCCTTATATATTCTAGATAGTAGGTCTTGGTCTGAGGAATAGCCGGTAAAAATGTTTTCCCACATTGTGGGTTGTCTCTTCATGCTTTTGGTGGTTTTTCTTGCTGTGCAAAAGCTCTTTAATGAGATCCCAGTTGTTGATTGTTTGTGATAGTTCTCATGTGACTGACGTTTTGTTCATAAAGAATTTTCCTATGCCAATATCTTCAAGAGTTCTACCTAACCTATCTTCCAGCAGATTTAGTGCTTCTGTTTTATTTCTTAAATTTTATTTTATTGGTACATTTTAGGTATACAATATAATGACATTCATCATTGAAAATTTGCACCTTCACATAATCCATCTTGGTTCTTATTTTCCCCCCTTCCCCTGCCCTCCATTCAACCCCTCCATCCCTCCCTATTTACAAAGACTTTGTTTCCATTTTTTCATTTTCTCATATTAATTCCATTCCCTTCTTTCCTTCCCCTACCTCTCCCACTTCCCCTTCCGCTTTGCCCCTTTTCTTCCTATTTCACAGTATCTATTATACCTTTTAGTTCTTATTTACACTTTCAGTTTCTCACACTAGAGAAACTATTCGGTATTTACACGTGTGCCCTATTTATTTTACTTAAGGGTAACACCTCAATGTGCATCCATTTAGCTATGAATGTCTCTAATGTCTCATTTTTTATGGCTGAGTAGTACTCCATTTTATAAAAAAACCACATATTCTTCATCCAGTCTCCAGATGATGGGCATTTGGGCTGTTTCCAAGTTTTAGCTATTACAAACTGTGCTGCTATGAACACAGGTGCACATGTATCACTGTGGTATGATTCTTTTAATTCTTTGGGGAAGATACCCAGTAGGGGAATAGCTGGGTCAAATGGGACTTCCAGTCCTAGTTCTTTGAAGTTTCTCCATACTGATTTCCACAGTGGTTGCACCAGTCTGTACTCCTACCCACAGTGGAGCAGCATTCCTCTTTCCCCACAGCCCCACCAGCATTTGTTACTGGTTGATTTCATGATAGCAGCCAATCTTTCTGGGGTAAGGTGGACTCTCAATGCTGTTTTCATTTGCATCTCTCAAATGACCAGTGATATTGAATATTTTTTCATGTTTATTTGGTATTTCTACTTCTTTGTATGAGAAATGTCTGTTCATTTCAGATGCCCATTTTTGGATTGGGTCTTTAAATTTGGGAAGTCTGATTTTTTTAACTTCTTTATAGATTCTAGATAGTAGACCTTTGTCTGTGGAACAGCTGGTAAAAATTTTTTCCCACATTGTGAATTGTCTCTTCACTCTGTTGGTGGTTTCTCTTGCTGTGCAGAAGCTTTTTAGTAAGAAGAGATCTCACTTATTGATTGTTACTGCTAGTTCACAGGCAACTGAGGTTTTGTTCATAAAATCTTTTCCTACAGCAATGTCTTCAAGAGTTCTACCTAACCTCTGTTCCAGCTGGTTCAGCATTTCTGTTTTAATATTTAGATCTTTAATCCATTTTGATTTTAGTTCAGTGCACGGTGAGAGTGCATGGTCTCTTTTGGTTCCAAACAAATTTTTGGATTATTTTCTCTAACTCTGTGAGATTTGCTGTTGGAACTTTGATTGGGATTGCATTAAATCTATGTAACAGTTTTGGAATTATGGCCATTTTCACTATATTGGTTCTTCCTATCCAGGAGCAGGGGATGTCTTTCCATTTTCTGATATCATCTTCAATCTCTCTTTTTAGAGTGCTATAGTTTTCAGAGTAGAGGTTTTTGATTTCTTTTATTAGGTTAATTCCTAGGTATTTCAGTTTTTTGGATGCTATTGTGAAAGGAATTGTTTGCCCTATTTTTCTCCCAGTGACTCTGTTGTTCATGTACAGAAAAGCTATTGATTTTTGTGGTTGACCTTGTATCCAGCTACTTTACTGAATTTGGTTATTAAGTCCAGAAGGCTTTTGGTGGAGTTCTTGGTGTCTTCTATATAGAGTATCATGTCATCTGCATATAAGGACTATATGACTTCTTTATTTCCTATCTTTATTCCTTTTATTTCTTTCTCTTGTCTAATTGCCATGGCTGTTTCCAAAACTATATTGAACAGGAGTGGTGAT
>NW_004624744.1:22724236-22745046 GCF_000247695.1 Heterocephalus glaber
TCTTTAATTTCCTCTGAGACCCATTGGTTATTCAGAAGTGTGTTGTTCAATTTCCACGTGTTTATGAAATTTTTGCAGTTTCTTTTGCTATTGATCTCCAATTTCATCTCACTATGGTCTAATAATATGCAGAGGATAACTTCAAATCCTTTGCACTTACACATATTCTATGTGTGAGTATGTGGTCTATTTTGGAGAATGCCCCATGTGCAGCTGAAAAGAATGTTTATTCTGAGTTTGTGGAATGGAACACTCTGTAAACATCTGTTAAGTTCATTTGTTCAAGAGTTTGACTGAGTTCTAGCACTTTGTTGTTGTTTATTTTTTGTCTAGTTGATCTATCTATTTGTGACAGTGGGGTATTGAGGTCCCCCACTACTATTGTATTAGTGCTTATATGATTTTTCATGTCCATTAGAATTTGTTTTATATAGATGGGCATACTAGTGTTTGGTGTGTATACATTAATGATTGTGATCTCTTCCTCTTGATTGTTCCATTTACAAGGATGTAATGTCTTTCTTTTTCTCTCTGAATCAGTTTTGGTTTGAAATCCACTTGATCTGCAAAGAGGACAGTACTCCTGCTTTTGGGGGGGTGGTTCCTGTCAGATGGAGTATTGTTTTCCACCCTTTAACTTTCAGTCTTTGAGTTTCTTTTTGAATTAAATGTGTTTCTTGTATGCAGCATATTGTTGGTTCTTGCTTCTTGACCCATTCTGCTAGTCTGTTTCGTTTGATTGCTGAGTTGAGACCATTAACATTGATGGTTATAACTGATATGTATTGACTTATCATTCTCACAGTAGTCTGGATGAGATAAAAGGGGCAGAAAGACACTGTTAAACCTTCTTATTGCCTTTGCTGCCTTGTGCATGCCATTTTGTTTCTCCTCTGTGAGGCCTGTTTGTCATTCCGGTCTTGGAGCCAGCTGATTATGGACTGAAACATCTACAAACTCACAGAGGAGGAGGCTTCCTCCTTGATGTGCCACCTCTCCCGGTGCAGAGGAGGAGGTTTCTGGGCCAACATACCACCACCCCTAGCACTGAGGAGGTGAGCCACTTGGGCGCCAGCAGCACTCCCCTTCTTTGAAATGAGAAGACACACAAATAAGCCTCAAAACCAGACTTCCAGATCACCTAGAGCAACCTCAAAGGAAAATGAGATGAATGTGATAGTCAACTGCCTGGAATCCCTGAACTCCCTGAACTGGCAACAAAAGAGGATCTGAAAAAAATGAAATCAGAAATAATTTCTCAGATAACAGCAATGATTGTGCCCATAGTACAACACATGATTAATCTAGAGAGGAGCTGAGGAACATGATGGAATACCAATATAGGAAACAAATGAAATCCATAAAACAGATGCAAACAGATTTCCAGGAGATTAAAAACTCTACTGAAAGTCTGCACAGCAGAATGAGCCAATGTGAGGACAGAATTTCAGATATAGAAGATAAGATTCCATTTAGTGACCAGGAAAAGAAAAATTGCTTTAAAATTATAAGGAACCATGAGAAATCAATCCAGCAGCTGCTAGACATGCAAAGAAAAATAACATAAGACTAATTGGAGTCAATGAAGAAACAGGAGAGAGTGCAGATGACATAAAAAAACTGTTCACAGAATTAGTGGCAGAAATCTTCCCAAGGAGGGGAAAAGAACTTGACATACAGATAAGTGAGGCATATAGGACTCCAAGTAGCCTTGATCAAAATAAAATCTACATATAAAATAAGCATATAATACTTAAGATTCCAGAAACCCAACAGAAGATAATTTTCATGGTATAACTTCATTTCCTTTGCAATGTCTAAAGTCTGCTCTATGAGCTAGCATGTGGTCTATTTTGGAAAATGTTCTGTGTGTAGCTAAGAAGAATGTGTATTCTGCTGTTGTAGGGTGGAACTTTGTGGACATGTATTAGGTCCATTTGTTCAAAAATTTGGTTCACTTTCAATATTTTATTGTTGATTTTTTGTCTCGTTGATTTGCCTATTTGTGACAGTGGGGTATTGAGGTTCCCCACTACAATAGTATTAGTGCATATTTGATTTTTCATGTCCATTAATATTTGTTTTATATAGGTGGGTTCACTAGTATTTGGTGCATATCTATTTATGATTGTCATCTCTTCCTCTTGGATTGTTCTCTTTACAACAACATAGTGACCTTCTTTGTCTCTCTTAATTAGTCTTGGCTTGAAATCCACTTTGTCTGCAAATAGAATAGCTACCACTGCTTTTTTCCAGGTTTTTGTCACATGGAATATATTGTTTTTCATCTGTTGACTTTCAGCCTATGAATTTCATTTTGAATTAAATGTTTCTTGTATGCACCATATTGTTGGATTTTGCTTCTTGATCCATTCTGCCACTCCATTTCATTTAATTGGTGAATTGAGACCATTAACATTGATGGTTATAACTGATATGTATTGACTTATCCTTGTCATATTATTTTCTTGTTGTTGGCTCCTCCCCTCACCCATTTAATGTCTTGCCTTGTCTGATGGATTCATTCTTTTGGGGTTCAGGCATTGTAATCCACATTATTTATTTCTAGAATATCCTTCAGAGCATTTTGGAATGAGAGTTTGGCATTCATGAAGTTCCTCAGGTGTTCTTTGTCATGGAAGTATCTTATTTCTCCAATTTTGAAGATAGTTTTGTGGGATACATCAATCTGGCTTGGAGGCTGTTTTCTTTTAGGACTTGAAATACTTCACTCCAGACTCTTCTTGACTTGCGGGTTTGTGTTGAAAAATTGCTGTGATTCTGATGGAGTTTCCTTTATATGTGAGTTATTTCTTTTCTCTAACAGCTTTTAATATTCTGTTCTTGTGTTGGATTTCTGGAATCTTGACTATTATATACCTAGATGTAGATTTTTTTTGATCATGGCTTATTGGAGTTCTATACCTCACTTATCTGTATATCAAATTATTTTTCCCTGTTTCTGAAGTTTTTTGCCATTACTTCAGTGAACATTTTTTTTAATGTCATTTGCACTATCTCCTACTTTTTCATTGACTCCAATCAATCTTAAGTTATTCTTTGCATCATCTAGCAGAAGTTGGATTTATTTATCTTGGTCTCCTGGTATTTTTAAGAAATCTTTCTTTTCATGTTTGCTAACCATAATCTTGTCTTGTATATCTGATATTCTGTCCTCACATTTTCTCATTCTACTGTGGATACTGTCAATGGAATTTTTAATCTCTTCAGTATCTGCTTGAATGTGTTTCATGTATTCCATTTCTTTCCTAGGCTGGGTGTTCATGGTTTCCTTCATTTTCCTAAGTTATTCTATTTTTTTTTAATCTGTATCTACTTGAGAGTCAGTAATCATGTCTTTCATTATGGTCACCACCTCTGTAGTTATCTGAGAAATTATTTCTGATTTGATTTTTTTCTAGAGCCTCTTTCATCTGCTTTGTTACTTCCACTGTGACCTCTTCAGATGGATGACTTTCAGATTGTTCCACTGTATTGTCCCCTGGGTTTGCCTTTGCTGAGCTGGTAGTCTGGGTTTCCATCTTGTTTAAGTGTCTTCTCATTTCTATATTTTGCTCTTGTTTTTGGTTTAATTCCTGTATTGATGATTGTAGATTGCTTATGGCAAGTATCTTTACTGCTAGTATTTAGAACCCTTAGGAAATGACTATTTCTCAGAGGTGTCTTCCAGATGTATTTGGCTTTTGGGTTTTAAGTCTGTTGGGAGATCCTACCTCTTCAATTTATTGGGGATGAAAAGGTGCTGTCTACTTGCCCTAGTCTGTGGTTCTTTGGCACTGGTCTATAATATTTTTAATGACCCTTAGGCAATCTCAGTCTTGGTATACCAGGAAGAAAAACTGATTAGAACAATTATGTCACCTTGGCTAAAGTAGTACAATCAGCAATAACAATAGCATCAAACACAGCCTAGAAAATGACAAACTGTGGCAACTATTAATTTGCCACCTTTAACTGTAGGAACTAGATTTGTAGTTATATAACAAAATCTAAAACAAACCAGAAAAATGTTTGCAATAAATAAGCCCTCAATATAGTGAATTTATCCTCTGGAAGAAAATGTAAAAGGAGCTGGGGGTGGGGAATAGAGAAATAGAAGAAGAGGAAAAGATTAAAAGTAAGGCTAAGGATTGAAGGAAGATCATGCAAACTTTGGGAAACTTGTGAAGAAAGGAGGGAAAGAGAGAAGGAAGAAATAAAAACAACAGAACAAAACAACACCAATAAAAAAACTAGAAACCATATTCACACTCTTATAAAAATAAGAACAAGAAAAAAACAAAACAAAACAAAAAATAGAAACAGGAAAAGAGAAAAATTAAAAAAAGAGAAAAATGAAGAAAAGAAAATGTCTACTTCAAGACATGTCTCTGCTGTCACTGATAGAAAACGTTTGCAGCATGCAGATCTGAGTTGACTGATCCCAGTAACCCAGCTGTAGCTTTACGATGGGGTAGTGGATAATTCCAGCAAGCCTGGACGTTTAGCTCCACTGAAGTTCAGGCTGGTTTCTGGCTGTGAGGCTGGAACTGGGCCTGTGGAGCCCCCAACAGTCCCCTAGTGGCTCAAACTGAGCTCCCCACCCTTCCTTCTGCCTATTATTTCTCTTAATAAAACTGGATGTTCATGAAAGACTAGATTATGTCTTAAACTCTTTTGTTTCCTAGTGCAATTCTGATTTCATAAAATAGCACAAAAAGGAATGATTGAATTTTAAAATAATTCAAGGAAAGAAAACCAATGCATATGGTGATTCTAAAGTATCTTCATGTCTAAATATAAGTCATACAAATGATTCTTGGACATTTATTAATATAATATTTAATTGATATAAAAAATTTGTACATGATGATTTTAAATAATGAAGTGTTTCTTATAGATACTTAAGCTTTTGAGTCAAGTATTTTAATTCTGTAAGTTCACAAAAAGAAATTTGTGGTACATATCCTCACACAAAAAATACATTAAATATGTGAATTTATTAAAATCTGAAACTACATTTGTGATAAACTAATCCACACATTGAACTTCCGTTAAAGAGGTAATGTAAACTCCTTCCCCACTAGCCTTTTTCTCTTTTGTAATGATTAGTATAAACTGGTTATAGCCAATACATTAGCATTTGGAAGAAATAATCAAGCAATCTTGTTTTAAAGTTTAATGTTATTTACTTATTAGCACACTTTAAAAAAAACTTCAAATCACATGCAGTGGAAAACTACAACAATGTGTATATTATAAGTCAATATGTTAAACTGTAATATGAATAATAAAAAAGAAGAAATTTAGTTTTCTTTTTCTCAGAACACACTTGATCAGATGCTTTTGGCACTCATGTTTCCCAAGTTTTAATTTTGTTTGGATATAATTTTCAAAATTTCAATTATAAATGGAATGAAAGAATGTTAAGATGTGTCAGTTTATACTGCCTAACATGACTCACTTTGGAAAATTTATTTGAAAATATACCCCAATCCTGGTGATTTGTATCTATCCACATTTACAGAGTGAAAATGGAAAAAATTATCTACCATGGCTCTTAGCATGTAATTCACACAGAGCAACTGGAGAAAGAAGAAAAAAAACGATGGAATATCAGAAATGAGCAAATAGGCCAATGGAAGAAAACAGAGCTCAGCAATGATTTGGGACAAAAGCAACGTTCATATAGAAGGATAAATGATGAACTCAATAAGTGATTCTAAGAAATTTATTGTCTCTAAGGGAAACAATATCTTCCAACTTTTTGCCACACTAAAAAATAATAATTGCAGGTGGAAGATCTAAATGTGAAAAAAATGGAAGAAAATAAAGGAGTATCTTCATGACTTTAAATAGAAATGGATTTAACAGAACAGTAATATTATAAGTTAATATTAAAATATTTATTAATAATTAGAACTATTTAAAAATGCTCAAGATAAGGGAATAAGATTGAGACACATATAACCAACAAACATTGCCATCTGGAATGCATAATAAAGTCACAGAAATTTAAAGAAAAATAACTGTAAGAAAAATGGGCAAAAAAATGAGCAGACATTCAGCCTCATTAAAAATGACATTACTAAATGAATCCACTAGAAGCTATTTCTCATTAAAATGTTGGATGACAGTGTTGGCAGGAATCAGAAGTAAAGAATATTACAAACTTTTGAATCAAGTAAAAATTAATAATTTATATTAATAAATATAATAATTTATAATAATAATTTCAACTTCTAATTCTGTACCTGAGAGAAGCTACTGCTTATATAGGCAAGGGAATGTATAAACCAGCATGTGTAGTATCATTTTTTTTGTAAGAGTAACTCGCAGAAACATGCTTGCAGTAAGGTATCATTTGAATAAAGTTTAAAGCCATACGAAACTAGAAAACAATTTCTTAGGAATATGTGTGTGCATACATGTATGTCTGTGGTAAAATAACAAAGAAAAGCAAGATAATAAAATTCAGCATAGGATGAAGTTGCCTATCATCAGGGACAGTTACACAAAGCTTTCAGCCACATCAATAATGAATTATTCTTCAGTTGTAGATACCTAGGTATTCTGGTATTTTTTTCGTATTTTATGCATGATATATTCATAATCATTTAAAAAGTAAACAGGATATATACTTCATTGACTGAACAAGAGAATATATACTAGATTTTTTCCTTTTGGTCCAAATATATTTCATTCTTCCCTTAAGATCAGTATTTTCTTAGCCAATTGATACTGCTCATCATTTTTATAAGAAAATGAAAGCAATCAGAAGAGAATTTGCTTATTTTCTCACTACCAAGCCCACTGAGCTGTTAGCATTCTTGTCTGCAGTTACATTTGAAATGTCATTTCTTCTTTTCTATGGGCTGGCATATAGAAAGTATACAAACACTTGTTGAGTGAATGAAAAAATGAAATAAAGTTTTGATAATAGGGGCCAAGGAGTTAGCTCAGTGGTTCCACTGCCTGCCTCACAAGTGCAAGGTCCTGAGTTTGATCCCCAGTACCCCCCCCAAAAAAGTTTAGATAATAAATAATTCAACAGTGTATTATCAACATTACTAGCTATTAGGAAAATGTAAACAAAACCGCAATAAAATACCTTCACTTTATTTATTCCATAAATATGGCACTAGTTTCAAAGACAGACAATAATTAATGATAGCAAAGACATGGAGAAAATAGAAGCCTCACACTTTCTGGTGGGAACCTAAAATAGTACACATTATTTTTAACAGCTGAAAAATGGAAACAACTTAATTGTCCAGAAAACGATAAATTAATAAACAAAGGGTGGTATATCCATGCAATGGATTATTACATAGCAACAAAAAGAACACAGAACTGATTCTTATAGAAAATAGATTAACCTTGGAAACATTATTCTAAGTGAAAGAAGACAGTCACAAAGACCAGTCTTGTATGATAAAAACATAGTATGTATTTATGTGAAATTTTCAGAAGAAGCAAATCTACAGAGACAGAAAGTACAGTAGTGGTTATCTAAGGCTGAGGAATTAGAGACAGGAACAGCTGATAGTGGGTATGGGATTTCCTTTGCAGATAATGAAAATATTCTAAGTTTTGGTTGTGGTAATGGTCGCACAATTGTATAAATATGCTAAAAACCAATAAACTTCACTTAAAAGGGTGGATTTTATGATATATGAATTATGTCTCAATGAAACTGCTAATGCATTAAATTTGTTTTCAGATTTTTCCATTTTATGGTGGAATAGAATATGGCATGGATTTGGGATGAGACAGGTGAGGAATCAGAAGCCAGGATGTATTTCTTCTAGTTCTATCAAGAACTAGTATTAAGATTTTAAGCAAATTACTTAAGCATTCTAGCTTCAGTTTTCTTATTTGTAAAACATAAAAGCATAGTCATTTTCTTGGATTGTTGTCAGAACCAAATTTAAAAAACATACCAAAATATATCTAGTATAATGCAGCCCTAATAGGTACACAACATTATCCCTATTTTCCTCCTCCTTTATTTTCTGCATCTTACTACTTATGACCCAAAACTTTAACTGATATCTGCAAACTGATAAAAACTATAAACAATAATAAAAGAAATTCCTTTGTGTTTGCACACATTTTCTTCCACTATCAACTCATGGATAAATTCAGTTCATCTTTATCTTCCCCTACATCCTTTCCAAATTCCCCTTTCTTGCCCTGATTATGACAAAGTAAATCCCTTCCATCATATCTCATCTGTAATTATTCCAGTATATATTCCTAAAAAAAGCACATTATTGGTAAATAAATATAATACCATCATCTCACTAGCCATAAATCAATAATAATTCTTTAATGTCAGTAATTATTAAACTTTCGAATTTCCCTGATTATATCAGGAAAATTACCTTTTTTTGCACAAATCAGGGTCTAAGTAAGGTTCTACATGTAACTCACTGACAATCTTTCACATTTCTTCTACTCTTCCTTTACTTCATTTTTCTTTTCTAATTTTTGATTGTTTGAAAAACCTGAGGTCTAGAGATTTTTGTCCTGTAAGTTCTGCACAGCGTACAGTTTTTCCTTTGCATTCCTGTGATGTGGTTTGAAATGCTCCTCAGCCCCTTATAATTTCTGAAAATTAGCAGCTAGAACTTCATCCTTGCCAATAGTACTTCACAAGGAATGGATCTACTTTCATCTGGAGACACATAATATCTGTATAGAAAAGGCAGATTAAAAGTTTTATTCTTTCCTTTTACTTTTACCAGTTTTATAAAATGATAATGTTGCATCCCTAACATCCTCCAAAGAATTTTAACGATGGATTTTTGGATAAACATACCAATTTAAATTTGATATAATTCACTACATTAGTTATTACTCTTTCCCATGTTCAGATCTTCTCAACTCTTCCTATTAGGATATTGTTTTTCAGTTGGCTTCTATGCTCTTTTAATAGAATGTTAGTTCTTGCTTTTTGGTATGACAAGATATAGTTTGTTTTGTTTGTTTTTTGGACATTCTTTGTTCCAGATCTGGAATCAGCCAATGTGAAATAATACTTAAAGACAGACTCTCAGTACTATGAGTATTAATTTTTATTGGGCTGATAATATCAGATAGAGTTAAGAAAATGTATTTTTCAAATTTTTTTTTATATAATTCATACGTAATGAAAAGTTGTAATAAGAAAAAGAAAAACAAAGAATACCCATATATCCTTTGCCTGGATTGCTCAAATGTTGTTAAAGTAATAACATTAGCATTGTTGGGTGATATTTTGCATTTTTGCCTTATCATTTACGTATATGTGAATATATATGTATAAATATATATTATGGCTATAAAATCTCCCAAAAGGACTTCTGATGTGGTGCTTCTTTGTTCCTAAGCACTTCAGAATATAGAATATTTTCTCATATGCTGGTAGTATGACAATCAAAACCAGTAATTAATAGTGAGACTATTAATATGCTAACCTTGTTTAAATTTTCCAATTATCCAAATAACATTGCTCATGGCAAAAGAAAATCCTGTGTCACATCTGGCATTCAGTAATCATTTTAAAATTTCCTTTAATCTGGGATAGTTTTTAGTCATTGATGTTCATGACTTTAATGTTTATGAAAAGTCTGGAACATTTAGTTTTTAGATCCTTCAATTTGTATTTTTAAAATGTTTCCTCATGATTATATTCAAGTCACATATTTTTGGAAAGAATGACAAGGAATGATATATTTTTGTTCATTTCAAAAGGCCTATGATGTTGATTTTTCTCATCACTGGTTGTATTAACCTTGATGACTTGATTAAGGTGGTATCTTCCCACTTTCTCCAACATAAAGTTGCTACTTTTCTCTTGTTAATTAAAAAGTATTCTCTGAGAGGCGGGTAACTTTGAGACTATGTAAATATCCTGGAATTCATCAAAATTTCACTCACTAACTTTATTAGCCTTTGTTGACCCTTACCTGCACACATACTATATTTGCTAGTTTATAATTTTCTAATCCTATGCAATGTTGAGTTCTTTTTTTTTCTTAAATTCTTTTATTGGTACATTTTAGGTATACAATACATTTACATTTATCATTGGGCGCTTGTACCTGTACATGATGTATCTTGGTTCTTATTTTTTCCTCATTACCTGTGCACTCTTCCCTATTTACATAGGCTTCGTTTCCATTTTTTTCTTTTCTCATAATTTTTCCTTTTCTTAATCCTTCCAATTTGAAACTGTGATTACAAAATTTTCTTATTGATCTTACATGTATATTTTCCTTTATGTCAAAGATTCTAGTCCTTAAAGATACTAACATACTAACTTTTTTGGTACATTGCACAAAGCATACAAAACAAACCCATTATGAGCACATCAACATTATCATGAACAATATGATTAATAAAAGGTTTAAGAATACATTGCTGTTCTCTCTGTCCTGCGAGTACATCCCCCTACAATCAAATTACTGCTTATAATGATAAAGGGAAATTTCCTTGTGTCTGTGCCATCAACTTGAAATGCAGTTGCACTGATTTGTTTCATTTTGTCTTTGATTATTTGAAATTGCTATTTTAAGATTTAACTGTTTCAAAATTACATAAAAAATTTACATGGTTCCAAAGTAAAATAAACAAAATTCTAAGAAGTCAATCTTCTACTCCTATCCTCTCTTCTCTATCTCTTTTCTTATTCCTATGCTCTATACCTTCCCTTCTGTCACAGATAACTTTTTAAAAACAAGTTTATTTGTGCATGTATGTATGTGTATATGCATATGTTATACAGTATGACAGGTTTGATATTGTTTTGGTTTTAATATAAGTAAATATGTCTGTATGTTTTCATTTTACTTTCTTAGATAAATAGTAACACATTATTCATATTCACATATGTGTGTGTATCTATAAATATAATTTTTATTATTTTGGTACCAGGAATTGAACTCAGGACGCTGCACTCTCCAGGCAGATACAGTGCCACTGAGCTACATCCCCAGCCCAGTAACACACTATAAACACTTCTCTTCTCCTTTTTTATTTAACAATATATCCTGAGGATCCTTCCATAATACTGTATATATTCTTTCAGTCTTAGAGCTATATAATTCTCTATTTTGTGGATACACTAAATTTATCCAGTATTATTTTAATTGATGTTTGCTTATTTCTACTTTTTTTCCACTAAAATAGTATAAGAGACAATGTATCATACTTATAAGTCTCTTCATAGTTTTGCAATGTGTCTTTGAAATAGGCTCAAAGAAACAAGATAATGTGATCAATGAGAATCTGCACATGAAATGTGTAAGACATTGCAACATTTCCGTTCATGGTGTTTGTATCATTTTGCATTCCCACCAGCAATATGTGAAAGTGCCTGTTTTCCCAGAACCTCACAGAGAGCATTTTGACAAACATGGAGATGTCTGTAAATCTGATCGATAAGCAGCAGTGTTTAATTTTCTTTTCTCTTACTTTAAATGAGGCTGAGAATCTTTTCACCCAGTGAAGAATTTTTTTCCTCTATGAAGAATTTCCTTATGTAGCTTGTTTTAGTGAATTTAATTCTCTATTTTGAGAACCTCCCTATAATTAGAGATATTAAGCCTCTGTGTGTGTGATACAACTGTAACTGTTTTCTTGACTGTCACTTTCTGTGTTTTGTTTTTACGAGATAGCTTTTTAAAGACAAATAGGGACAAGAACCACAGTGGCAGAAGACATAGCAAAACATACATGATTGTTTTCCTTAACATTAGAACTGTTGCATGGTAAAAACTCAAACATATGGTCAATACAGCATGAAAAGCAGTTTTGTGGATTTTTACTGTTAAAAATATCATGTAATGCCTATGTGGTCACACATGAATGGACAAGAGATGTTGCAATACAGAAGAGAAACAAGACAAAAGGATCATGGTAATTTAAGTATGCCTTGTTGGATCTAGGAAATATCAAAACCATTATTGAAATAATAATTAAGAAGAGCAACAAAATCCAGATTTCTTTGCCTGGGAAAAATCTTTATAAATAAAAAGAGAGTAGCTAAACAAAGCTATGTGGCAAAATGACACCTTTACTTCAAGAAAGTCAACATGTCACCCGATCCATTGGTACATTTAGTGAAGTGACCATCAAGTAGCAGATGGCCCATGGCATATAGTGTCTACAGTGGATTCCAGTGCTACTGATATAGCTAGTCTGAAGTAATTTAAAATAGGCTTTCTTTGAGCGTCTTAACTCTTCCAGAAGGCATGACAATAAAGCAGTGAAGAGAATTGCTTTGGAGTTAGAAGTGTGCTCATGTCTGAGTTTTGCAGTATGTTCTCCACATCTGTAAATTTGCTCCAGTTGACAAACTCTCTCAACTTTGATTTTCTCACTTGCAAGATGGAGATAACAAAGCTTCCTTCTAGGGCTATTGTGAATGTGAGAACGTATACTTTAAGCGCTCAGAATAGTGCCTGTCAGCAGTATTTCTGATGAGTTTTATAAAAGACAGGGAGGCTACAGTAACTCTAAATGCTCTAAAACAATACCTCCCCACTCTTTTTGGCACCAGGTTCTGTGGACAGAGGCGTGGGAGTAGTATGGGGTGGAAAAGATTTTCAGGATGATTCAAAAAGCAGGCAAGTTAACCCCGCCCAGGGCTCAGGTTCCTATGAGAATCTAATGCCACTGCTGATCTGACAGGAGGCTTCTGCAGGGGGTTGGGGGGGGGTGCAAGTGGGAGCAGCTGTGAATGCAGATGAAGTGTCACTTGCTCTCCTGCCTCTCATTTCCTGCTGCATGGTTCCATTCCTAACAGGCCATGGATTGGTCTGTGGCCCATGAGATTAGGCACCCCTGCTAAAATATGTACTTTCTTAAGCTAGAACATCAGTAAAGCCAGTCCCTTACTTCACTTCTGAGATGTCCAGTGGAACTGTGCTACCAGAAGTCTGCTTTTGTGTTACGA
This sequence comes from Heterocephalus glaber, assembly GCF_000247695.1. Next base: position 22,737,180 of record NW_004624744.1, read on the forward strand.
TGTCAGTCTAGGTCAGTGAACATTAGTCTAAGAAGTCCCACAAAAGTAATGATTTTATTAACTGAAAGAATGATTTTAAATTGTAATAAAAGTACAAAACATGAAATTATCCTCTAAACCATTTCTAAGGTACAATTCGGTAGTTTAGCAGACAGAATTTGTCTTGCAAAAAAAATTCTTGACTCATGAAACAGCTCTCCATTTCCCCTATACTGAGCCCTTCACAACTACCACTCCTGCTCTTGTAAATGTGACTACTTAAATACCTCATCTAAATAAGTAGGATCATATGCCACTTGTCTTTCTGTGACTGGCTTATTTCACTAGCATGAGTTTCTTGAATTTATTTGTGTTGTATGTTGTGACAATAGTTCCTCCTTTTGAAGGCTGAATAATGTTATTGTATGTATGCACTGCTTTTTGCTTGTCCATTCATCAGCTGATAGACATTTGGGTGTTTTCACCTCTTGACTACTGTGAACAGTGCTGCTATGAACATGGGTGTGCAAATATCTCTTAGTGATCCTGTTTTCAGTTCTACTGGATATATATTTAGAAATGGGATTGCTTGATCACCTGGTGTCTTATTACATGCCTATGAATTTAACAAAATGTCTTAGACTAGGTTAATTATAAAAAACAGAAATTTATTTCCCAGCTCTGGAGGCTGGGAAGTCTCCAGGTGCCAGGAATCCAATGTCTGGTAAAGACACATTCTCTGTTCTCTGCTTCTTAGTAACTCCATGCCGCATTCTCACATGGAGGAAAGACTGACCACTGTGTCCTCACGTGACAGGGCCAGCACAAGAGTCAAATGGGCTCCATAAAGCCCCTTGATAAGAAAATTAATCCCACTTGTGAAGGCAGAGTCTCTGATCTAATCGTTTTCTAAAGTTTCATCTCCTAATACTATTATATGGGGAATTAAGTTCAATAAAAATTTGGGAGGGGTACAAATATCAAAATCATAGTATATGGTAATTTTATTTTTAATTATCTGAAGCACTGCTATGCTGTTTCCTATAGTGGCTGCATCATTTTATATTCCCACCCATAGGGCACAGGGCCCCAGTTTCTTCCCTTCCTTGCCAACACATGCCATTTCCGGTTGTTTTCTTAGGGTCACCATGGTACTGGGTGTGTGATAGTATCACACCACGGTATAATTTGGATTTTTCTAAGGAGTACTGATGTTAAGCATCTTTTCATGTGTTTGTTGGACATTGGTACCTCATCTATGCAGGAATATCTATTCAAGTCTTTTGCCTATTTTTAATTAAGTTTTGTTTAATTTTATTGAGTGGTGAGAGTCCTTTATCTATTTTGGAGAGTTCTGCCTTATCAGGAATATTCTTTGCGAATGTTTCTCTTATTCCACAGGTTGCTTTTCACTCTGTTGACTGTGTCCTTCGATGCATGGAAGTATAAGAATACTTTTGAAAGTATTAATGTAATAATTACCTATAAGATAATAAATTTGTGTTGTTTAATTTGTTACAGTATCATGGAAAAACAATACATTGGTTAAGAGAGAGAAATGAAAAGAACGATGCATATGATAGTCGCCACAATTTTTTTCAAAAATGCCCTTGATTATAACATTATTCCCTGGTTTATCTTTCATGGGAAGTAAAATTAATAATTTTATTGTGATTCATAAGCTACGCTTAAAGGCACAGAAAAATAAATAAAATGCCAGTTGAAACATGACTGTAAAAAACGTGATTCAAATAAAATGTGAATTGAAACGTGACTGTAAAACATTTTATAAGAGTTAAGAACAATATATATTTAGTGAATCCTTAAACCTGGTAAGGGACCAAAAAGAAGAAGCTGTATTTGTTTTTATTATTACAATGAAGACAAAAGTGCCTAGTCAACCCGGGATGGAAATCATTATGATTTGTTGCTTTCTAATAGCTTCCTGAGCTGGTGGGCTAATTCTTATTTAGGAAAATTCAGCACTATAAGCTTCATGGTCACTAGGGGGTGCTAATGGACAGGATCCTGGCTCATCAGAGGGCTCTCCAGGCACAGAAGTGGCTCAGGAAGCCTGGGATTCTTGGTGTTATCTGGCACCCCTGGGAATCAGATGTGAAAGTGAAGTTATTTTTTTATATACTGACATAACTATTTTTCAATAAAAAGGTTATTTGTGATAACTACCGGCATCTTCCTCAATAAAAATGCAAAATAATATATGTGGAATAAAATTCAGCAATTTCTCTTAAATTTTCAAAATTAGAGATATTAGGTAAGTAAATGAAAATTATCAGTATGGTGAAATTTTGTTAAATTGATGCTTCCTATCTTAAATCTGGGGGAAAAAGAGAGTATGAGGGAAGGGCATGTCCCAAAGATGCTAATTGACCATTGTCAGGGCATCCGTAATTTATCCAGTGTAGGTCAAATGGATTTCAGTACAAAGAATATTTAAAGTTCCTTAGCTCACCTAAAAACTGTAAATAACTGTGCCACTACAAGTCAGAGCACAGGAAACAGGGCAGATGAGAGCCAAGCAGAGGAACAACCCCGCGTAAGCTCATTTAGTGGTCATGCAGTCAGGGTGTTGTAGAAATGATGATGATTATATATTTGTGCTTAAAAGCACATAGGCCATAACTGCAAAACATAGGGTTACTAAGTTCCTGAAAATTGTAAAGAAAGTCATGGCGTCAGTATGCAAGATAGTAAGGGTTATTCAGAAAGGACCTAGAAATTCTGAACAAAGCCAGGAGACCACACCCATTTTTCATATTTGTTGTTCTATACAACGAAGGTCTAGTTTTGCACAGAGTTAATACAGATATTATGATGCTTAATAAAGGGTCCAGGGTTCAATTTCTAGCACAACAAAACAAACAAAAACTAACAAAGAGTAATATTCATACATACATTTCTTTTTTCTTTTTTTTGGTACCGGGGATTGAACTCGAGACCTTGTGCTTGCGAGGCAGGTGGCAGAACCACTGAGCTAAATCCCCACCTCATGCATATATTTCTTGAATCATAATGCATTTTTACAATACAAAATTCAAAAGTTGTATTTTTATTTGAGGAAGAATGTTAACTTTATTGTTTTTGCAAAAAATAAAATTTTTATATTAAATTTGTTGTTTTAAAATGTCATGATTTTTCTGATCTCAATTTTGTACATTATCATTCTCTAGATAACAAGCAAAATTTTAATATACTTTTTATCTAGACAGATATCTGGACTGACATTCACCAAATATTGATGATAGCTATTTCTAAGTGCTACACCCTTTGTATATTCCCAATGCTAGATTTTTTTCATCAAAACACAGATAACAGATTGAATGCAGAAACAGATAAGAAAACCTATTAGTTTTTTGTGTTTTGTTTTGTTTTGTTTTGTTTTTTGGTACCGGGGATCGAACTTGGGTCCTTGCGCTTGCGCAGCAGGCAGGGAAACCACGAAGCTAAATCCCTGGCCCAGCTATTACTTTTTAATTGAACCAAACATTAAAGAGGTTTTCACAAAGTAAATGAGGCTACATTCTCACTAATATTTTGCTTTGGAAAATAAAGCATTTTATAAGTGTATATTATCTTTAATGCAAGGTTTTAATCTCTGCTATTTTTACAATGATAAGCATGTGAAATTTTTATCAGTTTTAACTTTACCATGGCAGATATTAATGGACATAGCCTGCATAAGCCAAAGCATTTTGGAGTCCTTTTAATGTTTAAGCATTAGAAAGTCATCACGAGACCAAAAATATTGAAAAATTCTATCCTAATGACTACTGAAAGTATAGCTTTAGATAAAATCTTTCATCAGCACCAATTTATATAAACATGTTTAACATAATTTTAAAACAAACTCTTGATTTTAGTTCAATCTAACAAATTTGTTCTTTTCCTAGTTTTTCTAACTGTGCTGAGAAACAGCACAGGGCATCTGGATGGTTGCTCATTTTCCAAACCTAGGACTGTCATTGACTGATTCCTTCTACAACTCCACACAGCCAATCCATTAGCAGTTCCACTGACATTCCTACTAAAATGTAATCCTAGTTATACCACTGTTACAAACCATCACAACTATCATTCCAGTTTAAATCATCAGCATAGTCTCTTGGCATCCTGGAAAATTAAAACAAAAAACTAAACCTCAATGATTAAGGTTTCTGAAGGGCAGTGATAGAGAATTACAAGCACAGTACCTTTCATATCAACATTCAAATCTAAATAATTTACACAATATATTTTTTCATTTTTCAATGTAGTGATTTAGTATTAAAGTGATTGTTTTCTCTAATCAAATTTTGAAGGCCATGATGCAAGAGAGTATGTGATATATAGTGATGAAGTGATTTTCATAGAAGAATATAAGCATACAACTTTGAAAGTTTTATATTAGGACCAAATAAATTATATTTTAACATTTTGTATGTTTCAGAACCTTTTTTATATAGATGATGGATTAAAATGTAAGTTTTACATTTTCTTTTCACTAGATATATAGTTCAACTTACCTTATCAAGTTCATCTGAAATTGCAATACCTGGGATTCAAAAGAGATTTATAAAAAACGTTTAGAAACAATCTTTAATAACCTAATGTTTAAAAAGAACAAAAGTTCTATTTGTAAAACTAGTGCATTTCCTATTCTATTTTTTCGTTGCATCAGTTCTTTCAAAGATGGCAGCACAGCCTTTCTACTAATGAAAACAAATGAGGAATTTAAGTCAACTATGACAGCCATGGCCTGCTGAAATCATGGAAACAATGAGAAGTTAACAAAATAAGTATCATATTTCTTGTAGTTTGTTAGAGGCAGAGCAAACTTCCAAGGACAATTGTGGAAATAACTGTTTTTATGTTACGATGACAATAAAATGCAACTTAGCCTGTTACAATTTTGCTCACTTCAGAAATTGATTTACACTCCTATAATGAATAAGTATTAAGGCAGAATGGTTATTGAAGATCATTGGTTTAAATTTTTTTGTCTTGTTTAGGAAGAAACAGAAAAGGCCTTTAGGGTCCTTTAACAGCTTCTTGAGCCAATGTTTACTTCTTTATATGGTGATGATCAGTAAATCTTTATTACTGGCATAAACTTTTTCCTGAGCATTTGGGCATTTCAATTGCAATATGTCAGACTAAAGACATCATCCACCTGAGTCAGGATAGAAGGAATAAAGATAGGTAAAAAGAAGATAAGGAATATCATGATTTTAAAAATAAAAACTGCAGCTTCAGGACACAAACCCAGTTAAAAAAATATTTTTTCTTTTCTCCCAAGATACAATAAGCCTGGGTATTTCACTTTTAGCTATAAATGGAATTTTTCTATTACCTTTTATCTGCTAATGGAATAAAGCATCTCTTTTCCTCTGAAAATAGGCCTTTTCCTCTGAGTGGGCTACTGTTCTATTACCTGTGAGGACTGTCATCTATGATTGGGCTATCACCCTTCACCCACAGAAAGAGCTGTCACCTTTCATCAGTAAATTGAAACCCCTTTTTCCATGTATTCACCAGCTGTACGGATTTCCACCCCCAAATCTCCCGCAAATGTATCCAGACCCAGACTATGATGCACCTCTCTGTTGAAGGCCCGCAGTCTATTTCTTTGAGTGTATACTTTTGAATTTTTCCTTAATAAATCCCTTTGTGGTTCTTACAGACTTGTCTTGAATTTTTTTTTTCTCCAACAGTAGTCAGAGAACCTGTAACTTATTATAAGGGTAGGATGGATTTAGGAGGCTCATCACTGCTTTGGGGAACCCCTAGCATACTGTCCTGTGATACTTCCAGCTCATTTTTATTTTTGTTTATTTATTTTTTATTGAACAATGACTTTCCTGGGGCTGAACACAAGTCCAAAGGAACACAAAGAAAATAAGAATAAGATTTGAAGCTGAAGCCGGGGATTTAGCTCAGTGGTTCCGTCGGCCGCCTCGCAAGCACAAAGTTTGATCCCCAGTACCAAAAAAAAAAAAAAGTATTTCAAGCTGAAGTTCAGTAGACTATAAGGAGCAAGAAAGAGTTGAAAAAGTCTCCAGAAAATAAATCTGAGTAAAGAACCTGTTCAGATCCCCTTTCCTGCTTAGATGCAAAATTCATGCAGAGGGCAAAGAGGATATGAGTTTCTATAACATCTCCTGTCACCAGATGGCGGATCTCGAAGTACTCTTTCCAGGTTTTTGGCGTCTTGAAGAATTGGACAAGACACACAGAAAAGGCAGTGAAAGTGTCCATGTATTTAAGGGAGAAAGGAAGTAAGATTTATAAGGCAGGAGCAGGTCAGTGGATGAACAGACTCACAGGGCCCTGAGAAGAAAGGAAAGGGATTTTTGCATCCAAAATGGCTGGATTGGCTTCTACCATATGCGATTAAGGCATTGGGACATTTGTCCTATCAAAACCCCCCTTGGCCTGGAGCCAGATTTAAACTTCTCCATCAAAAGGCTTGTTTGGCTCCCTGCCAGATCTACATGAAGGATTAAAAGTATCACTTTTCTGATTGGTCCTGAAAACAACCCCAGATTGAAATGAGGGATTGAAAATAGTGCTTTCTGATCAGTTCTGTATACAGTACTTAGGAGCTGTGGAGTCATTGTGGGTCCTGTGTTCTGCGCATTTGCTCTGGGGTTTTGTTTTTGGTTTTTTTTACCTTTGATACATTCTGCCCAGTTAGTTGTCCATTTTGCCCCAGCCCTAATCTCCTACCTCAGCCCCCACACTACTAATAAACTAATGAATCAATTATACACAACGCCAAAAAAAAACCCCTCTCCCAAATATCTGTTACTTTATCTCAGTAAATGCCATCATTCTTCTTCCTAGAGATAAAACCAGAAACTTAGCGATACTTAAGATACATTCTTCATAGCAACATTCTATGACATTTTTTTCTAATAAAAGTAACTACAGATTCTGATGTGTCACTGTACAAGAGTCTATCTACCACTTCAGAGATGGAGGAGGGTGGTTTAAGCTTAGAAATTATTCAAAGACTTGTTATATTGCAAAAGAAGCTCCTTCAAGCAATTCAAGAAGAGACTGCATGGAGCACTGCATGGGAGGTGGGTCATCTCACTGCTCCCTGTGCCTGAGGGGAAGTCTGAAACATGATACTGCTGTTGGGGAGGAGATATGAGACAGATAAGAGATCCCAGAACTTTCTGGGTAATTATATACATTTCAAAAGACCTAGCATAAGTCACACATTTATAGATACTTGGTTTTTAAAAATACATGGAACGGGAGGTCCCGAGTCACACAGAAGACAACAAATCAGCCCGCGCCCTGGCAACAATCCACTGGACCCCCCATCCCCCGCTCCTCTGTACAGCCACCTGGTTCCACACTACAAAGATGCAGAGGACACCAGACCACCAGGTGTGGTACTGAGTCCTGCCGCTCCTGGCCCAGAGGTAGGGGCTTCTGAGCTGCCATCCCACTGCTCCTGGTCCAGAGGAAGGGGCTTCCCGGCCACCATCCCTCCCGTTGCTCCCAGCAAAGAGGAAAGGGCTTTTGGGCCACCTTCTGTCCCGCCACTCCTGGCCCAGAGGAAGGGGCTTCCAGGCCACCATCACTCGCACCACTCCTGGCCCAGAGGTAGGGACTTCTGAGCCACCATCCCACTGCTCCTGGTCCAGAGGAAGGGGCTTCCTGGCCACCTTCCCTCCCGCTCCTCCCAGCCCACAGGAAAGGGCTTTTGGGTCACCATCCCTACCGCTGCTGCCGGCCCCTGTCCCACCTCTCCCAACTCAGAGGACGGAATCCGTGCAGGTGCAAACAGCCGTCCCCCCAAGTCGAAATGAGAAAACACATAAATAACTCTCAAAACCAGACTTCCAGATCACCTACAGCAACCCCAAAGGGAAAT
>NW_004624744.1:22754486-22894607 GCF_000247695.1 Heterocephalus glaber
TATATATATACACAATGTTTTTAATAATAGACATTTCCACAACTTTATTCCTAATGACTATATAGTGCAGCATTGTCAGTATGTATGATTTGCCTATTCACTTCTCCAATGACAGTTTCAGTTTCCAACTTTTCACTACTTACAACTCCACTGCAGCAAACAGTGGAGGCACAGCCTGGAGACAGCTGCCAACACAATGTATATGCTTTCATCTTTTCCTTACAGAGCTTATCTGTTACTTTGTAGACTGTGATCTTCCTGAAATACTTTCCCTCTTTGATTTTTGGAGAAATAGTCTATCTTGCCTTGCATCTTATCTTTCTGAAAATTTCTTTTCAGTTTCTTGAGGCAGATGAAGTTTCTACCTATCTCTCAAATGTTCATCTCCTATGTGTGCATGCGTGTGTCTTTTATCTAGGCACTAAAGATTCTTACATCTATATCCCTAACCAAACATGTACCAGAAATGGCCACTTAATATATGCACTAGACTGCTGGGAACAGGAGATGGTAGTAGACTCTGTCGAGATGTCCCAAAGCATCTGAAACCAGAGTCTGAAATAACACCCCTCCATCTGCAAACCCTCCTGGATTCTTATCTGAAGTAGAGGCAACATATGATTATAAACAAAGCCAAAAACCAAAGTGAACTAAATATCATCTCTATTCTCACTCATCATTCATATTAATCAATATGTCTTTGTTATGGTTTAGATCTAAAATGTTGCCCCAAACTCATGTTCAGAGATGGGCTTTTGGAAGGTGATTGACTCACAGGAGCACTCATATCTGACTGTGCTGTTCAGGGGTGGGGTGTGTTTGGAAGAAGTTTCTTACTGGGGGAATGACCTGCAAGGGTGTATTCTTATTCCCGGTTCCTCCCTTCTCCCTCTGCTTCCGGGCCACCATTATGTGAGCAGCTTTTCTCCACCAGACTCTTTCATCGTGCCATTTTTGCCTTGGAGTCAACTAACCATGGGCTGAACCCATTGAAACTATGAACCAAAATGAACCTCTCCTCCTCTGAGTTGCAGGTATTGTGTATTCATGCTCTGGGTCCCTCTATCTGGAATAGTACTTTCATTGTCTTTATTGCTTGGCAGATCCCTTATGCACAACTGATACAAACTTTTCTTCTTTCTTTGAAATACTTTCTTACATACATTTTTCTCTCTGCCAGGAATATCCCTCCCCAGGACATCTTCTCTCTCCTTTTAGCTTATCTTTACCTTTTCTCTTTCCAGACTTGGTTCAGACATCTTCTCTATTAGGTTGTCCTAAGACCCTTTGCTGGAGGTTTTTCTACACTCTAACAGCTCTCTTAAGACACATTTCATAAAGTAGTGAAACTATGCTTTTCACAACTATTTCCCTTACTGAAAGGTAACTTGAATCCTAGGTGCACACATTAGTCATCTTTGTTATTCTCACATACATTAGATGAGTGTGAGAATGAATGAACACACAGTTGTGACATTAACTGCCTCTATATTTTCTTGTGGGTTGTTATTCTCTAGTCATTCAGGCTGTTAGGTCAGAAAAGACTATTTGGTATGCTCATGATTGACTGACTATAAAAGTCTTACATTATTTTTTTTCTTTGCTGAGTCCAGATTGCTATTATCAGTCATGGCAGATGGATATTTGTTCTCTGTTCAACAAACAGCTGGACACTTTTCTGTGCAAGAGCACTAGCCAACATTTTTACCTGAATGACAATCTGTAGACCAAAGTTTGGATGGGCTGAAAATACTCATCCTACCATGGCTTCACTTCACAGAAAGCTACCAGACTCAGCAGAAGGATCAGGCTCGGAAACGCTGGATGTCTGCACACCCTACAAACAGCACCTTGCTAAGCAAAGGATACTGTTGACCAGTTGCACAAAATAGAGAATTTCTTCTTTTGCTTTTAGTTTATTTGTTTCCCTACTTATTTAGCTATCTATGTTTAACATAACTCCTCCAATATATAAGATGTAAAGTTAAAGATTTTGGCAAACAAATCATGTGCAAACACCCAAACTTGCAATCTTATATCAAAGACACACTTAGAGAAACCAAAGGCAAATCAGAGGTGAAGAAAGCCAGAGCATGGGAGTGGTCTTGGATAAGATAGAACCAGCAGGAACAGAGCCAGAGGTGGTACTCATGGATCCATGAGGACTTGATCTCATGCAACAGTGTTCAGAGGTAAGGAGGGCAAGAGAGGTGACTGGATCATTCTAACAATAACCTCAGAGCTCAGTGTGCTGTTAGGACATGTGGCCTGGGTTGGAGGAAGAAGGCAACAGGGATGTAAAATGGAAGGGTGTATTCATTCTTTAAAATTAATTTTATTGGTACATTTTAGGTATACAATATAATGACATTCATCACTGGAAATTTGTATCTTTATGTAATCTACTTTGGTTCTTCTTTTTTCCCCCATTCCCCTGCCCTCCCTTCAACCCCTCCATTGCTCTCTATTTACAATGACTTTGTTTCCATTTTTTCATTTTCTCATATTAATTCCATTCCCTGCTTTCCTTTCCCCTACCCCTCCCACTTTCTCTTCCCCTTTGCCCCTTTTCTTCCTATTTCACATTATCTATTATACCTTTTAGTTCTTATTTACACTTTCAATTTCTCACACCAGAGAAACTATTTGGTATTTACACGTGTGTCCTAGTTATTTCACTTAAGAGTATTGTCTCAATGGCTGAGTAGACTATTTTATAAAAACAACAACAACAACACATTTTCTTTACCTACTCTCCGGTTGATGGGCATTTGCGCTGTTTCCAAGTTTTAGCTATTACAAACTGTGCTGCTATGAACATGGGTGCACATATATCACTGTGGTATGATTCTTTTAATTCTTTGGGGAGGATACCCAGCAGGGGAATAGCAAGATCAAATGGGATTTCCAACCCAGTTCTTTGAGGTTTCTCCATACTGATTTCCAGAGTGGTTGCACCAGTCTACACTCCCATCAACAGTGGAGCAGGGTTCCTTTTTCTCCACAGCCCTGCCAGCATTTGTTATTACTTGATTTCATGATAGCAGCCATTCTTTCTGGGGTGAGGTGGAATCTCAGCATTGTTTTCATTTGGATCTCTCAAATGACCAGTGATGTTGAACATTATGTTTGTTCGCTATTTCTACTTCTTTGTCTGAGAAATGTCTGTTCATTTCAAGTGCCCATTTTTGGAATGGGTCTTTAAATTTGGGAGGTCTGATTTTTTTATGTTCTTTATAGATTCTAGATAGTAGACCTTTGTCTGAAGAACAGCAGGTGAAAATTTTTTCCCACTTTGTCTCTTCATCCTGTTGGTTGTTTCTCTTGCTCTGCAGAAGCTTTTTAATAAGAAGAGATCCCATTTGTTGATTGTGCTAGACTCACTGAGAGTGAAATGGGGCAAACAATTCCTTTCACAATAGCATCCAAAAAATTGAAATACCTAGGAATCAACCTAATTAAAGAAATCAAAGACCTCTACTCTGAAAACTGTAGCACTCTGAAAAAAGAGATCAAAGAGGTTATCAGAAAATGGGAAGATATCCTTTGCTCCTGGGTAGGAAGAACCAACATAGTGAAAATGGCCATACTTCCAAAACTGCTGTATAGATTCAATGAAATCCCAATTGAAATTCCAGCAGCAGACCTCACAGAACTAGAGAAAACAATCCAAAAAATCTGGAACAAGAAGAGACCCAGAATAGCAAAAGCAATTCTAGGCAACAGAGACATCGCAGGCAGTATCACAACCCCCAACTTGAAACTATACTACAAAGCTACTGTGATAAAAACAGCACGGTACTGGCAAAGAAACAGACCTGAGAGCTAGTGGAACTGATTAGAAGATGCAGACACAACTCCAGACACACTCAGCCACCTCATCTTCAACAAAGGAGCCAAACACCCTCACTGGAGGAAAGAGCCTCTTTAATAAATGGTGTTGGAAAAACTGGGTTTCAGCTTGCCACAGACTAAAACTAGACCTGTATCTCTCACCATGCATTAAACTAAAATTGAAATGGATTAAAGATCTAAATATTAAAACAGAAACGCTGAACTGGCTGGAAGAAAGGTTAGGTAGAACTCTTGAAGACATTAGCATGGGAAAAGATTTTATGAACAAAACCTCAGTTGCAGAGAAGCGTGTATTCTTGCCCCTACTCCCTTCTTCTCTCTTTGGCTTTCACCCACTCTCCCTGTTTGCTGGCTACAAGAAGGTGAGCAGCTTTCTCCACCACACCTTTCTGCCATGCTCTTCTGCCTTGGAGCCATCCAACTGTGGACTGAAGTCTCTGAGCCTGTGAGATAAAATAAACCCTTTCTCCTTCAAGTTGTGTATGCCAAATACTTTCCCCAGCAACGGAAAGCTGACTCATCCAGCAAAACATAACTGAGTTCTGCGGCAGTCACTTTGCCAATTCCTGAAGACTTGAGCAGCAAAGAGGTCCTGCCCTCAGGAACCTTGTAGGCCAAAGAGAAGATAAGGGAGAAAACAGGCAATGGTAGATAATAACTGTCAGAGGAATATATAGAAGCTCAAAAAGAGAGGCACCACAGGCATTCCTGAGGAGGACAGCAGCAGAGAAGTCACCCTGGAAGAGGTGGTATTTGATCTGAAGCTGAAGGGAAGAGTAGATGCAGCCCCTTGAAAAGGTAAGCAGTAAAAAGAGGTGAAGTGAGCTCTCAGGATACAGGATGGCCTAAGCAAATGCACAACATGGAGGAATATCAAGCAAATATAGTGCATTAAAAAGGCACGAGACAGGTGACACTGGAGACAGGGGAAAGTGCCAGAGAGTGAAGCACTTTCTTGGAGGTTTAAAAAGGAGCCATTGTGTATCTGAAACAAGCATCTGCTTTTCTCTTTAGATTCATGATACCCACAGTAAGAGGTCACCAGAGAAAAAGAAACAAATTATGAGTGTGGGCAAGACTTGGTTATTCATTCCTAAGCCATTTCCATGCTTCTTCCAACTTAAAAGGAGACTGCATTTCCCAGTGCTCTTACAGTTAGTTGTGGAAAGTGGGCAGGTATGATGCATAGTACTTCCACACATGCACAAGCAGTGTGCTCCCCTCATGATCCTTCACTGCCTCTTCTGCTTCTGCGGCAACCTTGAAAGCCATGTGGCAAAGGTGCCAGAAAAACAGGATGGACATAGTTTGCATCCATGGAACCCACAACAAGCTTGTCCCTGAGTGTGAAAATATTCACCTTGTATTAAGCCATATTGATTTTGGCTGTGAGATTCCTCAAACAGAAAACTAGGGCAACCCAGCCAGCCACAAGCTCAATTGGCAGAACTGTATCTGGGGTTTTTGTTGTTGTTGTTGTTGTTTTTCTGCACAGGACAGGAATGATTTTCTTGCATAGGATATGAATGAAATGGAATGTACCAAATGGACAAATCAGTGCTTTGGTCAGAGATGTGGAAAGTGTGAACTAGAGAATATGGATGAGGTAGAAAAAAGAATCAGACTCAAGACGTATTTTCAAAGAAAATGAGTAAGATTGGCGTTGTGTGTTGTGAGATGAGAGAGAGAGAGAGAGATCTTGGCAATGTTGGTATTTTCCAGAAAATTAGAAAAGACATTTATCCTAAATATCTTAAAAGTTTGGATGTGAAATGTATGCAGTTGAGTCAAGTGAAAGATGAGATAATTTAAAGATGGGTGTGGATGAGACCCACTCAAAATGGAGACCACTTGAAAGAACAGAGGCAAAGGATGAATCATAGGAACAGCATTTGAAGCAATATAAACAAAAGAGGAACTCCTGAGGAAGACCTACAAGAAGTGGTGTGAGGTATGAGGCCATCCAGAAAGGATCCAGTGAATTCCAGCTCCCAGTAAGGAAGAAGTCAGAGCCTGCAGAGAGAAAGAGGAATCAACTGCATGAAAACTACCAAAGAAATGTTGTGCAATGAGTAGAAATGATGAGTAGAAAAGTGCTAATTCCAGTTGGTAATTTAGGACCAACCGGAGACCACAGTGAGAGGAGCTTCAGTAGAAAGTTGGGTTCAATAATATAATTGCTTTGAGAAGTAAAATGAAGCAAATGGAGGCAGTGAACACTAACCCTTCTTTTTGAAACTCTATTTCAAAGGACACAAAAGGAAACTCCATGATGCTTGGAGCTAACTCAAGCTCAGGAAGAGAGTTCTGCGTATTTGTTTTTGACATCAATTAGAGCTGTGCTGTCCAATAGGGAGCATCTCATCATGTGGCTACTGAAAGGTTTGAAATGTAGCCAGTTCCAACTGAGATACACTGTGAGTCAAAATTCACTCCAGAGTTTGAAGACTTAGCATTAAGAAAGGAATATAAGCTGTCCCAATGATTATTTTATTCAGAATACAAGTGAAACTGATAACTTGGATACAATGGGTTAAATAAAGTATTTTATTAAAATCAATGTGACATGTTTCCTTTTGCTTTTCTTTAAAGTGAGGCTTGAAAATAAAAAATCATATATGTGATACATTTTACATTTCTACTGGGCAGTGCTTAGCTGGAGCAGGATTGAAGCTAATAAATAGTAGTAACAGTAGCCCCAGCAGCATTACTAGTAACAGTAAGAGTAACAGTAACTAGTAATAATATCTCTGGTAGGCATAATTCTAAAATGGTCCCAAGACCCACACCTGCAGAATACTCTCCCTTTCCACTCAGTTCCTCTGAGTGGAACTACAGAGTATGAGGCCTATCACTCCCTTGATTATAATACTACCCTATGGACTTTGAGTAAACTGGATAGAGGATTAATCTGCACTGTCTTTACCTAACTAGGCACATTTTTCAAAAGAAGGTGAAGCTTCAGGTAGACGCTCCATTGTGACCAGACAAGAAATAGTAAACTACTGTCATAAGAACAGAGAGTCACAGGCAAGGACCTAAGAACAGATTCTTGCTTTGGAGAGCAGCCCTTGCCAACAGCCAATGAGAAGATAAGAGATCTCAGTCCTACAACCAAAGGACTGAATTTCGCCTGTGGCCTAAAGAGATCAGAAGAGAACCCTAAGCCTCAGGTGAGACAGAAGCCCCACTCACACCTTAATTTCCATCTGCCTAGGTGAGTCTAGCGTTAACCCAAACTCTTAGTCTCGAGTCACAGAAACTATAAGGTAATCAATGTGTATGTTGTTGCTATCTGCAGTACTGAAATTGAACCCAGGGATTCTGAGATGCCAGGCAAGTGTTCTACCTGTAAGCTGCACCTCAAACCCCTGTGTTTTTCAGAATCACTAAGTCTGTGGTAATGTATAAGGCAGCGATTGAACTATAATAAAATATTTAACATTTAATTAGTAATCATTACATACCAGGCACCACGCTCAGAATTTCAGGTATACTATTGCAAAATCCCTAGGGAGTAGGTGCTAGCATTATTACAATTCTATAGTAAAGGTAGTTGAGACACAGAGTAGTCAGAAAAATTTCCCAAGGTCACAAAACTAATCATCGGTAGTGCTGGAATTAAAAAGGTTTACAAATACAAAAAGACAAATAATAATTGATGGAATCAAATCCAATAGGAGTGGACAGGAAATGAAACCAACATGATGGGTGAAGAGTCGGTATGAAATAAGAGAAATTCTGACAGTGACGGGAGAAGGGCAAGATGGGTGGGGAGCGTGGCTAAGGAGAGAGGGAGGAGGAATGAGATCACATCGGACAATCTAAGTTTTATAGAGTTCAAAGTAGGCTATTTGCAGAGTGGGCAGAGAGAGAAATCGAGTGGCAACAGTAACAGTGCTGAAACTATGAACTATCAACCTAACGTTCAGCTTTGCTGTGTCATTTTTCCCACTGGCCTCACCCTTACTGAAGAAGAAATGATAGCTGAGCATTTATTCAAGGATGAGAATTTCATAAGATGATAAGAAAGGAGGATGGAAATAAGAATAAAAACGATGTTGGTAAAAAGTAGACCACAGTTCAGTCTGGACAGGGGAAGAGAGGAAACCAGAAAAAGGAGAATATTATGATGTGAATATGGTTTGTAGCTTCTAAAACTCATATTGAAATTTAATCTCATTCTGAAAGAGGTAGTTAGGACTCTGCCCTCATAAATGGATTAACTTATTTATAGAATTAATATTTCAAGGGTTAACAGGTTATCTCAAGAGCGGGTCTGCTATAAAAGGCAGACTTGTTGGAGACGGGGAAGGGAATCAGAGAGATGGGGAAACAGAGCGGGCAAAGGTTGGGAAAATGATCAAGACATGCTGTATAAATGCACCAATTCTCAAAAATGAATGTATCTATGATGAATAGCAAACATTCACTAATAAAAATTTTAGAAATAAGTAAAAGTCACTTTGGTTAGGGCTCTTGTAACACCCTCTGACTCTGGCCACACAATACTCCCCGCAGCTCAGGATTCTGCCAGCAAAAATGCCGTCACCAGATGTGACCCTTCAGCACTGCACCAGAACCACAAAGCAGAACAAACTTATTCATTTATAATTTCCACAGGCTGCAGTAGTATCACTAGCAAAAGGAAATAGACTAAGACACACACTCAGAGATAGAGAGAGAGATAGAGAGAGAGAGAGAGAGAGAGAGAGAGAGAGAGAGAGAGAGAGAGAGAGAGATCCCTGAGGGGCTATCAAGAGATAGCTAGATCACATTTACGAGGAAGGAGCAGAGTAAGGGGAAGAGTAATCTAGGAAAAATACATTCAACCACAGTGTCTAAACCAAAAGAACACAACAATAATGAGACAACACTACTTGATAATAGGCACCTAGAAGGACACTGCCCTGTGGTTCTTTAACCACAGCCTGAAGTGAGGCATTTGGGAATGTGAAGGTCTTGTATCATCACAATTCCTCTATTCAAAACAATTATACTAGTTGAAAGTTGGATAGAAGCAAACACTCGAAGGAATGGGTATGAGAGCCAAACTTTTGGGGAAAGAGAAGCAAAGGTTCAGAAATGTTAAAAGGAAGACGTTAGGTGTCAGAAGCTTACTATGCCTACTGTTGTTTTTCATTGTGTGGCATTACATGCCATGGTGATTCTAACACATCTATACTCACGAGAGAGTAATATGAAGATTGTCACAGTTTATGGCTGATTTTTAAATGAAATATTATATGGAAACGTTTGCAAAAACCCAGAAAAAGAGTATATAGTTATTAATGAAACAAAAATCATGTTTTCAAACTAAAGTAACTATCTTGTCTTCTTTGTTAATATTTAAATCCTGCCTTAAATGTGTGTGAATGTGTGATATACGTTTCTATAAGCTGACAGCTGCTAAGCTGAGATAATTCTGCCATAATAGTGTCAATCTCAGTTAAAAACTAATGCTTCTAAACTTTGGAAGTTCTTTTTCAGTATGTATAATTGAAATCAAGGAAAGAGATGATTCTCATTAAAGACAGTATTAAATTTAAAATATCGATGAAAACTTTCAGTTCTTCCCATCAATGGCCATGACACTGGAGAGAAATGTTCACAGGATCAAGATATGTAGTCGTTCTTTTTCTTTTTCTTTTTTCTTTTTGGTTTTTTGACACACAGCCTTGCTATGTAGTTTAGGCTGGGCTTGAATTCACTGTGTAGCCTACGCTGGCCTCGAACTTATGGTGATCCTCCTGCCTCAGCTCCCACATGAGTGCTGAGACTACAGGCATGCACAACCACACTGGCACAGTATTTCTTTTGACGACACACAGAGGAAAATTCCATCCCTATGTCTTCCTAGTAATTGAAACAATGGGCGGCAGTATGGTTTGGTGCCTAGCTGCCCCCCAAAATTCATGTGTGGAAGGCTTGGTCCTCAGTGCAGCAATGTTCAGAGGTGGAGCCTTCAGGAGGTGACAGGATCATGAGATTCTCACCTCATAGATGGATTATTTACGGATTCATAGCTAAGTGAATTTGGGAGAAGAGGCTTTGTTATAAAAGCAAACTCTTTCTGTGATTCTTGGCTGCCATGAGTTGAGCAGCATTGCTTCACACATGGCCCCACACTATGATGTTTCTGCCTCACCACAGGCCTGAAAGCAATGGAACCAGCTGACCATGGACTGAAACCTCTGAACTGTGAACCAAAATAAATCTTTTCTCCTTTAAACCAATTTTCTCAGGTATTTTCTCACAGAAATGGAAAGCTGACTAATACAGGCAATAAAATTATTATCAAATTAGAGAAGGAGCTTCCAAATGAAATGATGTAAGAGTCAAACTAGCTAAAACAAGAATGAATTCTATTCTGCTTCAAGTTTGTGATTACATAGCTGAATTTTGGGGAACTAGGCCTGACCATGGCAAGCCTATTGATAACATGTGGGGATAAGACAGGGATTCAGTATTAAAATTCACACTACTTTGTTCAGAAAGATATTCAAATAAATTTAAGGGAGAACAGAACAATTCCTTCCATGAGACTAACTCTTTTATCCCCATATAAACCATACCACCATACTCTCACAAAACAGAGTCCCTTAAATCTGTCACGTGAAGACAGAAGTAGCATCCATAATAAGCACAGGAGCTGACTGTTAAACATTATTCAGGTACAGCTGCAGACTCTCCTTGTAGCTTCATTGTCCTGGACTTCTTCCCAAGAGTAAAAACCCATATCCCCATAACTGCAGATTTTCTCCTGTGCTGACCAAGGATTACCGTCAGTCTTTATTGTTTCTCCAGATTGCCCTGAAGTATTAAAATGCTATCATGAGCTTCTAATGTAAGGCTCTACTTGTGCTATGGTCTAAATGTTTGTGTCCTCCCCTCTCCATGCTACACACACACACACACACACACACACACACACACACACACTCAAAATTCACAGGTTAAAACCTAATCTCAAGAATAACAGTATTAGAAGGTGGAACCTGCTAGGCGGTGATTAAGTAATGAGGGCTCCTGACTCATAACCAGGATTAGGGACAACATAAAAGAGGCCCTGGACATCTGCGTGGCCCCTTCCACCATGTGAGAACCCAGAGAGGGTAAACAGTTATAAAGTAAGGAATGGGGCCTCACCATAGACCAAATTTTTCAGTGCAGACTTGGGTTTCTCAGTTTCTAGAATTATAAAAAATAAATTTCTATTGTTTTATAAGTTACTCATTCTATAGTCTTTTGGTGTAACAGCCTGAATGAGCTAACATAATCCAGAAGGCCACACCTAGGTTTTCTGGAAAAGACCACAGCTTGAACTCTGCCCTTTTGGCTACAAATCTGGGTAAGTAAATAATTTAAATATAGTTCAATCTTTGTATTCAAATTTTGGGGGCAAACTAAGTAGTGCCTTATAAATTAACAACAAACATTTTAAAACACATTTTAAAAGACAGCAGTCAACTGGCAATATATTTGAAGATCTGTGTAATATTCACATTCTTCAATCATCTGTCTTTTAGCTCAGCTTATTAAATAAATTGAAAGACTATGAAAAGCCATAGGAATTACCTCATAGGGTAAGATTTAGAAATACTAATATGCATCTTTGTTGTATTAATGGGATCAGGATCTGTTATAGTGTAGATTTAAAGTCCCACAAAAGCCCGTGTGTTTGGAAGTTGATTGGATCATGGCAGCACTGTATTGATCAGTGGATTCATCCACTATGACTTCTGTAGCTGAACGTGCTGTCAGGAGGTAGGGACTGGTTGAGTTGGGTATCTGGGGGGTGTGACCTGGAAGGATGTATTTTTGTTCTAGGCTGCTACCTTCTCTCTCTGCTTCCTGGCTGCACTGGACTGAGCAACTTTTCCTCTGCCATGGTCCTTTGCCATCCTGTTTCTGTCTTGGAGCCATCCAACCATGGACTAAAATGGCAGACTAAAATAAACCTCTTCTGTAGGGGTCAGGTAGTTTGTCCCAGAAATAGGAAAGTTACTAAGACAGGTTCTTTTCATGAACATAATATAGTAATAAGATGAAAACTCACTTTATTATTATTTGCTCCAAAAGTAAATCTAGCCAAGAGCAGTTTCTTCAATCCCATCCAGAGGGTTTCTACTAGGGGTAATGTTATAAGATCATACTATATGGTAGCTTAACTTTTGAAAAGGTTTCATCACACAAATGTCTACAAAAAGGGTCTAGTGAGTTATAAATAAAGAGGTATAAATTATATACTTATAAGTAAATATAGTATAATATAATACATAAATGTTTATATGTAAAATATAATTATAACATAATATATACATACATGTGTATTGTAAAACTCCCAAACTATAGCAAAGAACAAGGCTTAACTCTGATACAAATCACAAAGTTAGTAAAGCTATACTACCTAAAAAACAAATGAAATAAAGATCCTAAAACATAACCCACCACAACTTTCTAGTATTCTGCTTTTCATTACAAAATCTTTAATATTCCACAATATTAAAATAAAAATTTTTTGAAATCATGACATTAATGTGCTTCCAAAGGTGTCTAATTTTTAAAATAGAGAAATACCTAAAGAGCCAGAGAAAGATAGAAATATTTTGAATTCACTACTAAAGTCATAAAGTATACATGCATGTGTATGTATATAGAATGTATTCATCGAATCACAACACCTATTTGATTGCCTGCTCTCGTGATAATAACATTTAAAGTTTTTACTTGAAATGTATCACTTTAAACCTTCATATCTACCAGAAGAAAGAGATACAATCATGTCCTCCTGCCTTTTAAATGTGGGAAATAAATTTCATGGAGGTTAATTTATTTACCTGCAGTCATTCACCGCCTAGATGGCAGAGCAAAATCTCTAACCCAAGCTGTCAGACTACAGAGACCTTTCTTTCATAAAAGACTTTCCCAAAAAGTAAGTTACAAGGCAGTATGCTAGTCTCTGAAAGGATTCTAAGGAGAATCTGGCTCAGTTACCACCTTTAAGATTAAGGAAATCTAAAACTCATGGAGGCAAATAACTATGTTTATTTGTTAGAAAGATCAAATGTATTTCAAAAGAGAAGAATGAAGAAGATGCCATTATATGTCCATTTGAATGGATAACAGAAACTATGTAGTGTGGCTAGAGTCGAACAGCTATAAGGGTTTCTGCTACTCTTGTACACTACATAATCATTCTACCCATGAATCTGTAAAATACACAAAATGAATCTCACACCTTTAGAACTGCTAAGTCTTTCACAGAATTATAATAAGGATGTTGTAAATGGATTATGGGGAAAAGTGATGAATATTTCTGTTTTAATATGCATTAAGAATTTCAATTATAATCAAGTAAATGAACTTACTTCGAGAGAGATTCTCAAGGGCTTTCCCCAGCTTCTTGCTCTCTTGAAGGATGTGGTTCAATTCATCAAAATCACGGCTTTCTGGTTTAGTCCGCCAGTTCCATCTAGGATGCTCTACTGACCTTGGCACTATGTTTAAAAAAAATGGTTATTTCATAAGCATGCTATATATGATTGAAACTCACTATTCATCATTATGTGGAAGATTGTATCAAGATCAAATGGTTCTTGTGAGCTAACAGAAAGAAAGATAAAAAAAAAGATGTAAAGTCAGTTAAAATTTTTAACTGAACAAGTAAAGGGGAAGTGTGGCAGTATTAAGAAAAAGATATCAAGGTATTGATTTAGAGCTAATAATTTCTGTAATTTAGGGAGAAATATGCAGGCAAAGCAAATTTGTTTTATGTTATCATCTTAAAAGTAACCACTGACTTAATGAGCAACTAACACACATTTTAAGACATTCTTTCTATATCTTAATAAAACAAAAAAGATAAAATGTGTGTATTTACTTTTACTTCCTCCCAAGTTCCCACTAAAATTATGCTATGTTTAAGGGAAGTTTGGCTCTCAAATAATTAGTTGAATAAGGACAAAGGATATTATTAGGCAGTAAATGATGTTTGGAAGATGCAAAATGGGTAACTATTTAGTGAGATAGAAAAACTGAAATCAAAGTCCATGAAGAGAGGGATGGCAAGAGAACAAGCATTCCACACACTTAAATATTAGAGCATCATTCAGGAGAAAATGTTATAATCATACAGATGTAAGAGCTCAAGTGTATTCCAGATTTAAGGGGTCTATTAAATGTTAAGCACAATTCAACCCATATTATATACATTTTTAAATACTGACAATAAAGAAAAGATTGTAAACACTTTCAGGTACAAAAACGGCAAATCAAACTGATATCAGATCAGCAGCAACAACACTTGCTCTAAAAGACAGAACAATTCCCTTCAAATTCTGACTTGAAATAACTTCTAACTCAGAATTTTATATCAGCTAATGAATCAACCAAGATACTTAAAGAACTCAAGATTTCACAAGCACTCTTTCCCAGAAAGCTGGCAGTAGAGATGCTCTAAAAAATGAAAAGTGAACAAAAAAATAGACATGAACTTTGAGAAACAAGTGATCTCCCAAAAGGAAAAGGAAAGGAGGAATTCTCCAGATGGTAGAGAAGGATGGTATCGTAAGACAGCAAAGAAAATGCCTAGGAACCCAGGAGTCCAGAAACCAAGAGTAGACCAAGAATACAGAGAGCTGCAGCAGAGAAGTTTATTTCCAAATCATTCTCAGTGAATTTTAAAAAGTGCCCAAAACATAAGAACATAGGACTTACAATAACTTGACGTGTTTGATCATATTACTAAGGTTTAATTCTTTGGGCAAAGTTTGGTGAAGCATTAGTGATGAGTACATAGAAAACAAAGTAAAACAGAAGAGAGAAAATTGTTCATTCTAAGAAATTCAATAGTTGGACTTGGTGAGTCTGAAGGGTAAAAACGTTAACTAGAACAGTCATAATTATATCAACACAGAATATATATTTAACCAACATGAAATAAGTGCATTACTATATGCCAGGATGAGGGGGTAATTAGTATATGAAGCACAAGGTATGGAGGACAAGTGATGATGCCTCAAGTTGAAAAAGGAAAAGTACTGTGTTGGAACTTTGTGTAGTCCGACGTATAGACTTAGCCCAGAGAAACTTCTAACACAGGTGAAAGTTATCCCAGTTTAGGAGCAAAGGTGGGAGACAAGAAAAAAAAAAGACACCACTATTTCACAGTATGACTTTATTTTTAAAATCATGTACTTTTATGTTGACAAAAATAAAATAATTTTTAAAAATTATTCATGTAGCAAGGATACAGAAAATAGTCTTAAACTATGAAAACATATCTTTCTGCCACCTTTTCAAAAAGCAATGCACTAGCTTGGGGACACAGCAATCTTTTGTCTGGTAAATCATCATAAAGAAATGAAAACACCTGTACTTGAATACTGTACATGTACAAAATTGTTCATTTTCACAGAAACTAAAGTTTTTTTATTTTATCAAATCGTGTGGTGGCAAAACTCTAGAAATAATCTAAATGTCCTTCAACAGAAGAATGGCTAAATAAATTATGGTTCATTCACAGTATGCAATTATTAACACTATAAGTTAAATCTAAGTTTATTACCATGGAGATATTTCCATAATGCATTTTAAAATAATAAAAATAAGTAGCTTAGAAAGGTTTACAATTTTAAGCTACTTTTATAGCAAATCACCCACACATATTACATATGCTTGTGTGCACAAAGAAAATGAAACAAAAAGGCAAAGCTATTTCTTGGAGAACTGAATTTGATGGGTAGGAATGAGGAAAACTATCTTTCTACATGTGTATATTTTCTAAGTTTTCAAAATAGGAAAGTAGTACTTGCATAATTCAAATAAATCTAAAAATAAAATACTTATAAAAAGTATTTATAGAACTTAGTTGGCTCCTCTGAGCCTCTCCATAGAAGAGATTCTGGAATAGAGAGAACAGCCAACATTAACAGTCTGATATTCAAGCTGTGAGGAGTGGAGTTACTGATCAATCTGGAAAACGCTTCCAGATGTGTTCTATCACCCTCCATTCCCCAGGGGGTCCCTAAGAATGAGTCAAGACCTAAGAGAAAGAAGCTCAGATGAGGGAGCAAATAAAACAATATTTGTACCAGATGCTTCAAAGATTAAAAATTTATATTTTTAATCTTCCTTGAATACTTTCTAATCTGTAATCTATACCTCTGCATTTTCAAATTTTCTGGAAAATACCATGAATGTCAGGACTTCTCCCTCTCCCTCTCTCTCCTTTATAATTTATTAACAAGAACACAGATTTTTTTAAAACTCCCAGGCAACACCCAAATAACCCCAGACATGCCCCAACTGCCTGCCACCCCAGCTGAGCCCAGTGCGTGCCCATGTAGAGTTCGGTGGAAGAACTGGCCAGGCAACACCAAATCATGAGGAACTATAAAGTGCCACTGAATTTGGAAAGAAAATTGATACAACCACTAAGCACTTTCCCTCAGCAACTTGCAAGAGAATCTACAATCATTTTTGTTAAGTTTTTGCAGCTTATGATAAATTGACACATATACAGCACATGACTTATCATGGGAACCTTTTAATTTCAAAACATGGATGCAAGGAGGGTTTCTAGGCTTCTTGTAACATTTCTAATAATATAGCTTTTGTCAGAAAACATACTTCATATAATTTTAGTCACTGTTTAATGGTACACCATAGTCTCTATCTTTCTGTATATTCTATCTAGAATTGAGAATTATATATATTTCAGCTTTATTGGTCACGGTGCTCTATAAATGTCAACCTAAGTTGTTCAATATGTTGTTCTAATCTTCTGTATCCTTGTTGATTTTTCTGGTTTACTTAATCTGTCTATATCTCCCTTTAGTTCCATAAATTATGTAGCTAGGTATTCATGTAGCTAGGTAGCATCCCACAAAAAAAAAGAAGAGTCTTTAGAATGAGCAGGGCTTTGACACTCCACTCTTAGTGATAAATGAAGGAATCCAAAATTGGCTATATAAATTAGTAATCTGCTATGGTCACAAAGTTATCATTAGCAGACAGAGAGAAAGAAAGGGAGAGAGGAGAGATGGAGAGTTCCATGATGGAAAAGGAAACTGAGATTGGATTCATTTCAGTTTTCATTTCTCTATTTAATCATTTTTTTTTCATTTAGTACTTTGTAATTAACTTAGGCACTGTGTTAGATACTACTAGGTATACTGATATGAATAAGACATGCAAATTTTGAACTTGTTTTTTTAAATTTTTACTTCTATTAGTACATATTTGCAGCACTTAATGATTACATTCATTGTGGAGAATTCAAACATGTACGTAACATATCTTAATTCTTTTTACTTCCCTTTTCCCTCTCCTGTCTCTCCACCCTTGTATGTTTCAAAAATTGTTGAGATATAATTTTATATACTAACTTTGTGAAGCCAAACAATTTGATTACAATCTTAATTTACTAGGTTTAAAATATTCCATACAGTCCTCACAGTAACTTGGTTAGGTGAGACAATACTACTTATGAGTACTGCTAAGTAAATGAAGATCTCCAGGCTTAATTTTAGTGTCTTTCACAGGTAACCCAGATAGTGATTCCAGTTAACACATGGTTTTTCAAACATTTTCAAACAAAAATGAACATTTCAACCTACTCCCTTCCCTGCTGAAATTAAAAACAAGCATCTTGCTATGTAACAAGCATAAGGAATTAATGTCTAGGAGGAAGAGTTTCAAGCTCTTGTCTTCCAAGAATAATTGAAACTTGCTGCAGGCTTCTTAGCTATTTAGTAAGCGTCTACATATGTGGTAGCAGAGCACTGGAGAAAACTAGTGGTTATTAAGGCAGTGGGAAAGGAGGAGGGACATCAAGAAAGCAGGGTACTAAGGATAGTGGGGGAAAAAATAAATACAGGGATTTCAGCCATAAGCAGAAATGTGTAGGACTTCAGCAGGATCCTACATAAAGAATTTAAAATTTTCTTTAATTCCTTTTTTAATTTGTATTAGAACATTTGTAATAGATAATGATTATACTCATCGTGGGGAGTTGGTGCCTACACATTACACATCTTAATACTTTTTACGTCCCCTTCTACTTTCCTCCCTCCTGCCATCCTCCACCTCTTTTTTATTAAATGTTTGGAATAGAAATCCCCTCTACTTCTGCTCTAAAAGATTTAATTTGCTTTTATGTATTTCAGTAAATGTGGGGTTGGTTTTGTCTTTAATGTAGTATAATGCTGCAACTGGCACAAGAGGCAAGGGCCACTCCAAGTAGTTTATAGTCTTCAAAGAACAATATACAAGAAATGATCCAAATCAGTTAGACATGTTTGAGAGGATAAGTAAGATGTTAATGCTGAAATGGAAATGGAATTCATTAGGATTAACAGCCAGAAATATCAGATAAAAAGTCTGACTGCAATTGTTACCTTTTCTTCATTTTCTGAACAATAAAGGCTGACTGAATCACATTTGAATAACAAATTTACTCACATGATTTGGAATCCGGTGATGGGGGAGAAATATTAGACACAGCAAGGTCACTTTTTGATTTTTTAGGCTTCTTTGCATTTAATTGCCAAGGTTTATCATAGCTTCTGAAATCTCTCCTTGTTCCTTTAGTTTCTGTTAAAACAAAACAAAAACAAACAAACAAAAAATATATATATACAAAAATATATATATATACCCAGTAATAAAGATGAAAGAATTCTGGCTCTAAAATGTAACATCTTATGATACAAAGGATCACTAAAAGGAGCCCAGAGTCTATAAGACATAGAATATTGTGAACTTTTAAAATTTCTACATCTTGCAAGAAAGAAAAGTATATTAATTCATATCTAGCAAGGATATTCTTCTGTAGTTGGTTGCAAAGAGACCAGAAACAGTAAGTCATTTCCTCAGCTTTGCAGAAATATACAGGATTTAACTATTACTGGAATTTTCAACAGGAGTTGTGATTATCAACCTACACAAAATCTTGAAAAGAATCCAAATCCAGTAGTTTGAAGTTATATGATGAGGCAACAAAGAAGATTCTACCTATACTAATTTATGAGAAACCTAAACTAGATAAAACACTTCACATTTCAATTTGAATAAACAAAATAATATCATTCTAAGAAAAATTTAATACAGAAAAGAAGAGTATAAGGTGGGAATGCTGGAGCATGCCTGGAATCCCAGAAATCAGGATCACAGCTTTCACTCCAGTTTGAGCAATTTAGCACCTTAGACCCTGTTTGTATTCAGTCCTCCATACAAAGGAAAGAGAGAGAGAGAAAGAAAGAAAGAAAGAAAGAAAGAAAGAAAGAAAGAGAGAGAGAAAGATTGATTCAAGGTTCAGAAATCA
Organism: Heterocephalus glaber; assembly: GCF_000247695.1. The sequence goes on from NW_004624744.1 coordinate 22,773,670, forward strand.
TACATTTAAATAAACGCCAAAACACAACCGCTTTGTCTGCTCAATAAAAAGAAAATGAACTCTATGAAGCAGAAAGAAATTAGAGAGAAAATAGGAAGACAACTACAATTAAAAATGTAGTTGTGTACAGAATTTTTTAAAAAGATAAGATAAAGAAGCACTAGCAGGAAACTAAAGTGCAATGCCTCATTTAAATTTGTGTTCAAAGCCAGAAAAAGAAAACTGATACTGCCAACATTTAATCAGTGATATAAAGGACACACTTTATTCAATACACCTCCCTAGAAGACAGTTGATAAAATAGGAAAGGCAAATACAATGCCAAATGAAATGAGAGAGGAAGTACAGTAGTGATGACTCAGTTTTCACACTATTGATTTTACTGAAAGTTCATAGTTGATGTCTTTGTAAAACTTTTGAATATGAAAAATGAAGAAAAATTAATAAATATTCAAGAAAAATCATTCCTTTTTACTGTACTTCTTTCATAATTTAGATAAAGAATGTGCCCCCAAAGCCTCATGTGTTCAGAGGTGGGGCTTTGGGGAAGTAATTGGATCACTGGGGCACTACGTTCATCAATACACTTATCAATCCCTAGCTGAGTGTGCTGGTAGGAGGTGGGACCTGGTTAGAGGCAGGGCCTGATTAGAGTTGGGTCATTGAAGGTGTGACCCTGAAGGATATATAGCCCTCCTCAGTTCATCCATTCTCTCTCTGCTTCCTGGCTGCCATGATGTGAGCAGTTTTCCTCCACCCAGACTCTTCCACCATGACTTTCCTGCCTTGGATCCAGCTGACTATAGACTGAAACTACTAAAAACTGAGTCAAAATAAACTCTCCTTCTTTAAGTTGTGAGTGTTGGGTATTGTGTCTCTGGTGACTAGAAAGTGACTAAGACAACTTCTGAAAAAGAATAAAATAAAGCCACTCTTAGCTTTGGCCTTGACTATATAAAATGACACACTTGTAGGGGGAAGAATATTGCAAATGTAGATGGATTTCAAGGAAACAAGATGATATCATTAGATATTTTCACAAGTATTACACCCATGTATCTTCACTATTGAGACATTTTCTAGTTCACTGGAAATGCACCAAAATAAAGAACTTAAACCTTGTAATCAAAGTTTCAACAAGCATTATTTACTATCACTCAATTCATCACTTCTTTGGTTCTATTCAAACTGAAAATTTGTCTGTACCTTCATGCCACACTGTTCCCTCTTAAATATGTCCTCTTCTCCTGGGCCATAATATTCCTCCATTTCATTTTTTAACACACATCTCCTCTTTTCCCACAAAAGAGCGCCCTCTGCTGCAACTTCTTGGAATAGTGTTTGTTCCTGCAAGTTCTTACTCCCACAGGCTCTGGAAGAAGGGATGGGATCCCCTGGTGCAGAAATGCTTCTGTAATAGTAAGCTTCAGCTAGTAAAGTGAAAGCGCTTCCTCTCTCCTAGGATGTGCGCCTAGCTGTACTACCCACCACTATTTATTATCACCATCTTTCTACCTCTGACAATTCCCACAGCCCTAGTGCAAGGCTACAGTCTTTCTTGTCCTTTCACTGCCTTGGATGAAACCCCAGTCACCTGTTTATCCTTAAACTATGCATTAACCCTCAGACTTAAGTGCTCCTTCTACTCTGAAGAATTTCACTTCTCTGATACATCTGACAGCAGCAAATGAAGACCACCACCAGATCTTCACATTATCTGAGATCATTGCAACTCAAACATCATGGTCTCAAATATCACCACCTCAGCACAGCTCAAACCCTTCTGTACCTTCTATATTTTCACTGCTTCAACCTCCTGAAGGTTTTTAGCTCTCAGACAGACTTTCCGTGTCTACATATCTTCCTGCACTTACTACCTCCTGCCAGACCTCGTGCTTGATCGCCTGTATAGTTTGCTCACTAGTGTCCTCAACTCTTTAGTAAAGCTCTTCTTCCACTCTCCACCTTCCAGTTGTGGCACAACTGCAATACTCCATCAGTCCAACAGTACTCAAACTGTTTTCTCTCTCCCTACCTAATACTTCTGGACATTGCTGGAGAAAAAATTACTATCTTGCTAGTGGTTTCCATAATTTTGTAATAATAATTAATTTATTTTTCAATTAAGTTAGGTCCCAAGACTGCCTAATAGCCTTTTTAATTTTTCTTTTTCCAACTATTTTTTCCTTTTCTCTGGTGAGTTTTTGGAACTGGTGTCACTCACTTAAATATCTGCCCCTGATGCCAACTCTCTTATTTTCAGCAAACACTTCTAAACAAACATCAAATTTAGGACACCCAAAATAATCTCACACTTCCCTTTTCCCAGGGCATCACATACTGTATAAAGTTCATCACATCTTCTATTCTTTCACACTCATGGTTCTTATGATATGGTACTAAATGAGTCCCAAATCTGAGACTCCAGCTTTGACCCACCCTCAGAGTTTTAGGATCATATCCACTTACATGCTGGGATTGTTTGCTAAAATGCTCCACAAGAAACTCAAATACATCAATAGGAATTAAACTTATACTGTATTTTCCTCTATAAATTTATTTCTGTGTTCGAATCTTGCCTTAGCAAATGAGCATTATCCCATTACTTGAATCAGAAAACAGAGCGTAATAATTCCCTCTCCTCCTTCACCTTCTCTAAGAGTCATTAAGTGCTTGTGTGAGTCAAAATTCTAGGAAAACCTATAGAATAATATGGTAACTTTTAATCATAATCTCTGTACCATGGTGTTATGCCATATACTATTCTTTCCCCTTAACAAAAGATGGGAACTTTGACCTGCTTATATTCAATAAAATATGGCAAAAGCATTGGCATGTCTATGTCATGACTGTATTATGACTCCATGTTAGCAGACTTGAATAAGAGAAATTCCTTTGCAGAGGTAAGGAAGACATGTGGCAATGAACTCTGGCTCGCTGAGAACAGACCCTGGCTGAAGTCAAAAGGGAAAAATGGGTACCTTATTCATGTGGGAAAGAGGCAGCTGTAGACTTAAATGTTGGTTCCACAATGACAACAGCTAATGACTCTTCCTAAAGTTTAACTTACTATGTAGGATAATGCTGGGTTCGGGGAGATAGAGAATAATCATAAGCTTGGGAAACAAGAAATGTGTCACTTTGTAGACATTTACTGTTTACTTTTCTATGAAGATGAGCTGTAAGCATTCAATTCAAATTATTCACAAAAACAAAAGTTTAGAATAATTAGTTTGAATTCATACAGAATCTTTTTATCCAAATCTGAATCATTTCTACTGAAATGTAATACATTCATTTTCATGTTTTGAAGCATAATACATTACAATATATTCAAATTCAAGAATATTTTATGGTAAATTTTAGCATCTGGGTAAAGTCAAAGATGAATACATGAAAATCCTAGGTAATTATCCATCTAGATTTGTCTTATTATGATTTTTTTTAACTTCTGAAATTTTTACATTAGATGTAGCCAACATTAACTGCAAAATATATTGTTCACTTACCTGATGTTTCACTTTCTGCCCAGAGAGCTGCAGATCCAGACAAAGCTCTTTGTAGTTGTCCACGGTTTCCTTGTTTAGACTGAAGGTGGTCAATGAGAAATGGGATTGGCTGGTCGGGTGTCTCAGTTATTAACTTGGTCATTAATTCCTGGAGGGAAAAGAGAGCACACATTTACATCTAATAACAACAACAGTAATAATAACAAGCACATATGTTTCTCTGGTGTGACATACTGAATGTGGAAATAAGGTCTGAGATGTATACTGGATGTTGGGAAATGGGAAGAAAGTGTTCAAATGGAAAGGGGAACAAGGGAGGAGGGAGGGAGAAAGGAAGGAAGAAACAAGAAAAAAAGTGAAATTAGAAGGAAAAAATGGAAACAAAATTTTTGTACATAGGGAAGGGAGGGGCTTGAAGGGGTAATGGGATAAAATAAAATAAAATTTATTTTTTTAAAAATAATAAGCACTAGCTTAGAATTTACTATGTCAGTCACTGCTCCAAATGTTTGTATATAGACACTAATTTAATACTCATGAGAATATCTTCAGGCAAATATGAGTTACTGTCCTAATTTTTAGGATACTGAATTACAGAATAGTGAACTATCTATGTGACATGGCTAAAAGCAGGCCTTTGATATATTTATTTATATGTATATTATTCTACTTAGCCAAGAATACACTAGGAAGTTTATTAAAATTCTTTTTTCTAAATTATGGACTCAGAATTTTAAATTTCTGATCACTATTTTGGGAGATGCCATTTCAACCTAAGCTTTAGCTAAAATCCACCATATACTTTATATACTAATATTATTTTTCCTTCTAACTGTATATGTAAACATCTCAAAATGAAGACAAAAATTTGAAATGAAATAAATAAGCAATAAGATATTGACTCACAGAAACCAAAAATATGCATAAATAGTTTCCAAATAATAGAGAATTTTCTTTTTATACAGAGCCCTGTTGAGTGTTCACTTGGGCAGCATATATACAAAGTCCTGTTGAGTAAATTTTCTTATTCTCTGGCTCTCTCTATCTGTTTCTCTGTCTCTCTCTCTCTTTTTCTGTCTCTCTGTCTCTCTCTTTCTCTGTCTCTGTCTGTCTCTCCTTAAGTAATAGTGAGGTCTCTACCTGCAAAACAGGCTGTTCCATTTTTAGACAACTCTAATGATACCTTAAATTGGGGCAGAATCTGCCCAAGGGTAATGTCTACATTGTTCCCCCCACCCCCATCTGGAAGAGCAAAGAATGATCTCCGATTTATGGTCAATTAGAATCCCAGATTGTTTGGACATGAACAGCTGTCAAGCCATGTGGATAGCATTTTGTGCCATGGAATTAGGTTTGTGAACTTGCATGCACTATTTTACATTCCTATCAGTCACATTTTATCTGGTTGGGTTTTGCCCAAAATTTTAGTCTCTGTCAGTTGTTATTTTAAGTTCAGATTCTGTGGGCAGTAGTCATTCTAATGAATAGGCCAGAAAAATTAGATACATATTAGGGGTCCTAATGGAAGGAGTACTGGAAAGTGCTCACCACACTGTCTTGTTCGTGGTGGGCTGTTTTCCTCTGTTTTGAATGTTGTTCTGTCAGATGTTCAGATGGCAGACTTGTCATCAGTCAGTCTCCAATGATAAGTATAATAAAAAAATACAGTGAACACTTAAATTTTAAAAGTCTATTACAGTAATAATAGAGCGCCATTAATCCCCCTCAAAATACTCCCCCTCACTTCAAACACATTCCATCACTCTTGCCACTTTCTGAAGCAGTTCTGGAGGTCCTCTTTAGTAAGGATTTTTAGTTGTGCTGTCGTAGCTGCCCCTCCATGTCCTAAATAAATTCAGAAAGTTTACTTTTCACAGTCATTTTGACTTTGATGAAGAGTCAGAAGTTGCACAGTGCCAGACTCTGTGAATATGATGGGTGAGGACATGCAATTGTTTTCACAAGCCTGCGGTTCCATTGGATGGTAACTGGGGGCAGCATTCATTGTATTTTTAAAATCATATTTCATAAAGATACCAAAGAATACTTCCACAACTTCTTCAGAAAGTAGTGAGAATGACAGAATAAATGTGCCTGAAGTGAGGGTGAATATTATGAGGAGGACTCATAGCGACGTGTCTTTTACTGTAAAAACAACTTTCAAACTTTAAACATTTACTGTATATTTCAATTGAACTTGGTACCATCAAAGAAAGGCTCACCCTGAGTAGTCTTCATAAGTCTTTATTACTTCGTTATTTTATTTACTTATAGCATTTAGCAGTCTTCAGAATCATTTTAATATTTGCTCACCTGTTTGTTGCTTGCTTCTCTGCAAGTACTAAGAACAAGGGTTTGCCTGGTTTGATCTCTACTCTCTACTTAGAGTATTTCCTTAACTCATAGCTGGTGTTGAATAAATATCTAATGAATGAATGAATGCTTGATTTATTGACTAAAAGTACTTAAAACACCTATTGTACCAAGAAGTAACAATTAAAACACTCATAAATTTTTTAGCCCAGCAAAATATAATTTTCAGATCTCCCATACAAGAAAATGTTATTATTTCAAATATATTTATTTACATTTATAACCACCTCGAAACATCCAAATTGATCTAAGTAGAGGCCAAATGAGTTGTATACATAAGATCCCAAGTTGATTTTAGAGAGTTGAATAAAATCATAGTTCTCAAAATTATGCAGATTGAACAGAGTTGGAACTCAAAAGCACAAAGGGCATCTACCATTAGTACATTGTAATGCAAAATATTTAGCAAGCAAATGTATTTTTTTTTGGTACCAGGGATCAAACTCGGGTCCTTGCGCTTAGCATATGTATTTTTTACATTCTACAAAACAGGTAAGCAAACAACCAGTTGCCATAGGTCATAATTATTTCTGCTATGGAAACATCTCAATTAATTATTATCTTGATAACTAAAGTGATTGTCCTTCTGCTGTTGTAATAATAATCATGAAGCAATACAAGGTTCAGTTACACGACAATTATACATCAGTGGGATACAATTTAATAATTTAGATGTTGCATCCATAGGAGAGATGAATTAAATTTTATTTGAAATCACTGTACATTACAAAAGCCACTGGAGGATGGAAAGAAAGTTAAGAAGAACTAACTAGATTACTCATCAGAGAAAGACTGGGTAGTGAGCTTAAAATAATTAAGTGCAGTAAAGCTCCATACACAATACTTTCTTCAGACATCAGGAGATCTCATGTGGTTTCTTATTTTTATATTTTTACCCTTCAAATTGGATGGATTCTTTTAAAACAAAGAAGAAGAATGTCCCTATGTTCTCTTTCGAAGCTGGAGTAAATGTAATAAATTGAGTAATCTCTATTACATTTTACAAATATTATCAGTTTAGTAACTAGTTTTGGAAACCTTTATATTCCATTAATAAATATATGAGATTAAAGACACGGAACAAATTCAGTCATAAGCAAAATGAAAATAGTTAATGTTTGCAATAGTATATGTTGAGTATCTTAATTGGGCAAAATCCACTTTTAGACAATTCTATTTAAAAGAAGAATTATCCTATCTCACTTAATCCATGCATCCACTAGCATTAGGACTCAAGTGAATGTGAGGGCTTGTGCTTGCAGAAATCCCTTTCTCAGGCGTGAAAATTTAAATCCTTGATTTGCAAAGATGTTCCTTGCAATAAAAAGATTGATTTCTTTCTAGCTCTAGGATTTAGAAATACAAAAATAGATCTGAGGGGCTGATAGATTTGAGGAGGTGAGAATAGAGTTGTTCAGCTAGAATGTCAAGTTGTAGCAAGACATTGATTGCAGGCAGTTTCACAAGGATCATTCACCCTAAGAAGAAAAGCATGCCGGATCACGAAGCCAGTCTCAGGTACAGAGGCTGAACATTTTAGGGAACAGTGTCAAGGAAGAGACAGGAGGCTCATCTGCAGTTCTTATCATCAGTGTAAGAATAATAGCATGAAATTCTCTGGGACATTTTAGCTGTGGGTGTATATAAGCAAACTATGGAAGTGCTAATAAGACTCCTGCCCTGGAATGAAATATTTATGTACATTCTACACTAAGGATTTAAGGGGTTGATAAAATGCATGTTTTTTAATGTGATCCTGTTAACACTCACAGGCCAGATATACCTGGAACATTCAAGTTGCAAACAAAACATACTAACTGTTGCCATCAACAGAAGATTTAATGCATAACTACCAATATCAGTAACATTGACAACTATTACAAAATGCAGTAGAAGATACAGGAAATGGTAGTGATAGACATCCAGGCTTTGAAACTAGATGGACAGTGTGTTGAATCACATATCTCCTATTTACAATGTGACTTTGAACAAGGCATTCAATCATTTTGACATTGAATAGTCTATTGGCTACATGTGAACAATAACAGTGCCTACATCATCAGGTTGCCATGGAGATTAAAAAGCTAATGACTGCAAAACATCCACAAAATGATTGTTATATGTAGACCACCATGATAGATTGTTTATGACTTCCTTTTAAGACAGAATGAAAGCATTTCCCAGAATCTTTATATGATCTCTTAGGCATTCCCAATAAGAGGAATTTTAAAGGTTTTGGAAAGCAGAGAGAAGCAGAAAATTACTCTCCAGAGTTGACTGGAGGCAGATATAAGAACAGGTGAGAGTCAGCAGCTTCCCAGTGAGTCTGTGGAAAACTCCACTGCAGACTGGGGCAGGAATAAGAGCTCTACAAAACAATCAGAGACTTGCAGCAGCTTCTAGGAAATCATTTGAGAGCGGCCTCCTGTGCTTTGAGCTGAGCTCTTCAGGGTCAGCTCTTCAGATTTTGGTGGCAGCCCATTCCTGTTCCTCCATCCCAAACGTGTTAGTTACTTTTCTCTCTCTCCTGAGGCAAAATACCCGACACCCAAAGTTAAAGGGGAAAGGGTTTATTTAGCGTACAGTACATAGAGGTTTCAGTCCATAACTGGCTGGCTCCAAGGCACGGTGGTATGGCAGACAGGCCTGGCAGAGGAGAAACAGCTCATGGTGGCCAGAAGATAACAAAGGCAACAAAGCAACAAGAGAGTCTTTCTGCCTCTTTTATCCCATCCAGACTACTGGAGAGTAGGGTGGTGCCAAACGGATCCTTCACATGTAGTGGTTTAGTAATCACACACTCTTAATCTCTGCATCACACACTCCAGACCCAGCTACCTCCGGAAAAAGAAAGCCCCACCTCATCTGCATGAGGCTTTGGGGCAACATCCAAACATGAGCCAAAACACCAACCTTTAGCAGAACTTCCCTGGCTGCTTGGCCCAACACTATAACTCTGCATCATGTAAACTCATTTTCACTAACCCCTATTATGCCCCACATACAGAGAACAACTTCTGTTCCCCTGACTCAACCATTAATAACATATCCCTAAAAAAGTGTTAGCTGATACTTTTATATATTTACCTTTACATAATATTTTATATATTTATGGTTATTGTTACCACTACTATGACCATTTTATTACTGAATATGCATTTCTGGTGCTTTATATCCACAAAATATTTTATTGGCTTTACTTTTGCTAATTTTAAAACTAATACATGTTTTCTTATTATAGTTTATTATCAACTATAATCTTTAATTTCATGAACATACTTAATATGAAATAGCATCTGCATTGTTATCTATTTCCTATGTTAATTATCATTTTGTTACCAATTCAAACATTCATTTTTAGATTTGAAGTACACATGAAGATTTTACAAATCTTAAAAATTTGTAAAAACAATTTAGAGGACATATATTACTAAGTAATAAGCCGGTGCAAATTTTTGTTACACAACATGTAAGCCCTGGAATTTCGGGCTATTATAATTAGTAACAAACAATCTTATGGGGCCGGGGATTTAGCTCAGTGGTCTCGCTGCCTGCTGCGCAAGCACAAGGACCTGAGTTCAATCCCCAGTACCAAAAAAAAACAAAACAATCTTGTACAATAGAAAAAAATGGCATAATTCATGAGCTGAAGAATGAATACTAACTGCTAATGATGATCTTAAAATTCATTTTTATTTTAATGTCTACTAATGAAAAGCAAAACCATGAGTGAGTTGGTAATTCATCATAGTCGTTTATTATTAAAACTGAATGCGTAGTCAGGCAACAATACTAATAATTATTTTAGTAAGATATCTAAAATATCCATTTCATTTGATGGAAGCTATAGAATCTCTTGCTTAAAACAAACAAAAGGTGTATGGTGTTATGGTTTATATCTAGATGTTCCCCTAAAGCCTCATGCACTCATAGATGGGGCTACTGGGAGGTGATTGGATCTTGGGGTCATAATACTTATCAGTGGATTAATCCACTTATGAATTTACAGCTAAATGTGATTTGAGAGATGAAGTCTGATTAGAGGAAGTGGGTCACTGAGGGCAGGACCTGAAAGAGGAGATGTTCCTTCTTCCTCCTCCCTTGATCTCTCCCTCTCCTTCTCCCTCCCCCTCTCCCTCTCTCCCTTCCCCCTTCCCTCTCCTCTTCCCTCTCTCTCCTTCCTGCCTACCATGCCATGGAATGTTTCTCCTTGGCTATGGCCCTCTGCCATGCCGCCCTGCCCTGGAGCTAGCCAACTATGGACAGCTACATATCTACAAACTGTGAGCCAAAATAAACCTTTCCTTCTTAGACTTGTGGATGTCAGGTACTATACTCCAGCAATGAAAAAGTAACTAAGACAATGGGTATACACAAGCACCAAATTTCACCTAATATTTCTAGGTGCTTAACCAGTTACTCTGGGCACCACAACATACACAACAGCACATCACTGTGCCTAAAAGTTTGTGACTTCAGGCTATGATTACTTTTTGCTTTATTTGCCGTAATATTCACATCCCTTTTTGCTTCAGATGAAAGTATCAGGAAACAAAATTAAATCCATTTCCAAAATTCCAGAATCTCTCATTATATGTCTTTTTGTATTAAATTAATATATATGCAAGACTTTAAACACTATTAATAGAAGTGGTATCAATTGGATACATTTTTTTACTCAATGCCTGTACTAATTTTAAAGATTAATAGCATATGGTTTATTATCATATGTAGAATGTTACCTTAGTTCAAAACAGGCATTAAATTCTGATGATTAAAATAATTCATTCTAAAACCACATATGCTTCCATTTTATTTTTAATTAGATCTCTTAAAAATTTGCATTTGTGATCATAACCTTCCAAATATCCACCATCACTTCACCATCCCCAGCTTCATTTTATAAATAATCTGGCAGTGGATATTGAATTGTCAACAAAAAATACAAGAATGTTTACTCAATATTCCGTTTCTTGCAAAAACATCATGTATTCTGAAACAGCCCTATTTTAAATTGATGTCATCATTCCTAAGAGATAGAACTCCACTTCATTTCCACTTGCACCATAACTCAGGCTTGCTTTTCTCTGATTTCATTTTTTCTTGAATGGCACCAGGATTGGGAGGATTTATTCCTGTCTCATTTTGTTGGAGGAGTTTGGGAGTTTGGCAATAAATGGATTCCTATGCAGTACATAGGGTTGCAGGCAGGGTGAAAATAGGACCAACATCTCTTAATGTTTTCTGTCAGGCTCTCCATGCTATTTAGAAAATCCAGACTTCTTCACCTCAGGACCATGCCCAGGCCTGTCCTAAGCCTATTTCTTCTCAGTCCTAGTCAAAACTGAGATTCCATTGGAAGACTGCACTCAATGGGAAAGAAAACACTATGAATAGGAATGATTAAGACAACATTTATTAAGCCTGACAGGTACTAGTGTCAACTCTTTTACGTAGATTTAATCATTCACTATGCATTAAATAACTACATACCATATGCACAGCCCAGCCAACATACATGCAATTTTACAAAAGTATTCTTAAATCTTGCTTTTTTCAGGTCATCTTGCCATCACTAACAACCCAGCAACATAGTCATAGCCACATGCACAACCACAAGCATACAATGGACCATCATAGGCAAACACTACTATATATATAGTTAAGTGCCAACTCTCATTCCATGTACCCTAAAAGAGGACTTGGGAAGTTAGTGAGATTTAACAGAAAGATGTAGATTGGTGTGTTTGACTGAACTGGATTTATATCCTGGCTCCATATAAATTTAAGTATAAATTTAAGTTATTTAGTTCTCTTAAGTCTTAATTGTCTCCTCCTTAAAATGGGTAGGATAATATCTGTCAATATCCTTGTCAGTTCGTTGTCAAGAGTAGAGAACACATATATAACATACCACATGGACTAGGTGAGCTATATTTCATAACAATGTGACTTTCCATTTAGTCTTCTATCAGAAAAGAATGTACAGGTCAGAAAGCTTGCCTTTTTGGTCTCTCTAAATGTTATATTTCTCAGGATAAATAAATGATTTGTCAATCATTTTGACAACAATTTTTTCATGATGGCTTACAAATCATTCCTCAAGAGAATTCAAGTGCAAGTAATTGCAAGACCAAATTCTAGAGCTGCTAAGCAGGAAATAGCACAACTTCTCCTTTCATAATGACCTCTCTGTCTCCTAAAATTAACTGCTCTCTAGAACTTTATGGCAGTCACTTTTGTCCCTTTTGTTATATATTTACTAACTAAGAACCCTTCTGAGGTATTTTCCAACACCAACTACCAATTTTCTGATGGAGCAACAGCAAAGCATCCAGTAGTTCCATTCAGTTGTGACACTAACCACCTGGAGTTAGCATAAGATACACAAGTTTAAGGACTCAGTTCTACATAAATAGCAATGGCAAGTCCCAAGCCACTCATATTCCTAATCAATTGGTTATCAATAAAGGCCACATGGAAATATTCAAATGAGTTTAATAGTAGAGTAAAAAAAATTGTGGTCGTTCACACAGTGAAAAATTAAACAGCTATGAAAATGAATAGTATTGCAGTAATGTGTAATATATGCAAATTTGAAAAACTTAAGGATAAGCAAAATACCCCAAGACATAAATAATAGATAACGTATTTCCCCCCCAAATAAGACCAGTCTTATATTAAGTTTTGCTCCAAAAAATGCAATAGGGCTTATTTTCAGGTGATTGAAAAAAAAATGATGGTCTCATTTTTTCACATACAATAATCTACATTTCTTCAAATACAGGCAGGCACGCCATCTTCTCCTGGAACATCATTAGAACTCTCTAAACACTGAATTCCAGGCTGAATTTCTTGCAACTTCATTTCCCGTATAACCACTGGCCCCAGTCTCTCATGTCCAGCAACAGAACTCTTCTTAAATGAGCACTTCTTGTTCATATAGCCTGCGCATAGTGCATTGGCAACACAGCTGTCAGTGATTTTATCTCATGATTTCTTCACCCAAGTCACGGCCTCTTGCAGGCTAACTTCACAAATTTCCTTTTCTCTACCTTTATTAATTGGGACCTAGACAAAAGTGCAGGCATTTGCTAGGACTCTCACTCCAGGTAATCCCTGGTAGCCAGCTGTGGGCCCTTCCCTGTGCGAATACTGAAAGCACACATTTCCAGGCAAAATAAGCCCCAAATACAATCCTTAGCATCCTGAACGTCCATTTTTTCCTGGATATCACCCCAGTCATCCTTTACTAAACTGTTTTTTGAAGTTCTCAAAAATATTTTCTCTGTTTTGAACATATATTTGTGTACTTTTTAGTTGCCTTCTTGCTACAAATTATCCAGGTCACCATTATTAAACTCTTACAGTGTTATTTATAAAAATGTGTTCAAGAACAATATATGCTGTTATTCCTTCCTCTCATTTATGTAAAAGTAACATTTTTATATTCTTTAGATATTTTCAAAGTAGTATGTGGAATGAAAATCAGCTATATAATATCCTACTGGGTAGCTGCACAAAATTCATTTAATTAAGTCCCTTATTAATAGACATTAAAGTTATGTTCAATTTTCTGTTATTACAAATTGCAATGTATTTGTCCTAATATATATTTTTATACATGTGCTAATGTATCTATAGAATAAGTTCCTAAGACACTAAGAAGTAAGGGAGAAAGAAGCCCCAAATACAATGATCAGCACCTGTAATGTTCATCTTTTCCTGAAGAATCCTCTAATTTCTACTAAATTTTTCTTAAAATGTAAAAATGCTCTAAAAAGTAAAGTCTATCATCTTAAAACAATAATTTTATCTAAAATATTTTAATCAAATGAGTGGCAGCTGGTTTACCCAAAATGCTATCAGGAACTCCTTGGTATAAAAACTTTACATAGTTTAAATAGCAATTGTTGCAAATTATGAGTCATTTGCAGCTAGCAAGAAGCTTAACCTATACTGTACTCAAATCCTCCTCCCTCTTCCCTTTTACCTTGTTTTAAGATGTGCTAGAATGTCTGCTCTGGGAAAAGTTACGATATAATAATTGAGTAATGATATAATTGAGAAACACAAAAGAGGTAAGGTTATAAATATTCTAGAAATACATATAATATTTTAAAATATTAGTTTATTTATCCAATAAATATGTATCACACAATCAACTATTTACCACTCTCTGATCCAGGGTACTCAGAATATGGAAAATAAAAAACAAATAAAAATCCCTGTTCTTAAGGAGGCAAAGGCAATAAATAAAATAAATATAGAAGTTATACAGCACACTGATAATTAATAAATGCTATGGAAAGAAAAGGCTGGAAGTGAGATCAAGTGTTGCTAATGGTAGGATTAACAATTTTCCCCAGAAAATGCCACAAATTAATTCGCTTTTACCCAGCTGGGGAGTTGTTTAAAGATTTCTTGCAAATTTAACATTACTCTTCTTACTAAGAACCCAAAGTTTATAAAATACCGCCTTTACCTCACATAGATCTGTTAAAAGAATGAAGAAAGTAAGAAATTCATCTATAAGGTATGGCCCTAGATGGTTTAGATATGGTGCCTTTCCATGTTCATAAAACAATCTGTGAGACAGGTGGGTATTCTTTTACTCATTTTAGAATAAGAAAATTGGGATACAAAAAATTTAAGTGACTTTTCCAAGATCATAAAATTGCTAAGTTCATCCCATAAGATGAAAAAGGAATTTTTTCTTAAACATAATTCAGGGTTTCATGTGTATATAATAGTACAAATAGAGAAGCGATTTTGAGTCAGTTTGACAGCTCTAGATAGCATTTGCTGTAGCACATGCTGAAGAATTAGTTTCTTAGTATCCCTGGAAAGAGGCTGGAAAAATCCACACATTTGATGAGTACTCTGTGTAAAGTACCAACTGGAGAGAGAGAATTTGTTTTAGTTAATATTTTAACATGTATGGTTTAAGTTCTACCTTGGGAAAAATGGAGACCTATTGGGCTCCGGGGTCGGTTGAATAATTTACACAAAGTACAATGACGATGTTGGGTTTCAGGAACAACTTAGAGACAGGTACTGAACTCCATCTCTGCCTCACAATTCTTCATATACTTTCTCTGCACCTAGTTTCTGCCACATGTGGGGAAACACCATTCCTGGCAGCTTCTGAACCAACCATCTTCCATGGCTCTAGTGCTGAAATGAAATTTGACTCTCTGCATCTCGAAGTTTAAAATTCCCAGGGAGGAAACACATATTGATCGACCACCTAGCTAATGCCACTGGCTGTGACCACAGCATTAAGTCCATGCAGAATATCAAAGCTTCTCTAGTAGCCATGTGAACGTAGGGAGTAGCAGCTTATTAGAAGATGGAATGGTAGACAACTGGTATCACAGATGCCGACTACATATGGCTTCAAAGAGTGACCATGACAATATGAACCACATGGAATAAAAAACAGCTTTGATCATTGCAAATGTGCCCCAAGCAGTTAGGCATAATAAGTGTTTGAGTAACAATATTACAAATACAATTCTAGGCACTATATATCCTACCAAGCATTAAACCAAACATTCCCTGTGGAGACCTTGGGATCAGAAAAAGTGTCATAGATATCTTTGTTTCCCAAGCTCAAAGAATAGTTCTTGGCATATTTGCTAAAGGAAAGAAGGAATAAATGAATAAATAATGTTGGTAGCCTTGCTAAAAGCCTTCTGCAGCTGCATATTACCTGCAAAAAAAGAACTACATTTCTCTATTTGTGGCATTCAAAACCACCTAAAAATTATTTCCAACCTGCAGTTTCATCTTTTTTTTTTTTGCAATTTCATCTTTTATGACAACCTACTCTAGACTCTAGAGATAACAAAGGTTCCCTGATATATCTTTCACTTTCATACCACATATTTACAGTATTTCACATATCAGATTAAACCATACTAACATGGCCTAGTGTTAAGGGAGCTTACATTCATGGAAGGAGGCAGGCACTAAACAAAGAATTAATTATGTATACATTATCTATAACATATATGAATAATTACAGAATATATTACAGAAAAATAAGATTCACATTCAATGATCAAGAAAGCCTCTTTGGGAGAATCATACTTAATCTGAGACCTGGGGATAGAAGAAGAACCAAACATTCAAAATGTCAACATTCCAGATAGATTCGTAAATGCAAAGTTCCCAGGGGATTGAAGAGCTTGGTACATTCTAAGGAGTTTTCAAAGTGAGCGTAAGGTGGGAGATGTCACACTTTGCAGAACCTCACAGTTAAGACACAGAGTCCAACCAGTGTACTGATTTAAATAGAACACAAAGATAATTTACCCTTTTGAAAGTTGTGCTTGAGCACTACATAAAGATCAAGAGGAGTCAGGAAGAACTGCTCAGACTACTTGTCTAAAGTGGTGATATAATGAATGTGGGAAACAATGGCTTGAATTTAAACAAATTTCAGAAGTAGACATGACCTGCAGAGAGAGTGGATAAAAGCAGCCTAAAAAATGACATCACCCAGGTCCATGGCCCACTGGGCTGATGTTGATTCCACTCACTGTGATACAAGGCAGCAAGTGAGGGATAACTTGGGGAAGGAGATGAAGAATTCCCATCTGGGCACGATAAACGCTATAGAGCAGCCAGTTAGGTGAGACAGATGGTGCACACAGTAATTTTAATGTGTTTCTGGCTTTGTTGCTTTATTCTGGTTTTTTTTTATGTGTTTCATTTTATTTATTTATTTATTTATTTATTTTTGGTACCTGGGATCGAACTCAGGTCCTTGCGCTTGCACAGCAAGTGACAAAACCACTGAGCTAAATCATCCGCTATTCTGTTTTGTTTTGTTTGCGGCACTGGGGATTGAACCCAAGGATTTCACACTGCATTATACCCTCAAGCCTTTTTAAAATTTTTTGAGACAGGCATTACTAAGTCAATCTGCTGCCCAAAATGGGCTTGAACTTGCAGCCTTCCTTCCTCAGCCTTCCCTAATGTGTTTTAATGCTTCCTTTAGAATGACTGATTGTATTATTTGTTTAAGAAGTACTTATTGAACACTCATCATATATCAGGCACCATTTGTAACATATAGTCAGTAACAAAATTTAAAAAATGGTCATGCTCTGCATTTGGTGGTGTCGGTTTAGGGATTTCCTATTCAGATTACTCTGATTATCCAAGTAAAGTAGGAAACAAGGAGTGGAAATTAAGAATTAAGGGTTTTTAGAGAATAGAAAGAGATGTGAAACAGTGATCCAGAGGTATATTTAGAGTGACTAGGATAAAAATCTGATGATTTCTTGGCCACTTGAGATTTGTAGTAATAGGCTGGAAGCAAGACAAGTTAGTGTGGTAGTGAGCATTTCCTTCCAGTCATGTTCAACTGCACAGGTGTAGGAATGAAAGTGGCAGAATTTTGTACACAGGCTGTGTGATCATTAATTGTGGTCTATCAACTTGATTTGAGTAAGAACCATCTGACAGATTAGTAAATTCTGGGTGTATCTGTGAATTACTAACATGTAGGCTGAAAATAAGATAAGCTCCACCCTGGATGTGAGAGGCACCAGCCAACAGGCTTGCAGCCTGGATAGAATAAAAAGGGAAACAAGAAGGAAGGAAGCTTCCCTTTCTTCAAATGAGCTCCAGTCTTTGCCATTCCCTTTGGACTTTGGTTTCCAGTTCCTTCAGGCTTCCACCACAGACTCTTCAGCCCTTCAACAAACTTTTCACCATTCTGACACAGACTAGCACTAGGGACTCCACAGTGAGCTTCCAGGCCCTCAACTTTTGATGGTCACTGGGCTCTCTGGCTCTCCAGTATGCAGATGGCCACTTTGGATTCATCAGTCTCCGATAAGGCAGACAGCCACTGGGACTCTTCTGATTCTGATCCTGTAAGCCTAGCTCAGAAATCTCTTGTATAATCATACATATATTTTATACTGGCTGTTCCTATAAATCCTAATATAAACAGTATGATGGTTGAGCTAATTAAGTAGGATTAACTTAAGGAAGGGCAAGGTACTTGAGAGTAGATGCAAGAAAAGAACAACAATCCTGCAAATGACATACATCAATCCTATATTCATCTGTGATCACCTGCACATAACAAGGCCTTTGGCTAAATGTACAGCTTTAAGGAGTGTCTCACTCAGCAACTTGAGCTATTTATCATGAAGAAAGAAGTATAAATGCCTACAATGAGCTGCATGATCCCAGGCAGTAGCCACAGCTTTTGGAAGAACAGGCCAAAGCCAAGGCTGCCACTGTCAATGAGGCCATGTTCATAGATGAAAACTTATACACATCCCCAGAACATGGGCTGGCTCTGATAGCAGACTGAAGCATGAGCTCTGCCCACATCATTATGCTGCTCACAGACTCCAGTAACATCAAGGAAGTACTTCTATTTCCTGGCATGAAACCTAAAGACAAGAAGAATGTGACAACCATTAAAACACTGGAAAGCACAAGAATTGGCATGTCTGTCTAGAAAATAATTATCAAAAGGTAATAACACACAACTCAGATATCTTTGCATTTCTAAGACACATTAAACTCTTCAAGAGAATTCTTATGTGTTGCCATTCATCTAATTAGCACAGTTCAGTTCATCCACCAGAAAAGAGAAAAACAAGTAAAAATAAAGGAATTAAAGAAATCTAGGAAAATATAGAACCCAAGGAGTTTAAAATATTTTATTAAAATTAAAATATAGGGTCCAGGGATGTGACTCAGTACTAGAGCACTTTCTATCTTGGTTACATTATTGTTGCTAGGACAAAATAAGTTAAATTAGGAAAGGTTTCTTTTAGCTCACAATTTGTAGAGGTTGCAGTCCATAGCCAGCTGGTTCCAAGGTAGGGCAGCAAGGTAGGGGGCATTATAGAAGAGAATAGTCTGTGGCAAGACAGGCAGGAAGCAGCAAACATCAAGGCTCCCCTTCTCTGTTCCACTCAGGCTACAAGCCTATTGGTTGGTGCCACTCACACCCAAGGCAGGTCTTCTGTTTTCAGTAAATCCATCCACCCACACGCAGAACTATGCTAATCTAATCATTGGATTGATCTAGTTATCATATGCCCATAATCCGTATTCACACATCTTTGATCCACCCACCTCTGAGCCCATAAGGTTTTGGGGGGAACATATAGATATAAACCACAACACTTGTCTAGCATGTGCAAGGTGTGGATTCAATCCCCAGTACCGCAAAAAAAATTAAAATGGAAAGATTAGACAGAATAATAAATTCAAGGACATGTTTATAATCCAAACAATACAGCCAAATAAATCTGATCAGTGACATAAAATACAAATGCATTTGGATAACAGAAATTGAGAAGTAAATGTGAGATATGGAAGGCCTTACATCATTTTAAGAATTTAAGAGAATACAGTGCCAGTACAGATGAGAAAATAAAAAGAAATACAACACAAATTCCCTAAGGTAAAGAGATATGCCAACTATCAGGCTAAAAGAGATCAGAAATAATATCTTGAAGAAATGTTGTGACTTCAAAGATTAAAATAATAAAAGATTTCAGAAGGAAAAACAAATCTGACTGATATCAAACTTTTCTTCAATAAAACTGATTGTTAAAAAACAGAAGTGTAGTCCCTTTCAGATCCTTGGCTATGGGGTGTGGGGAAATAATCTTAGAGTTCTACAAATGTGTCCTGTTGTACATTAAGTGTGGGGGTGGAGGGGGATTACCAGAATATATTCACACGTGAAATTCAAGGAATTTATCTCCTTGATACCTTACTTAAAAATTTTTTTAGAAGATATACTCTAGAAAGATAAAAAAGGAATCCAAGAAAAAGTACAGTAAAATCAGAGGCACCTAGGTATATGGAAATGTAATGAAATGCTAGAAAGGAAACTTTTTTAAAAACACAAAACTTGACCTTCAGTAAGTTTTACAAATGATAATATTTGAATAGTGTGATCACTTTTTATTTCCCGTGTGTGCAATCACTGTGTGTGCATCTCCAGCAGAGACAGCTCCTACATGGGCACTTCCTGCTCCAGCCTCCATAGCAGTTCCTGTCCCTCTGGACAGTTTCTGGTCTCCTGCAGTTGAATCTTCTTCCACCCTCTGAGCCACTCTCATCGCACTCCACCAGAAAGAAGATAGGCTCCCAGCATCACCTGGTATTCCAGTCCATCCAGGAAAGAAGAAGTCTTCCGGGATGAGTCACCTCTGGGGATGAATCACACTGAGAACAGTGTTCCCCAAGAATCTCCTGGTCCCATGTGAGGTGGCCATCTCCATCACCTCTTTTCAAGCCTTTGACTCTCAGGAGAGTTCCATCCTCCCTCCCATCTCTCCCAAATGATGAATCAACAGAAAGAAAAGCTCCCAGTTTGTCACTCAGACTATCATCGAAATGGCCACCCAATAATAGGAAGTCTCAGTAGGGTTTCCATGCCCAGTGCTTCTCAGTGGCTGGGGACAGTCACTGGGATAGATGGGCCTTACTCCTATAGATGAAGACAAAGTGATGAAGATTTCGCCTGCAGCCATCATTCATTGACCACTGGTTTTAAATAAAAATATACTCTTTATATTGATGTAGTTAGAAAAACTTTCATTATAATTAGTGGATTAATATTAACTTATGTATTCTAATAAATATACTTTCATCATAAAAACTAGACTAAAGGTAGGACTGGAAGCATAATTTGTGAGGCCCTTTGTTCAAAAGTGATTAGGAATCTCAGAACAGCAGCATCAGAACATTACATCAAGAGTAGGGAGGGACCTCTGAAGGTGGGGACTTGTGTGATTGCACAGGTCACATGCTGGTGAAGCCAGCCCTAAGGGACAGTATGCTAGGAGCTGCTGAGTCAGACATTGCTGTGCTATAAACTGCTTGTATAATAAATTTCCTCAATGTTAAAACTGCATATTCAGCAAAACAATTCAAATACAGAATGACTGTCTCAGGAGTATTTCAACCTTTCTCAAACAAGTATAAAATCATTTCTTCGATATGGATGCCGGGTTATGTAAATGAATTCTTCGGTGCCAAAATAGTAACTGTATTTGCATTATACAATTTAAGATATACAACAAGATGCTTTGATATACATGGTGAAATAGTTACTACAGTGAGGCAAATTAACATAATAATTGCCACAAATGGTTACCCTTTCTGAGTGTGCAAATCTTGCCACCAAAAATAATCACTTTATATTATGATAACACTACTGAGTTTTCAAAATATTATTTCAGTATACAATATTTTATTCCTGGTAATTGTTTCATTGCAATTTCTTTCAAGTTTATATTAATCAACCTGTGAATATATGCTTAATATACATGGGATGGTCTAAACTGATATTAATCACAAATTTGACTGTGAGAGAACTTTAATCAGCTTTACTTAAGTAATCTATTAGGCTTTTAAATTAAGTAAGAAGGACTACAGATTCTTATAAGTTAAAATGACCACAGAAAAATGTTAGAATATATTTTAATCTTAGGGTGTATTATCCTAAGATGATAATCTTTGCTTTAGGGTTATTAAATTGCTTTCTTTGTGCTAAATAAGTTTCATTTTTCCTCAGAAGATATATCTTGACTTAAAAGAAAACCCAGGAAAAACAGTAGATAAATATACAAGGATAGTTCACAGGACAAAAGGAATGGCTCCTAAACAATGCAGTATGATTTGGCAATGCATTTCAAAAATTTAAAAGTGCATCTTAGGCTAGCAATTCTGAAATGATAGATGTACATGAATATTGAACATTATTTATAATAAAGACTCTAAACAACCTAAAAGACCATTGATGGGATTTTGGCTAAGAAAATCACTGCACCTCAAACTTTAAAATATTTTACAATTATTAAACAAAATAAAGCACTTTATATATACTCATATGGATCGCTCTACAAATTAAATTGTAAAAAAAAAACTTAAGTAGTTTATGATTTTTAAGATACTTATCCAGTAAAGTGGAAGTTGTGAGCATAGTTACTTCATTTAGGAAGACACGGGGATTGAAATGAGAATGGAGAAATATTGGGTCAGGGAAGAAGGGAGAAAGCGCCAAAATAAAAACAATGAAGAGGTACACGGAAGGGGAAAAAGAGAGACAGTCTAAGATGCTAGAACTGTAGGGAACCCTCAAAATGAACTGGTTGAGCTTTCTCACTTTATAGACCAGGAGAGTGAAGACCTTGAGGATAAACTGGTTGTCCCAAGTTTACAACACTATTAAGAGTTGTGGAGTATGGTATAAGACAGAATTCATCATTAATTCATTACAATGGTTAATTAGTGATTATTAATTAATTGGTTATTAAAATTTTAGGAAATATAATTTAGAAACATGCTGGTAAATTCAATAAACAGGCATTGAGGGGTTGTTTGTTTTTAAATCACATGTCAAATACTATGCCGGGGTATAGGAGATACTGGGGTGAATAAGATATGTCTCCTACTGTTAAGAGGCAAGATAAGGAGGCCAGCGTTTCAGAAAAAAATAGCCAAACAGAGCTTTAAATAAAGTGATTTATTTTGTTAAACAATAAAATAGTCTAAACTATAGGTACAATAATATTCCATTAAATGTTAAGACATGCCGACCCTAGGAACAGATTTAGGAAAAGGTGTGTGGTTTTATTACATTTCAAGTGCTATCAAATGTAACTAGCACATATCCCATCCCTGCCTTCAGGTTCTGAAGATAGTTTTCCCTATTTCTGAGCCCGCTACATAGACTATGATTGTTACTCTTAGACCCCACAACATGAATCTCCAGCATAGACTCTTAAAGTTGATTTAATTTCCTATGTGTTCCTCCAATTGCTCCTTCACATCTATCTTGCCTCCATTATATGGTTGTTGTGATAATATCTGTAGTTCTGATGTTGTCATATTTGTCTACATATGACTCCACAAGTAAATTATAAACTCCTAAATTACAAGGATCTCGGTTCATATATACTTATAAATTTCTCATAGTATACATTTACTAATGATCTACATTGATTAGATTGCATTTATAATTTTTTCTTTCACATAGTAAGCCTAACCTAATAAATATAAAACAGATTATGTCCCTCAACATCAAGGATTTCACAATTAGTATTTGAGAAATGATTTTCAATAGGAACAGGAGGCCCCATTCCAGATATTCAGAGTCTTGAATTATTAGCCAGAGTATGTGTGTGTGTGTTTGTGCATTTGTGTATATATGTAGTTTGGATTCAGAGAGGAGTGGACATGAACAGTGTATTCTACAACCTTCCCCCAGGACAGTTATATGTTCAGTGAAAGTTCCATATTTTATTCTTCATTTGTGTCCTCCAGAATGTGTGACAATGTTAACTCATAGGCTTGTGCAAAAGACAAAAGCACCTCACTAGATACTCATATGCTGATAGGTAGAAAAATCCTTTTCACCCAGTGCAGAGGCGAGCTTTCCAGGCTGCTGTACCACCGCCCCCAAGACAGAGGAACAGAGCCACACCCAGCGCTGAGGAGGAGACTTCCAGGCTGCTGTATCTCCACCCCCAGTGCCAAGGAGGTGAACCAGAATAGGAGCTAGCAGCACCCCCCACACCCCATTGAAATGAGAAGACACGTAAACAAATCTCAAAACCAGACTCCAGATCACCTAAAGCAAGCCCAAAGGGAAATGAGATGGAACAAACTCAACCACCTGGACTCCCGGAACTGACAACATAAGAGGATCTGGAAAAAATGAAATCAGAAATAATTTCTCACATAACAGCAGAGATTGTGCCCATAGTGCAAGACATGATTAATAAATCTAGAGAGGACACAGATAAAAAAATAGAGGAGCTGAGGAACATGATGGAATGCCAACATAGGAAACAAATGGAATCCATAAAACAGATGCAAACAGATTTCCAGGAGATTAGAAACTCCACTGAAAGTTTATGCAGCAGAATGAGCCAACGTGAGGACAGAATTTCAGATATAGAAGATAAGATTGTAATTAGTGACCAGGAAAAGAAAAATCTCTTTAAAATAGTAAGGGACCATGAGAAATCAATCCAGCAGCTGTTAGACAAGGCAAACAAGAATAACATAAGACTATGAAGGCAATGAAGAAACAGGAGAGAGTGCAAACGACATAATAAAACTGTTCACAGAAGTGATGGCAGAAAATTTCCCAAGCAAGGGAAAAGAACTTGACATACAGATAACTGAGCCATATAGGACTCCAAATAGCCTTGAGCAAAAGAAAAATCCTTTTCACCTTTTCCACCTTTTGCCATTAAAGGATATTCTCATACTTGACATAATATGGATAAATTTGGATTATTCCTGAAATTCTTGCTGAATTGCCCCCAACGATGCTAAAATAAGTTGTTCCAAGACCTCCTCTAGGAAAACTGTAGAATTTGAACTACAAAAATTGAAGAATGTCTTCCTGTGACTAATACTGCACCATGCATTAAGCTACAACTGTTCTTAAAATTACTATTTTAAAAAACTGGATTTCCTATTTCTTAACATTTACTATACAGCAAAGCCTTCTCTTTCAGGATAATGTAATTCAAGAGATGAAATATTAAGCACAAAATTAAGTGAAAGGCACCGTAACTAATAATGGCCACAAGATGGCAATAGCAGAAATGCCACTATTTTCAGTGCTAAATTAAAGTAATTGCCTTCACTTAAAGTGGTTATTACAAAGCATGAGTTTAAAACAAGATGGAGTTCACCACTAGACTGTAAAAATATTAGAAAGTTAGAAACAAAATTACTTTGCACAACATTTGGTCCTTAAAAATCAGGTAATAATTGTCAAGAGATGTACATTTCCTCTTTGGAAACAGTAGGCTTACTAAATCATATTTCTGCCTCTGGCATTGTTCTTTTTTTTTACTGAAATAATATTTGCACATATTTATGGGGCCCAGTACAATAATTTTACATATCTAAACATTCTGCATTGATTAAATCAGGATAATTAGCCTTTCCATTTCCTCAAACATTTATCATGTCTGTGTTGGGAAACACTGGGTTCTTTTTCCACTTATATTAAAATACATGCTACATTGTTATAGATTATAGTTACCTTGCTTGACATTGAAGGCTAGAATTAATACTTCCTATATAACTGCATTTTGGTACTCCTTACCTAACCTTTCTCCATCTACTCCCTGTAATTATCTAGTGGCCACTATTCCACTCTAATTCTATCAACTTTTTGAGCTTCTACAAAACAGTAAGAACATGCAATATTTGTCTTTCTGGGCCGGTCTTATTTCATTTAATATGATGTCTCCTAGTTTCATCCATATTGCCATAGATGACAGTACATATTTTGTTGTTTTTCATAGCTATATGATATTTCATCAGGTATATATATCACATTTTCTTCATTTATTTGTGGCTGGACACCTTGGTTGTTTTCATATCTTGGCTATTGTCAATAGTGCTGTAACAAGCAGGGGATTTCAGGTATCATTTTGATATAATGATTTTATATCTTTTAGATATGCCCTATACCTAATTGCAAGAAACTGGACCATATGGTAGTTCTATTTCCAGGTTTTTTTAGGAACCTTCATACTGTGCTTACTAATGGTTGAACTAATTTACATTCCCACAAACCCTGTATAGGAGTTCCCTTTTCTCTGTATCCACACCAGCCTTTGTTATTCTTGTATTTTTGGAAAAAGCCCAAGAGTCAAATGATGGCCATAGAAATGTTTCCTGGCCTCATGATCCTCCCACTTCAGCCTCTCACTTATCTGGTACTGAGTATCTGAAATTAATGCCACTGCAATACCATGAGTATATGCTTTGGGCTTTCATCTAATTATTTCATTCAGCCATGGAAAGCCCTTCAATGGTTTGCTGTCACCTTCAGAATAAAGTCAAAATCCCTAAAGATGCTTAGACGAACTACATGGACTGATTCTTGCTGAATTCACTAATTCTATAGCTAGCCATATCTCTAGTCTCATAGTTTACATTGAAATCTTTTTATCTTGTTTCCTTCAGAAAATCTTCTTCCAAAGGTGGTTCCTTTTGCTATTTTTGCCACCATATTCATTCTTTTCCTCCATTTTCTTTATTCTCATGATGCTAAGTGAAAACAAAGTTCTGCTAAAGCCTAGCCTTGGGGTGTGGCTTCTCATTTATTACTGCAGACTGGTGTTCTTGTGCCCTGGTGGGAAAAAGGGTTCGTTGCAATAGTCATCATTTTTTATTGACCTGGCCATGGACCTATGCTTAACTCCACCAAAACTATGGGCTACTGGTGCGTTTTATTTTGCTTCATGATATCCTCCATTTATTTCCTGTAATAGTGAACACTTCTGCCAAGAAAAATGCACCAATTCTCCATGTTTTTAAATTTGATCAAATCAAATTAAATTAGCTAACATTCCTTGTAATATATAAAATGAGATTAAGGCTTTTTCCCAATTTCAGATCATCTAGACTGGATCAACCACTTCTAATACCTGTATTCAACACATGTTGTTTACAAAAAGGGCTATCCAGTAGTATGAAATCTACTAAATGCAAAAGTATGTATCCATTTTACTCTTTTGTATTTCCTTCTGTCACCAGCTCCACATAGTTAAAAGCAAGAGTGAGAACTACAGCAGTGTTTTACAAATGAAATGAAATTTCCCCTAATGGATTAAATGAAACAGGAAAGTAATGTGCTTTTTGAAATACATGCCCTTAGGAAACACTTCCATAGTCAACATTTGATTCTTGAGCTTTTTCCAAAACTTTGTCTTTATTACCTGAAGCCAAGAACATGATGCTCTTGCTTTTCAAAATCATAATAACCTATGAAAGAAGAAAATAAGACTGGCACCCCTATTGTGGTCATATCCTCAAAATCAAGAATAGACACAGGATAACCTGAGCACAGTCTCCTCTCAAGTGGCTTCTCAGAGGCCAGAGGCTATTCATATATATATATATATTTGGAAAAATTTTGTAGTAAGCATTTTGTAAAGTAAAGTATGATTGTGTCTAGAAAATATTTGGTAGGCAAAACTATGTTGTGACAGTATTTTACCTGCAGTATCTACAAAACTTTAAAAAGAAAAATAATGGTTTTGGCAGAACATTTATATTTTGGGGAAAATATAAAAAGCTACAAAAAATAATCCAGAGAACATTATTGTACTCACAATTCTCCAGTAACATACATTATTTTGTTTCTAGAGGTTCTTATTATAAAAGAAACAAAACACTGAAAAGAAAATAAAAATTCCCTGTGCTCCCAAGTAAATATGAGACTTACATCCAGAGGAGAGAATGGACTATTTTTTAAAGACATTGGAAAAATATGTTCTTTATACATAAGTAAAATAAAATTGTATTCCTCATTCAAACTGCAAAAAAATAAATTCCAGATATATTAAACACATAAATGGAAAAGTCTATTAGAAGAAAATGCCAGAAAAAATCTTTAAGACCTCAAAGCAGGAAAATATTTCGCAGCTAAGAAACAAAAATCATGGCAAAAATATAGAAAATTTATTAATTTTTAAATTAGAATTTATATTTCCATAAAGTCTGTTACCCTTTATCAACAAAACCAAAGAGTTTTATATGAATTATAATTTGTTTGAAGTATTTGGTATTCTTTAATGATGTTCATCAGTTTTCCTGGTTTTTCTCTTTCTAAGCACAAGACAGGATTGTACTTTCCTGGTTCCTTCCACTTCTGGTGGCCATGTGATTTGCTTTGGTCAATGAAATGTAGACAGATGTGATTATGTCACTCTAGGCACTGATTAAGAGCCAGAATACAATCTGCCATGTTCCTTTCTCTCTCTGTGGAGTCAGCTACATTTCAGAAAGTGGAAAGTTTTGAGTGAAGATAATAAAAGCCAAAATCTACTACTGACACAGGTGTACATAGAGTGCAAGAAATAAATCATAATGGTTTAAACTACTGAGATTTTATGGTTGTTACCTGTCACTTTAATAGTAAAATGAAATTATCACTCTCAATCTTGAGAGGAAGTAAGATAAACTAAATTCAAAGTTGCTTAAGAAGACAAAAATAGTAGCTAACAAGGGCAGATTGTAGGAAGGGAAATACCATTTGTGGTCACTTTTCTCTAACTGTCCTTATTGCTCCTCTGATCACATTGGCTTCATACTTTTAAACAGGATGGGGTACATGACAGCCTCAAGCTCCGAGGCAGTAAAGACAAGCATTCTGTAATCCAATTTGAAATTGAAAACTTTTGTTGACAGCACTCTGTCCCACACACAGCTAGCTCCCATATTTGTATAAGTTATTGTGGGACAATGACAAGTCTAACCTTTTCTAAGACTATAATCTCTCCTCTTGTGGTTTTCATCAGTTAAATACTAAGCGAGTACTCAGCTCATTTAATAAGTAAATACTAGGTATTACTAGTATGATAATTTAAAATCAGTTGATTTTTAAAGTAAAGACGGTGCCCTTAATATGCAGATGGGCCTATCCAATTCGTTGAAGTCTTTAAGAGCAAAACCTGAGGCTTCCAGAAGAAATTGTGTTTCCAGCCTGCCTGCCTGCCCTGAAGACCTCAGACTTCACAGGAACCACAACCACATGAGACAGTTACTTAAAATAAATCTCTACTGGTTCTGTCTCTCTGGAGAACTCTGGTACAGACTTCACCTACCCTCAGAGGTAATTTTCATTTCCATTTTATAGCTATGAAACCAAATAAGATAAACAGTGGAGCTTGAATTCAAACTCAGCTCCAAATTCTGTGGCCTAGAAAGGACACACCACCTGCACAGTCAAAACATGATAAAGCATCCAAGTCAAAGAAAAGAAAGAAATGACAGGGGTGGAACTAAAAGTCTGTCCCATTTTTAAAGAGTTTTCACATGACATGGACTCCATCCGCAATCTCATTCTCTTCTGATATGCATCACCTTGTGCTACCAGAGCATTTGCCACTGCACACGTTACCTCACTGCTAGCTAACATCTCTTGACCCATTTCCAGTATATGTAGACAGCAAGTCTCTACCTCCTTCTAATTCAAAAGAAGTAGACTTAAACAGTTAAATTTGGTGTTCTCTTAGGCTTTTCTTTTCTCAGGAAAGGAGACTCAGTTTATGGTCCTTCACTCCCAGACCCACCACCCATGGTGCTAGCACAGTAGGGGACTGGTCCAGGGAGCCAGACTGCCAGACTTAGAAGCAGCCCCACATCCTTTGCTTTGATCAACTACAGGCTTGTTGCATCCTGCTTCCTTTTCACTCTTTGTACAGCAAAAGAACTCACTCCATAAGGAAAAATACAACCACAGTGAGGGAAAAGGCAAAACATTCAAATTTGAAGCAAGATACATAAATCTGGATTTTGATTCCTTGAAGAGTTACTGCAGCTCACCAAAACGCTTGCTCACGATCCTTAACATATAAGCACTTTAGAAAAGACATTTAAAGAAAAGTGGTCATCATTGGGATTATGTAAGTCTAAATTTCCACCTAAAGAAACTGTCCTTGAATCAGATTTTGCTCCCAGTGTAAAAACTAAATTTATTTCTCACCACATAAATTCACCAAGCTTTTCAGAAAGCAAATAGAAAATAGTCAAATCATATATATCAGAAGACATTTTTATTCAGTCACACCTTTAGATTTTTAATCTATAACTCTATTGATGAATAAGTCTATAAGTGTCTGATAGATTCTGAGTTCTTAAGCAACAATTGAAAAAGATAGCAGCTCCTGTCCTTCACAATACAATAATTGCCAAAAAAAATCATGACTCTTAATGAGGGAGGCTTGAATGCCATGGCCACCAATGTTCATGAATGTGTTGAGAACACTTGGCCATTGGATGAGTTTCAAATGTGCTTATCTGTCATCATCACAATGTCTTATATAATTATATTTCTCTATCTCTCACAGTCTCATCATGGACCAGGAGCATTCTTTTTTTTTTTTTTTTTTTTTAGTTTGTACCTCACATTTGAGAGGCACTTGATATTCTACATGGCACTTCTATATATGATACTTCATTTCATTCATGGAAATTATGTGAACATTTTCTCATCACTTCATTATATATGTGGAAAGTGAGGAGCATGCCCAAGATCATGCATCATGAGTCAAAACTGAAATGGAAACTATGTCTTTGAACTTGGTAACTGCCTACTTAATATTCTTTTTCTTCAATACATTACAAGCTTCACAAGGAGAGTGTTTTGCTCATTAGTCTATCTCCATTTTTAAATAGGTATGGGAGATGTAATAAATACTTGTATAATGAATGCATACTAAACTATGGATGCTAGATCTTATGAGTAATGATAAAGCTTCAATTCACTATCGCCTGCTAGGCAGCACACCTACTAATTGGTATTTTTTAATCAACTGATAATACAAGAATTGCAATGCAATTACTTGAGAAAAAGGGCTAATTAGAAATTTACAACACCAATCAAAAGCTCAGTATTTAGGGCAGTGGTTCTCCAAATGTGATTCCTAAACCAGCTATATCAGTAAGCTTGGAAAGTAGAAGTGCAAATTTTTGCCCATCACTTTATATCTACCAAATCAAAAATTCTGAGAATGAGAGCTAGTAATCTGTATTTAATTAGCTCTCTACATGACTCAGATAAATACTACACTTTTGAGAATTACTTAGTGAGATACTATCAGTAGAAGATGGTTTGAAGGATGTGAGGTCTTTCCATTCCTCTAAATAGTCTGAAACACAAGTCATGTTATTTTAGCTCTCTTTAGCACTGCTTTGTCTCCATTAAGCAACTGGTCCATATTGAGAAAGAGTAACATAGAAAATAACTGTACAAATACTCATTTTTTAATTTCTCAGTAGATGTAGTATCATAACACCATACTGCCTCAGCCTGTTAAAACTATTTGTATGGAGGATAGGTTGCTATGCCTAAGGAGCTTAAGCTTTGATAGTACTGTAGAGATAAACTGTTTCCATCAAAATGCATGTCCTCATGAAAAAGGTGGAGAGCAGTTACAGGTACTTTATAACTCAGACGAGAAGTGACTCTCAATCAGACAAGACATTTTACCAAATGGAGAGGAAGAAAGCTGGGATGGACCCCACTGGGGATCTGGAATGAAATACAGATAGACTAGAAAGCTTAGTGGCTGAAGTTCCTCAATACAAAATAAAAGTAATTGCATTGTATACTCCATCCTCTTAAAAGGCTTTGTGAAAAGTTTTCTCCATGGAATAATAAGTATGGGGGGGTCAGTAAGTTGGATGTTTATTTTATGTGAAAAAACTGTTCTCGGTAATAGAAACTGGAAGTAATTTTTATAGAATTCATTATTGGCAATGATCACTGGAAAATAACTATCAACAACAGAAGGCCATCAAATATTTCTATGATACAATTATCAGGAAATGCAGGCTGCACTACTGATAGAGTAACAACAGCAAAGAAGCCCTATATGTAGTAGGAAAGCTAAGTCAGTGGGCAATTAAGTGCATTTTACTAACTCAGGTTAAATGTTCAAACAATGAATGAGAGGAAATAACATACATTTATCGAAATTATACACACACGCGCTTATTAGAGCTAAAAAGGGAAAAAAGAGATGTCACACTTTTGGATTTATTTTAGATTTCAGTAAACAACAAAATACATATCACAAAAATGAGCTATTTGTATTATTTGGGGCTCTGCACAAATATTAAGAGTAGCTCTTGGGCCGGGGATTTAGCTCAGTGGTTTCTCCGCCTGCTGCACAAGCGCAAGGACCCGAGTTCAATCCCTGGTACCAAAAAAAAAAAAAAAAAGAGTAGCTCTCTTCCTTCTGACTACAATGCTGTGAAGAAAACTATTTTTTAAAGGCAAAAACCTCCATCTATTTGCGTCTTCTTGCTAGAAACTCAGTGTCTGTTCAGGACTTTCATTCCCATCCTCGCCACCACCATGGCTGCCCTCCTTTCTCTATTTTCAAAGGAATATTATGTTTGTATTGGCCTTTGACGTTTCAGAACCATTCTCATCCAACTCTCATATACTCCGTAATTATTCGATTAAATCTCCTGTTTAATAGTCCCACCTGCTGTTCCCTTTCCCTTTTTCATTTAACCATCACCCTAGGTTAGGCCATTATTTTTTCCATAGCAATCAACATTAGCTAGTGCCTTCCACACCCCAGTCAGTTCACACACCACTGTAGGATGTATCTTCCTGAAGCAGCAGTTTGATGGCATTATCTTGCACAAATATCATTATTATCACGTGCCTACTGAAGTAAGCACCCACATTCTGCCACACGTTGAAATTGCTTCGTGTCTAGAACCAGTGGACTGTGCCATCTTCATCTTCTATCTTCCTCCTACACAGGCACCATGGATCAAGAACACCAGCCTACTCCTACAAAAAAATGATTTCACTTCCATCTCTGTCATACCCATCTTTGTATCCTTTGGGTTGGAATGCCTCAGTGACCTTCCAAATTTCTTCCTGTATTGTCCAAATCTTCTATCTATAAGTCAAGTGTCAATCCAAATATAACTTCATTCATTTATTCACTCATTCAACAACTAATTTCTGGAGCATTTACTTGGCCAGACACTTTGAGAGAGGCTAAGGCAGAGTAGTAAGTGGAAGGCACTGTGACTAAATGAAAAACTTCTTCCCTTGTAACAAAGGAAAGGAGATATTTTATAAAGAAAAAATTTTAAAGACCTAGGAAAAGTACAAAGTAGGAACTTTCAGATTAGAAAGGAAACTCATGCTGTTATGATAAGCAAAGATCATGTTTTCTTCATCTTCTATTCTTTCATGTAGCTACATAGGTGATGTATGCTAAATGGGAAAATGGAATGCTTTGCTTCCTGACTTGACAGAAGTACCTAACATCCCATATACCTACCTGCTATAGACTGAACTTTTGGTACCGGGGGTCAAACTCGGGACCTTGCACTTGAGCGTTAGGCACCAGAACCACTGAGCTAAATCCCTGGCCTAGACTGAACTTTTTTGCTCCCCCAAAATTCGTATGTTGAAACCTAATATGCAATCACAATTTTATTTAAAGATGGGATCTTTGAACAGTGTTTAAGTTGGGAAAGCACCTTCATGAATGAGATTAGTGCCCTTTAAAAAGACACTCCATAACTCTATTGCTCCTTTTGCCATGTGAGCACAAAGTGAGAAGATGACCATCTACGAGGAAGTAGTCCCTCGCAAGACACTGAATCTGCCAGTAACTTGATACTGGACCTCTCAGCCTCCAGATCCATGAGAAATAAATTTCTGTTGTTGATAAGTCACTCAGGTTAGGGTATTTTTATTTTAGAAACACAAATGTACTAAGACATTGTGTTAGTTACTTTTCTCATGCGTCGCTGAGACCAAATACCCAACACCCAAAGTTGAAAGGGTAGGGGTTTATTTGGCTTTCAGTTAATAGAGGTTTCAGTCTATAGCTATCTGGTTCCAAGGCAGGGATGGCAAACAGACATCGCAGAGGAGAAACAACATGGTGCACACAAGGTTGCAAAGGCAACAAAAGAGTTTAACAACATTTTTCTGCCCGTTTTATTTTATTCAGACTACCAGGGTTAGGGCGGTGCCAAACTATCACTCACATGTAGTGGTTTAGCAATCACACGCCCTTAACCCCAGCATCACACATTCCAGGTTCAATTACCTCTAAAAAAGAAAGTCCCACCTCATCCATATGAGGTTTTGGGGAGACATCTAAACACACAGCATAACAGTAACTTCTGGTGGTTTTTGTCATATCAGCTCCCTGAATTTAACCTGCCTATATGCAATTCCTTCTGGCCATAGCTAAGTGTGCTGAAGGAAAAAAACCAAGGCCAGTCTGACAAATCAGTGACTGGTAGTAGTTTTATACACATCATACTAGCATTTGCATTTTAACCAGAATCTTAATACCTTTCCCTAAAGCAAGAATTATCACTCTGTACTGATTCTGCCTGTCAGGGAACATTTGGCAGTGTCTGGAGTCATTTTTGATTGTCATGATATGGGGAGTGCTATTCCTGGCTGGTAAAAGCTAACAATATTGCTAAATAGCCTTCAGGGCACAGAACCAACCTCATAACAAAGAAATTTTTGGTCTAAAATATTAATATTGCTGGTATGAAGCAACCCTGATCTGAGGCCCTGAACAGCACGGGCATTTAAATGTCTGTAGGAGATCAAGTAAGTCATTTGAATAGGAGGCCAAGGGAATCCATTAATATTTGTCAGCATATAGCACAGATTTAAAAAGAGTTGGCTCTTATTTAAAGCCAGTTTCCTATGTCATAGGCATTTAGGTACTTACAGAAGGAAAGACAATCTCTTTGATTTTTTACCCAGTTGATATTATTAGGAATGTTTTATGCTGTTTTACCTATTGATTTATCTACTGATTTAAACTTTATCTGTTGAATATATACAGAATACAGGTTCCATACAAAAGTCTTTCATATATTTAAAGATATGTGTATAAGACTCAAGTCTTCCTTCTTACATTTAATGTTGTCAAATATTTTAAACATTTCTCATTATCCTATACATTATGACAATAACAATCACACTTAGCATAGTTACAATTAAATGTTGAATTTCCTATTGATCCTTATGTAGTTTCATTCATTTTGTCCAACTCATGTTCCAGGCTCTAATTTCTTAAAATATTTTTTGTTTTGGTACAGGGGATCAAACTTGGGACCTTGTGCTTTTGAGGCAGGCAGCAGAACCACTGGGCTAAATCCCTGCCCCCTTAAAATGTATTTTTTAAAAATAAGGTTTGTCTTTCTGGAGTAAATTTCTGGTACAAATATTGAACAATACATGTTCTAGCAAGAAGCAGTCCTCAGGGATGTTCCTCCAGGCTCATACTATTCACCAATCCATTTTCAAGGGGAGGGGAATTCAATAAACTCCTAATAACTGCATTACCACTCAATCCACATTTCTTTATGATATACATATCTGTCTTACACATATGAAAGGCTTCTCCAATTGTTTCAGACCAAATCTCAGCTGAGCTATGTCTCCTCCTACATGGATATTCTCTATCAGCTCAGTCATCCTATCAGAAACAAGAGTTGATTATGTCTATCATTTGTTTTTAAATGATAATTTGTCATTAAAAAACTCATCCAGGCTGCCATGAGTAAATGTCTCTCCCAATGTTTTTTATTATTCAATGTTTAATCACAATTTTTTAGATTAATATAATTGATATGGATCAATTAATTTTATCTTCTGGTTAATTCCAGAACATAATTCATTAAAAATCCCTTTCCTGCCTCTAATGTTCTGGCCATTCTGAGAATCAGCTCAGCAGACTGAGACCATGGACACTGATGTGAAAATACCTGGGTTTGATCCAAGTTACTTGACTTCTATGTGCCACAACATCTTTATCCTTGAGAGTGGACCAACAAAGTTACAAAGTTACACAGGGTTCAAGAATTAAACGGTTTGTTTCTTAGTGTTTGGAAAATGACAGGCATATAATTTTGGTTAAGTGTTGGCTTATTTATTAAAGAGGACATGCTATTGTTCTGGGATTTCAAGTTGTTTAAATTAATGAGGATATAACTGTTCTGGGCCAAGAGACTTCAAAATCATTACAAGAATATTATAATATTTTACTGTAGCATTTTTCCCTTTCCCTTTTCTCAGGTTCTTCTTAGTCAAGAACCCCCAATTTTGTGGTGTCTAAAGAAAATCCTCTTTAATCAAAATATATCAGTTAAAAAAAAGGTTGAACTTTTCCTATCTCTCATGTCATCTGTCAAAATTTCACCATCTGCTTCCACCTTGAGCTTTGTTCCATCATGTTATTATTAGACCCTATATTTCCAATCTCTCAAAATATGGGGGGAGTGGGACATAATATGGTACCTTCCTGAAAGATTTAAACACATCATATTATAGTGACATATGCATTCCCGTGTTTATAGCTAAATCTCTAAGACAGCCTGTTATGTCCATCAACAGACAAACGTGGTATTTACACACACTGGAGTACTACTTCGCTATAAAGAAGGATAAACTTGAATCACTTGTAGGGAAATGGATACATCTTGAGACCATAACGTTAAATGAAATAAATCAGACACACAAGCTTAAATATCATATGGATTCACTTACATGACAAACTCAAATTATAAATAAAGAGCAAAATAAAGATAGATAATAGGAAGTAGGGAGATAGATAATTCTTAAATGGAAAGAGGATCAAAAAATGGAAAGAGCAGGAAAGGAGAGGAGAGGAAGGGGATGAAAAAAGGAATGAAGATGTGTTATGCACATGTTCCAACTCCGCACAAGGAATGAAAACACCATGTACTATAAACACGTAGTGATAAAAACATTTACTAGTCCAAAGAAGAAAAGAAAATTGAATACCAAGAAATCTGGTTTTTTTTGACTATTTAACACTATGGGATATTTTAAAGTTGCCTGAAGAAGCTACAAACTTATAGTTGCAATTAATAAAAACAAATAAAATAAAATCCACTGATCATCTAAAAAGAGAACACTTATGCTCTCACACTAACAACTGAATTGCTTTATGTGACTAAGTATTGTAACATACATTTTTATTAGTACATAAATTATTAGTTTGCAGTGCATAACTTTAAACTAACAATTTGATAGTGATCAGCCACTCTAGAGGGCAAATTGTACCCTTGTTCAGTAAACTTACCCTGGCTTCTCCTGGGCATCTTTTCTCTTTCTAAACACATAATGTTTATTGTTATGCAATATTTAATCATACACCCAAGAGCTTTGTTATTAACCAATTACTCCTGTCTTTTTTAAAAACAAATATAGTGACCTATTTGTAATAAAGGGACACACCCAGAAGCAAAGGCAAGCCCCATCTACTACACAGACTGCCCTTTGTTACAAACATGCGGTTGGGCAGACTGTAAATCTCCTAGAATTGATGTAAACAGCAAAACACTTACTGGCAAAATCCATAGAATACATGTTTGTTTGTTTGTTTATCCATTGCTTTTGTCTGGAATGCCTTTTACCTCTATAATTAAAGAGTATATTGAAACATCAAAAGAGAGTTGAGAATTTTAAATTGATATTGACTCCAGAAGCCAACAACAAAATTTTTTTTTTTTTTTTTTTGGTACCGGGGATCAAACTCAGGTCCTTGCGCTTGCATGGCAGGCTGCGGAACCACTGAGCTAAATCCCTGGCAACAAAATTTTAAAATAATAGTTTTAGGAAGTAGAATTGGAACAAGCTAAATCTCTTCTCTAAAGCACTTAGCAGTAAAAGTTCCTTCTTATTATGTCTGCTGAGAAAGGGCAGTGTGGTTAAGTGTCTCCTTCTAAATAGGACCCACATTGGAATGGCACACTGCTTGAAATACACACATATCTATCCCATCATCTTGAATGTTGCATTTAATGAAAAAGAAATACTCCTCTTCCCATCCTGTTGAGAAAGCAGCACAATTTCATTTAGACTGCTTATTGACACAAACATAGATTCTTTAATTCAACATCTATTTTTTTTTTCAGCACCTTGTCCGTGCCAGCACCTTCTCCTGGGCACATTTTTTCGAGATATTTATGAAGATGCCACAGGCTATAGAAAAGATGTAAAATGCACCTTTGACTTATGAACCCAATTCTTCCCTGAGGGCTAGTTGTAACTCAGGTTAGTCAACTGAAGGCCAGGCTCCTCTACACATCCTTCAAAGTCTCTCTCCTGTTTATAGGCAGATCTCAGTGTCCTCAGAGAGACATTGGCCCAAGATTTCTCAACCCCACACAGGAAAGGATGTTGTAATGTTCCTTCCAGAACTCTCTAAGGATTAAATCTGTATCTGAGACCATCTGGAAGCACAAGGGGCCAGCATTTGAGCTGTAACTCAAGACTTTGTTTGTAAGTTAAAACTAAAATTCTAGTCATAACCCAAGTTGTTCATATATCAGTCCAGTCATAACTTGTGGGTCCACTGTAAACAATTTTAAGCAAAATTTAAAGAATCAGGCTGGGCAACAATTTTACTCAAGAGTAGGAAGTAAAAAAAAGAACATAAACACAGTCATGATGATGACCCTGGCTAACTTCACTGTGAAGTGTGCGTTTGACCTACGATGCTACTCACATCTTGCCTGTCTTCATTTCATTTGATGTCCTGTTTAACCTCTGCCACAGTGAAGAGCTTTCTAGATATTCAGACCCAGTGTCTAGGCCAAAAGAGGAGGCAACACTCTTCTGATCACTGGTCAAGCACTCATTTTCTAGCTCTTTTCTGAGGGTATCCCTTTCTGATAGGGAGAGGGAACTGGCAACATATCTAAATAGCAAAGACACAAAATAGTAATATAGACATAACAAAAGACATCATGTAAAGTAGAAGTGTAAAATCAGAATTGTCAGCAAATAGGATCTCCACAGCAGTGGATGAGCATTCTAAAATGAAAGCATACAATGAAAAGATTAGAGGATATTCAACACATAAAGAACTGGTGAAATGAAAGAGTTCCCAAATGAGACTGAAAGAAGCTGGAGGAAAGCCAGGAGAGAGTGTGTTGCAGAGGTCACGGGAATACAGTATCTGCTGTAGTTTCAATATGCTTTGGCATTCTGCTGCCCTCCTCTATCTGGTATGCATTTGGGTAGGGATGAGTTGTTTTTTCATGGATAGGTACAATGCAAGATATCAATGGTAACAAAGTGTCAATATATTCTTTGATAATTACCCTAACTGGAGAGTTTCCTCCCAGAGGTTATGTCTATTTATCCTTTTAACAAGAAGAGTTCTATGCTATTTCGGAAATTAAGTGAAATCAGAAGATGACAATGAATTACAGAAGAAAATTTCCTTTAGAAGAGAATTTCTCTTACAATCATGTGTAGGGTCTTTCACAAAGGTTAAATCACACAGAAGCAAAGAAAATGGCCTGACTCAACAAAAGATTCATGATCTTGAAGCAAGTCCTTTATGTATAAAGTATACAAAGAAATGACTTGATCCTTTCTCCTTTTTGAGAATATATAAATCCTTAGGTTTTCCTGGACATTGTAATGTGTACAGAGACGTGTGGAAAATTAAGCAAGGGAAGATGTGTTATTTCCAAATAACAAGATACTTGAGGCTGTAAGGATTAAGTAGATTAAAAAAAAAGAGAGAGCGATCCAATTGCTTAAGGTGAATGGTTGAGTAGGTCACAATATCATCTTTTCAGACTCTTTATTTTATTAGTACTAAACAAAACATGGCTCACTGGCAACACAAGAACTCAGGAAGAAACAGTGAGACTGAGAGCGAGAGAGAGGAGGACAAGGTGGAATTCAGGAGCAAGCACAGAAGAGGTTGAGGCATCCATATAGTAAGGTGACAGAGTGTAGGTCACTGAAGGAAAATCCCATAGACTTCAAGTTCCTAATTCTTTATATAAACCACTTTCTCAGGTCATTGTAGTCTATTTTCCGAACAAGCCTAGAAAGGAGGAAAAATGATGTTATTGTAATTATTCCTTATTTACAGAGAAAACAGTGGTAAAAAAATACAGAGAAAGAGTAACCCATGGCATGTGTGAGATTAAACACTGTAAAAATCTCTTTGGAGACCAATTTGGCAATATATGTGAAATGCCTTAAACTGTACACATCTTTTCATATAGTGACTCTATCAATAAGAATGTATCCTGGGAAGTAATTAAATCTACATATACACCTCTCACAGCAATGGTTATAACTGTCAAGACAGAAATATCAAATCCCCAACAAAAGAGGAAATAGGTTAAACATGTTATTATGGATTTATTCAGTGGAGTGTCATTGCTCTTATGTTATAATGGAATTTTAAAGAAAGATGTTTCTAGATAAAATTTTTAATGTGCAAAACAGTTTGTGTAATATAATTTAATCTTACTTATAAGTGCATAAAAAGACTATGTAAATAGGGAGGGGTGGAGGGGTTGAAGGGAGGGCAGGAAAATGGGGAAAAGTAAGAACCAAGATATATTATGTAAAAGTATAAATTCTCAATGATGAATGTCATTATATTGTATACCTAAAATGTACCAATAAAATTAATCTTTAAAAGTTTTTTTAAAATACTCTAAGTATGTATTATTAACAAAAGTCCTGATGGAAGTTATGTAAGAATTTTATATTTTTTTTGTCTACTTTTATTTTCTCTTTTAATCAACAGTTATTTTGAGGGAAAAAAACCAATGGAACACATACACATCTTGTTCAGCTTATAACCCATTCCATCTGTCTATTTCAAATGCTTTGATGTTTGAAACATAGGATATAAAAGGTAAGAGTCTACAATGATGAAAAAATATTCAAAAAGAAACATTTGAAAACATGAAAATATAATATTGACTGTATATGAAATGCAAGGATGTTATGGATTAATTAGAACTTGATATGGTTAACCTAGAAGGATCCTTCAAATATTTAAACGTATTAAGTTCATAATCTTTCCTTTTTATCAGGGTATGGTAATATCACCTTCCTCTTTCAGATAATGTGACAGCTGCACTAGCCAATATAGTCAAGCTTATTGTTGCAGTTCTTAAAATAAATATTCAGAAAAAATACTGAGCATGCTTTCTTTAGGTAAAACTGAAATCCTTCATACTTTCTAACAATTTCCTCTAGTATTATTAACTTAATTCTATCACCTCAAAACCTTTTTTTCTCTAAGATAATTTATCTTATTAGCTTTTATCTTCTGTTTATAATTTATTATCAAATATATTAATATGGGCTACCAGCCAACAGAAAGACCCTAGAAATACTGGACATATAGGAAGGAGTTAATATTTTCCCAAAATAATTTTGCGAGGCAAATACATACGTTTTAAATTTTCATTGGCTTGAAATGAATATAATACATGTGCATGTAAGCTCTTCCAAGCCTGAGTTTCAATCCTGAGATTCTTTCTAAAGTGTTTGCACACATAAAATATTTGCTGAGCTCATCACAGGCTTATGCATATCTGTTTATTAAGTTGTACAACTCAATGCAGTCACCGTAGCATGAAGTTGTTTTTTATGTCAATGAAATATTGATGCATTCAATAAACCCCACTTAGAACCACAACATTTCAGTCTTGCATTTATTCAATCTAAAAACCCTGTCAACAGTTTTGCTGGCGTGACAACCACGGAGCCAAATAACGATAAAAACGCACTATGTCGGAAGCAGGAAATTATCCTAATCAAAATGTCACTTCTGAAAATATCCTTTTTAAAATGACAATACTGTAAACAGTAATTTCCACAGTGACAATTAAACATAATTAAATGCTAGATTTCTCGTCAAGCTTCTTTCATTCTCTGCAACTTATTTTTCTGAGCTGAACTC
Source organism: Heterocephalus glaber (assembly GCF_000247695.1). The sequence goes on from NW_004624744.1 coordinate 22,814,861, forward strand.
AATTTCTCTCTCAAGTACATCATGTTCCTGTCAGGGAAAAATGTGGCTATTTTTTCAATTATCAAGTGAATTTAAAGCCATATGCAGCCACATTAGGAATCTCCATGATTGTAAAGATACTTTCTCTGATCATAAGCCGGGCCTGAAATTAACATGCAACAGGAGACGGACACATCTGTCCCCACTAGAATCAGAAAGGTGTCATATCTGGCATATCTGCAGCCAAGACAGTTATGTGACCCAGACTTTCTTCTTTTCTACAGAATGGCCAACACCGTCAGGTTTTATTTTATTTGAGTTTTATATATATATATATATATATATATATATATATATATATATATATATACATGAACAGGAAATAGCAACTTGTAGAAGGAATCAGATAATCCTGCAAAATGAAATGGTTTGATACACCTTCCAAAAGTTCATATGTGGGAAACTCAGTCTCCAAATTCATACACTGATGATGCTTGGAGTTCAGGTGCTTGAGGAATAATTAGGACTAGATGAGGTCATGTGAATGGAGCTCTTATGATGGCATTGCTGGCTTTAATAGAAGAGAAAGGCCTGAGCTAGTATGCTTGCTCTGTCTCAACATGTAATGTCAGGAGGCAACAGGAGGGCCTTCGCCAGATGCCAGTGCACCTGGGTGACTTTCCAGCCTCCAGAACGATGAGCTAAATAAATGCCAATTCTTCACAGATTTACTCATCTCATATATTTTGTTATAACAAGAGAAAATGGACTAAAACAAGAACACATGACGTTTCACAAGAGCAAACGTGGGACCAAAGGCAAAAGGAAAAGTAGGAGTAAAATAACGGTCACAATGATACTCCAATACAGTTTCTCTAACTCACTGCTGCTAAGGACGGGGGCAGGAAGAAGTAGAAGTTGATCAACTTTGTGTTCGGTTAATTTTGCTGTAGGAATGTGAAACTATACTAGATACTTTTCTTCCGTGGGAAGGGAAATAGTTCCATCCTAGAATTTTATTCAGAAGAGGGTTTGACTCTTAACACCAGGAATGCAGTAGGCCTAGGATTAACAACTGAAGTGATACTAGAACTTTTTTAGCGATGCATAGTCTTTAACTCTCAAATTTCAAGCAGGTAAAGTATTCTATTACTTTCCCTCTCTTCAAATCATGAAGTTACAGGCTACTGTTCACAAATTAGTTCAAAGTCCAATTTTTTGTCTTATGTAAATATATGTGATTTATTAATATAAAAATGTACATGCAAAATGTGCTTGTTTTCACAGTAAGTCTTTTTTCAAAATCCTAAGGAATTTACCTTAAAAAGCTCTTATAATTCATATAAAGGTTTAATGTTACATTTTCCCTTTTCATCTCAAAGATAATCCTTCACTTTTTGAAAGTTACAATATTACGTTATAATATTATTTTTACATGTCCTTAACATTAGCCTTGATAAATTCACCCAGACTTTAAACTTTAAAAATAAAATCCTTCAAAACACACGCATCCTGGCCTTTCTATCATTTATCCCTCAGCTTACCTATTATGTATGAGAATTAAGATGCTTAGGTTTGAAAGAAACAGAAAACTGAGTTCTAAACAGATTCAGTAATAAAGAACATTTTCACTTATTTAGAGAGATAGCCTTCAGCTTGGACAAACTTCAAGCTGGTGACTGAAGGGCTTAGTAATATCGCCCAGAACCTGTTTGTTTCTGCTTTGCTGTCCACACTGTGCATACAAGGAAATCTTAAAACAGACTCCCTACATTGTTGTAGGAAAGACTTAAATTCAACCCTACCAACAAATCAAGGCACTGGCAAGGAATTTAGTCTGAACATGACTATCATTCAAGCATGGGACATGGAAAATAGTTTTAAATGAATCTTTGCTGAACAAATTAACCAAGAAATAGAGTACTATGATTCCAAATCAATTTTATCAGGTCTCTGCCTTAGCACACTTACACAGTCAACCCATAAAAAATTAGATTTCTAGGCCTTTTTAAAACTCATTTTTCAAAAAATAAAAAGTATTTCTATAGACTGCTTTCTAAAGATTCACATTTAATGCAGAATATTACACTGTCCAATGAAGCTTAAGATATTAGATATAACCTAGGACAGCAGAACCCTACAAAATTCTTCCTGAGATTCTAACTAAGGCCTGTAACCCTATCATCTGCCTTCATTCTGAATGGTAGGATTTTGATTTTTTTTTTAGACAAGGTCTCTCGAGCTTGTGGTGATCCTCTTTCCTCACCCTCCCAAGTGGTGTGATCACAGGCATGTGCCACCGTGCCAGGCTTGACTAATAGGTTTATCAAAGCTCTTCTCGTACCTCATTTCCAAGCTTTTGTGGTAGTTCCTCTTACCAACATTCTATAGTGACACTGTAAACAAGAAAAAACAGAACAACTGTGTTCCTTGCATCCCTTGATCTTTTGGGCACCTTGGACCTCCAATCCAAATCCACAGGTTATAGACTAACTTTCCTCTGGGCCTCTGGGTCTAAGGACATGGATCTTCTATCGATATCTCCTTAAAGAAAGTTGTAGAAAGGTGCAACCTGTGTAATGTTATGGGTGACTCAATCAGATTCTAAATCACAGGCATTTTTAATTCACTGAGATCAGTTACATACCAGAAATAACAAGGAACTCAGGATAGTTTTCCTGTAAAAGATGTGAAAGAACTGAACAAGATTTTTTATTTTCCATTTTGTGTTGATTAGTTACACTGAAAATACAGTAGTTGAGTACATAGGAATGGGAAGGAAGAAGTGAACTCCTTGAGCAAAAATGAGAAAACAGCATATGAAAGGAAAGGGAGAGGAGCCAAAGAAGTGCAGTGACACCATAGATTTTGGATGATCTGGCTTGTGGCCGCTGTCCAGCCACACCCTACATCATGTGTTTTTCTTTTCATTCTCTAGTTTCAAGGCACACTAGCCTTGTTCTAGTTTCAATTAGGCCAAGCATCTCTGTACATCAGAGCACTCTTCCTCGTTATTAAGTTATTTCTCTGCCCAAATTCTATTTCTACCTTTTCATCAACCTCAGCTACTTATATACATATTCTACCTCACCTTCCCTGCCCAAAGAAAGGATTCATAGACTACAGAGCATTGGTGAGGTACCTCCATTTATAAGCTTATATAAGAACTGTACATCTTCTTTTTCTTCTCAGTAGAATCAAAAGTTATTATTCATCTAATTTTGTTTTAATAGCTGCCTTTTCTGATGGATTATGTAATCTTTCCTTCCTTTGTTCATTCTAACAACACATATATGCATTGTTTTAAGAATGAGGGATACAAATATGAACTGAACAGAAAAAGCTAAGAGATCTTGACATTACCTCACTCAGCACTTCAGTACTGAGCAGAGTCAATAGCATGCTTTCAGCACTCCGTAAGATATACAGAATAGATGAGTGGCTAAATTCGTGGATGGAAATTAGAAGTATTAGTTAAGTTTCGGACTTGACTCAAAACTAGAGCTGCCTGATTCTATACTTCATTCTTTTAATCACTTTCCTACGGTGTGAAAAGCACCCATATATTATTTATAATATTCAAGTTAAATCATATTTTTGGTTCCACATACACCTAGCCCAGGGTTAGGAAATAATAAATACTCATTAAAAAATTGCTGATTAATTTTTAGAATATATTAGGTCAAGGTAAAAACCTACAGATATTTGAAGCAGTTGTGTTTTGATTTTATAAACATATTAATATTCCCAAGGACCCACTCTCTAACAAATACTTTATGAATCAGTCTTTTTTGATTAAATAATTTTCTTATCTTGGCTCATCTTGTTTCTTTCCTGGGATTTGACAAAATTGTAAAAGGTATCAGAACTTTCTGTGTCACCTTGATGCATGTAAGATTTTTATTCTATAGGGCATTCAATTGAGTCCAGTTAGGAGGCTATAGATAAGACAATATAAACTCATCTCTGCTAAAGTGTTAGAAAAACATCTCAAAGTATCTTATTGATGTTGATTTTATAGGATCTTTACCTATGAAAAGAGAAGAGAATACTGTTTATTGGAATCTTATTTTGTACTAGTCAATATATCAAAACAAGTATCTTTATTGAAACCTCACAGCAATCCACAAAGGTAGGGAATATTTACTTTTCTTGACGGTTGAGCAAATTAAAATCCAGAGTTAAGTAATTTCCTAATGTTACACTTTCAATAAAAAGAGAAACTGGTATTTGGGCAATTGTCAATTGCAAACTCCAAACCTTTTTCTCCCCAAGGCAGAAACCTAATTTTAGCACTTGGATGTAAGCTTGAGCCAAACATTTAAGCTCTTTAAATTTACATCATTTATTTTTTAAAAAGGGAATGATGATGGTAACTACTTTCAGTTGGTCAGTATGTTGCACTTAGGGACTCTAGTATTGGAGAAATACGTCCGTGGTTTAGAACCTACACAGTGTCCTTAAGGACAATCTCAAAGCTTATGTTGAATAAATACCAAAAAAGTTCAAATATTTTCATCTGTGGTGAACACTTTAAGCCTCAAACTATGTCCATGTACATTCAGCCTTAAATCTTTTCTGATATGAATTATAAAATTGACTTTTACCTGCTATACCATAATTACCACTAGGAAAATTCTAATTTTAAATTGGATTTCATGAGAACAAATGGTGAAAAATCACAGATTAAAAGCTCCCAAAATACATGAGAACTAATATAAACATATTTTAATATAAGCTTCATATCTAAAATTCTAAAGTATAGCCATTTAAGAAAAAACTGTAATATATCATTTTGTTTTGACTAATAATAACTATACCTTGTGGTTATATTTATTTTAACTATGAGATATACCAATACTAAATCACATAATAAATTCCTAAATATTTACTTATTTCAAAATGGCTTGATAAAATATATTTTAATATGGTATTATTAAAAAATGTTGTGATCTAAAAAAATAGAACAGATTTCTACAACTAAATTAACCAGATTATTAGAGTGTACAATGAGACCATCCTGGCTGTCTCAGAATTCTTTTTTGAAGTATTGAAGTTGAGAATATAGGATAAGAAACAAACACAGTGCATACATCTGTGCAGGACTTATTAAAAGCATCCAGACTGATTCAGTCACCATTACCAAAATAGCCAATGCTTTGAGAAAGTTCCTATGAGAGTTGGATGTTTTTATCTTTTCCCCTTCCTCCTATAATCTCCAAGCCAATCAGGAAACTATTATTTCTTATCAAATCTACATTTCTATATTCTGCTTTGTATGAAAAGTGCTGAGATTCTGCACACTCCCTTTCCATTTTCAGATGACTTCCTAGTAAAATTACACTCGTAGTTTGGAAAAACTGGTAAGTAGGACGAACAGAAGAGGGATATATGCTAGCATTGTTACTCTCTCTCTCTCTCTCTCTCTCTCCCTCGTTTCTCTCTGTCTCTGTTGTCTCCTGCACCCCCCACCTCCCCAACCCCCTCCCCAACCCCAGCTTGGAGAACCAGTCCCACTGCACGTCCTCCCAGTCACCAGCACACTGAAGCTCAGCTTAGTTTTCCTCAGGTGGAGCCTCTTTGCTGAGACTCTGAGTTCTGATGAGTCCAGTTTCTTTGCTTTGCTTCCCCAGTCCAGAGGTAGCTGCTTCGTGAAGTTATTGACTGTGCTTTGCTAGTTGTTCCCCGATTGTTCTTCCAGTTCAACTCTCATCCCCACAACGCTTCTCACAATAGATTATCTCTTTTGAAAACCAAACTTGGCTTCTGTTTCTCAGCTGGCTCCTGGACAATGCTGTATTTAGGGTCGAGACACTCAAAGATGGAACTTTAGGGTTAGCCTATGCTTGGCCTTGAATCACAATGTTAAACTCTTGGCCAATATGGGGATTATAATACTAACAGTATGTGTTGTGCAGAGTCATCCTGATTAAAAATATTATCACTTTTGGGATTGTGATGTCATGCTTAGAAAAGACAGTGCCTGGGGCAACCAAGTGCGCCATCACAGGGGTGGGGATTACAAGAACGCTGAAGTGGAGACTTCCCACTGAACTGAGAGCCTATAGACAAACGCCAAGCTCAGACCTATAAACTCTCAGGCCAAGTCAGTCACAGAACCCACAAAGGTTCAAGGCAGCTATAAAGCAATCCCATTTCTCATAGCTGTGAATAAATAATATAGAAACTCCAATGCAAAGTTCTATTTTGTGAATTCAAATTACATTGTAATTCTATAACTTTAGAAATATCCATATCATATAGAATATGTGACTTCATATGCTTTTCAAATATGAATTTATGACACTGATTAAGAAGGAACGGGAACAGGGCCAGGGATTTAGCTCAATGGTGCCACCTCCTGCCTCGCAAGCGTAAGGTCTTAAATTCGATCCCCGGTACCAAAAAAAACCTTAAGAAGGGATGGGAGCCTAAGAGATGGATGAGGACATGTGAGTGTACACAGAAGAAGCCAAAACCTTGGAGTCCTAAGTTTCTCTAAGCTTCTTCTGCCAGCAGAGGTAGCCGGCCCTCCTGTCTCTGAGAACAGCCTTTTCTTGATGGCCCTGGATAACCTTATGGGCAGTTGCCTGGCAGTGGGAAAACTTGTTTTCTTAACACCCAACCTATCACTATCACCCTTGCTTTTTCTAGAGTCAGATATCAGCTTGCTCTTGGTGAATAGATAAAATGTGAACCTGTAGGAGATAGTTTAAACTCCTCAAGATTTCCCTCATGTATTTCGGCAGAAATCTGGGGAAAACGTATAGAATTGGATTCTAAGGATGTTAGATCATAGCGATTGGAATATAACATTGGATTGGGCTGAATTAATTAATATGAGAGAACTTAGAGATTCTTTACATACAGTGTTAGCACCCAGGTTTTAACAATTTGCTATGTTACACAACTGAGAGCCTCCAGAAAGTCCTGCAATCAATCAGATTAGGATACCACAGTTTATCCTGCTGCAAGGGGAAGAATCTAAAGGCATAGGAAGATAAGAATGGCAGAGTGAATTTATCACATGCAAACTAAACACTCACCCACTGCCCACTCTAGAAACGCCCAGAGGACATTTCCTCTACAAAAGCTTTAAGAAATAGATTAATGAGAAGAGCAGAGCAACATCCTTAAAAAGCTCTGCACTGCTTGACTTCTGAAGGCCAGGTATGACAGAGAGATGTCACCACTGGAAAGGATCCTCATTCAGCTGTAATGAGGGGTTACAGAACAGCAAAGTTCAGGTGGATGTATTTGACTTCCACACACAAGATGGAAATGTTACCATAATGGGAAACAGTGACAGAATGATAAACAAACATTTTGCCCAGAAGGAATATTTCAAGGTGCTTGATAACCAATTAGAGTGTTACTAGAAACAGAAGCAATAAGCAACCTAAAGGAATATAACACAATCTGTATCATAGAAATAAGTGTGGCAGGCTGCAACTTGACTTGAGTTATCACAATGGAGAGTGTACTCTATTGAAAATTTAGGAATCCATGAAGTTGGTGAAGTTTTTGAAGGTCTATTAATCAGGATAACCTTCTCAAAGTTTTTGCATCCATACCACCTAATACCACAAAAGGGCACGCTCTAGATTTGGGAGACATTATATACAACAATATACTGAGCAACCCACAAAGCTGCCCTTTTTAAGTGAAGTCCTGAGCAAGAGAAGACTCGGCAGATGGCCCACCTGCCATACACGCTGCTCTAGAACTCAGTGTTTATGCCCCAGTAGATACAACAGTACCTGAAGAGCCTGTCCCAGTGAGGATGCTGCACTGAGTGGTTGCGAGCATTATAGGAGCACTGCATCACAAAGGCCTGGGGCTTTCTGGAGAAGTCGTGGTTGTTCCAAATGCCCAGTTTCCTTCTAAGATAGAATCTAGATTTGCTACTGAGCCCTGGTAGATCACTTGACTGCAGGAAATCGATTGCCCATGAGACCTGAGCTGCCCATCATGAGCTGAGTAGTCTCTGACTCACAAAACCACAAGACTGGATAAGTAAAGGCACAATCCGGAATGCTTGTTACTTCTACATGTAGGTAAGACTCCTTCAGTGCATACTTCTGCTATACTGGCTCCTTTCCTTCAGCCCATACCTATGTTCTCATCAGAGTTCATTATGACCAGTGAGAGAGGGAAAGAAGAAAAAAAAGTGAGTCCAGTTTATACCTCTGCCTGCATGAAATTCTGTCATAAAATAGAAGTGGATTACAACACTGCAAGTCCAGCTAGATGTCTGCTATAATGCAGGTAGAAAAGCTCCCAAGAAATAACACTTCAGACATATTTGATTGTCCACTTAACTGATCTACTGCCAGAAGTAGGATCTACTGATTTGTGGTCACTGCATAATGGTAAAGCTCAGAGATTTGAAAAGAACAAAACTGGAAGATAGGTTTCCAGGATATCTATGGAGAGCTGTATGGAAGAACCAGTGAGAAATGAAAATGGTTACTAATTGCTATTTTTAAGGATCTGAAAAAATTAAAAAGACAAATTTAAAATAATGAGCAATATCTTACAAACTAGACAAAGTGGTGGCTACTGGCAAACACTCTATAGTTGCTAAATTATCTGGAAGGAAAGTGAAAATATTGCTCAACTTCAGATTTTAAGACATATACATATCCTATTACTTCCATGATAATCATGAAATGAATTGAGTTTAAAGTTTTGCAAAGTAGAAAGAAAAAACTCAAAATATTAGTAATTTAAATCTGGCAATGCTAAAACAAAATTACACATCGTGAGATGAATCCTTTTCTTCCAGAATGCAGTTATTTTAACAAACCTCAATAACATAACACTTCCCATTAACATAATCAAAGAGAAAAATCAGAAATTAATCTTAGTACACAACATTTAAATTATGACTGGACTAATATTTTAATTCAAAAATCTTTGCAGATAATTAAGAAAGTTTAACCTTATCAAAGTTACCAATAAAAATCTGCTAATATTGCAATGTTCTTTCTTCTTAAAATAGGACACACACACACACACACAAACATAGTATTATTTACCACTTCTATTCAACCGCATATTAAAAATCTTGGCCAACAGAGTAAGATAAAAAAATAAAACTTTAAAAGCTACAGAGCCCTAAAAGAACCAAAACTTGTTTTTCACCTTTTTCAGAAAAAAAGCATCAAAATGTGACAAAAAGGAATAAACATTATTTGGAAAGAAACACCGTCTCTTTCACAAACAATAAATTTTCTACACAGAAAGCGCAAAATAACTTCAGTCTAAGGAAGTATAAATAAGAGAATCTAGCATATTTCTAAATCCACAGTTAAAATCAAAATGTAAAGCTTCCTTTCACCATAATTAAACCGCTTCATAGTTCAATCTCAGAGAACAAGATACAGAAAAAATCCCCACAAGCTGCTTTCACAGAGCAAGTTAGCAGCTGAAACTCTATAGTACTACCTTTCTTGGGCTGCAGGATCCCCCAACATCACACTGTCAGGCACATTTAAAATACAAAAGAACATACACTCAATAGATACTAAATTCTATGGCACTTTCGTTAGACCATAGTAGAGTTGAAATTATCATCCTAGCCTTCATTAGACTCTGCTAGGTATTAAACAATAAATTATCTGTGTTAATGAAGGAAAGATTAAATGCAGAATTATTCTTTTCTTTTCTTTCTTTTTTTTTTTTTTTTGGTTCCAAGGATCGAACTCGGGTCCTTCTGCTTGTGAGGCAGGCAGCAGAACCACTGAGCTAAATCGCTGGCCCATATGCAGAATTATTCTATAAAAACTTTTTAATTTTGAAGAATAATCTTGTTTATTCAGTAGGAGCCAGGTAGGGAAAAAAAACCACGAAACATTGTTAATTTAATCTCCAAATTTATAACTTGAGAAAGAAAACAATTAAACAAAGAAAAATAAATTTAAAATACCATTATTTTAACTTTATGTTTCAGTCACATAAGCTGGTGTGTGTGTGTGTGTGTGTGTGTGTGTGTGTGTGTGTGTGTTTCACACAAGGCATAGTATTTGTATCTGCATGGACAATTTGGGGCTCAGGTTATGAACAAAAGAAACTCCATATCAGTTGGTTTACATGAAAAAAGCAATCTAACTGACACATGTAACCAATAGACATTTTAATTTCTTTTGCTTCTATAGATTATCTTTTAACCTTCTATGAAGTCTTTGCATCTTTTTCATTTGTGAAGCTTATAAAGAATGGAAAGGATTTATTTGCTGTCCATATAAACCAAAGATTATTTCATGTGTTTGTAGACCATGCTTTTTATTCATTTGTTCATTCAACATGTGTTCAGTTAAACTCTTATGCTACACATACTTTAAGTTACTTGGAGCTTTTTTAAAAAGCCAGCAACATAGTTAAAATGACAATCCATAATCTAGGCAGCACTGGAGTGACAATGTGGTTAACCACAAAAATGTGTAGAATTGCACGTAAGTGCAATACAAATTCACAGAAAAGGAAAATCTAAGAAAACCAGAGCACTCAAAAAATATTTAATTCAAGAGCCAAGCCATGAATTTTCCCCTAATGAGTAACTGAGAGTTGGACAGGGAAATGTAGAAGATACTGTGGTATACACCTAGTTCCTTCCTTCAGACACAAAAACTCATCCTGCCAGCTGCAGAAGCATTGCCAGTTAAAGGCTCTTAGTTAAGGTCCCCCCAGAAACTGGCTTTCCACAAAATGGCTGCTGTTCACCGCAGGTCACACTCTCTGGAGGAAGCCTACTTCTGAAGATGGTTCTGTGTGGAGTACAAACTTGACCCCATGCTTTCATTGGAACAACCCTCAGTGCCTTCCAGTTCCAGGGCACCCTAGGTAAGCTCCCTGTGTAACAGGCTGGACTCTGTTATAAATGTCTCACAGGAAGTCTCAGCTTCCTCCCTAACTCAAATCAACTTCCTTCACATCTCACAAGGTGCGGCTTCCATGACCACTCCATAAATCAACTGTGTGCATGCAAATCTCCCAGAGTACATTTCCCAAAGAATCTGGCCTTGAACATTCTAGAAGAAAGGGGAAATCTTCCATGTAAAAAGATTATACAACACAAACTTGACACTATGCATATTGGGAGAATGAGACAAACTAACCTCATTAATATGAAAGGCAGTGTGTATGTACAATGAAAAGTATGGTTAGGAGATTTTAGAGGATCTTAAATGCCACCCTAGGTTGGAATTTATCCCATCATTTGTTGTTTCAAAATGTTTACATCCTCCATGATTCAGAGTTGTGATTTTATCCTCCTGGATACATGGAGGAAGAGCTGAAAGTTAAAAAAAATGCAAGCATGCAACTTCACTGAACTTTGATATCTTTAAAATTTATATGAACTTTGCATTTCGTCCAGCATTATTAGCCTGTGTGTCACATAACACATGCATAGTCCAGTTTAAAATAGATGGCCACAGAAAGTATGTATTAATTTTTTTAGTGGAGAAGTGATATGATAAATATAACTATCTGGAACAGTCAATGTATCAGCCATATGTAAAATGAACTGGGGAAGGGGACTCTGATGGAGTTGTCTGGGTGCCAGGGCCAAGTTGACAATAATGAGAAAATCAAAGGAATGACACAAAAAGAATCTCACTAATTGAAAGGACCTAATAATCTATCATAATGTTTGTCCAAGGAGAGAGAAAGATAACTGGGCCCTAAAAAAATTTTTAAACCGTAGCTGAAGCAAAGAGGTAAGAAAAGTGGAACATCTTGTTTTATTTTGGGTTCCCTTTTATTTTGAATCTAAGGCACATACAAGATGATCCACCTGAAAATTCCTTTAAACACTATTCCCTCAAAAATATTTATGAGGGGGCCGGGGATTTAGCTCAGTGGTTCTGCCACCTGCCTCGAAAGCGCAAGGATCCAAGTTCGATCCCAGGTACCAAAAAAAAAATATATATATATATATATATTTATGAGGGCTGGGGAGGAGCTCAGAAGTAGAGTGCTTTCCTAGCATACATGAGGCCCTGGGTTCTATCCCCAGCTTCAAAAACACTTTTAAAAATTTGTGAAATTGGCACCCTGTGCAGACAATTGTTGACATGTTGATATTAGAGTAAATTCCAGCTTGGCCCTAGACATGTTGAAATGAGACTCCTGTTAAGGAAATATGTTACTAAAAGGCTTTCAATCATCTTCCTGAGGCAGCCTCTGTTTTCATATCCCTTCAGGATTATGGTAGCTCATTGCTGAGTATTTCTACCAAGAGCTAGGGCACAGGAGGACAGAATGCAAAGCTTTGTGAGGGCAGGTAGCATGCACCATTACAATTCTCAATGTGTTATAGGCTCTTTAAAAGAAGGTCCAAAAAATGAGAGGGAGTATAAGGAGACAGGAGGACAGGTTTTAAAAATTCATTTCTTCCACCATTCCACCTGGCACCATCTCTATTCACCTGATGCTTATTTCCATTCTACCTTGTGCCAGCCTCTCATCATGATCACTTCTGATTTAGGTATTCATTTAGTGTTTTCTTCTTAGTGTTTGCCAAAAATCCCAATTAAAATTTTAATTGACAAGAAATTTGATATTAAAATGCAAATAGGGTATGCATGTGGAAGTCAATAGAGCCCTCTAGAAGAATCAATCCTCGAAAATAGTGGCATAAATACTAACAGAAATAGTGCAGTAACACAGAGAACTTGGAAAACTGGATGGATTGTGTTAGAGCATAGAGAGCCTATTAACCTACTGCATCATCTTTTAAAATAACCTATTAACCTGGAACATCACACAGAAACTATAAACTATTTTTGTTCTCCATTCTTTTTGTATATCTCACATGGAAGTGACAATATGGCACATACAATCTTGAATTCATTTCTTTCTACATTTTTTAGTGGTTCCATATAACACATCTGGGAAATGTTTATTGAATCCTTTTTATATCTCTGATAAGACAAAAAAGAATGAGTACCTACATGGTATCTGTAATTTTTAAAATGTAAATAAATAATGTTTGAAGTATGACTAGCTAATTGCAGGAATTGGACTATTATGCATCGTGAAGATATGTCAGAAAACAAGGGTGCCACAGTCCTTGTTTCCATGGTGATTTTATTTAAGAGAAGTCAAACACTGAACAAATGAATAAGAAATCAGTGATAGATGAATACACTGGCAAAAATCAAACAGTGTGGCACAATGAGGGCTGACTGGGGAGCAACGGAGACTGAGTGGTGTGTGAGGGCCACTCTGAAGAGATATTCAACCAGAGATATGAGATGGAGCCAGCCGAACCATTTGGGGAATTTTTCAAGTGGAGGAAATAGCATGCAAAGGCCCCCAGTCTCAAATCTTGCCTTTTAGCAGCTTCATCTCTGCAGCTCATAAGACTATTAACCTGAAATACTATCTGCAAATAAATTCTCACAAAATGATCCAGAATGCACCAAATAAGTATTTTAGAAAGAAAGCCAGCTATAGAATGTACCAACAGGAAACATTATATTCTATAATTTACCAGAAAATGTCAGACTAAGACTGTATTGCTTTATGATTTATTTAAAAGCTTGCTATTCATTCTTATTTCAGAAAGAATTTAAGGCATTTTCAAAAAAAGTATAAATTATGATCAAACCACATATATAAAAAGTGGAGTGAAAAAGATAAGTAAAATAAGGTGAAGGTAATATCGGGAAAGAATGCTCATGATACAGCCTATACTCTAGCTATCTGGGCTGTGAGTTTTCCAGCAGCTTACGTAAAATGCAGTGGGGATGGAATACTGTTAGATGTGTATTTTAAACAATACAGATTCATATAACTATATTACACTGTAAAATTATAAATAATTTTCATAAGTTCACTTCAGACCAATAGAAATCAGATGTATTCTCAATGCAATATGGCTTGTCACTATGAATTTAGATCAATATGTTCAAACAGTGGAAGAATAGGAGTTATACACTCCTATATGCTCCAGTCTATACTCCAAAAAGAAACCTCTTTTTTATGGTAAAGAACAACTTTCAACCTAAAATTATCAATACATTTCATGTAGAACACTGCCTACACCAATGAGCTCATTCAGATATTTTTAATAGCCCATTCTTAGATGTTTTGTCAAAGCTAAGAACTTGGAGGAAAAAAACAACGATAACAAAACTTCTTTATTTGATATATTATTAAAACAGAAACTTATTTATCTATCATTTACCTTATCCAGTTTACATATCTGATTCTTAAAAACTAATCTCTGAATCAGAATTTCAAATATGAATTTCTTATTTCTAGTATGACAATGATAGAATGACATTGATGAGTATGAAAATGGACCCTAAATATGAATGAAAAAGCAAGGGAGGCTTTTGTAAAATTGTCAGGATGTAATAATTGGACAGCATCCCAAGTAGGCCAGGATTCTAATTGCACATGAGTGTATTGTTGAGAAGAAGGAAATGTCTTATTTGGGTTTGCATCCCTCAGTACATAATATAGCACCCAATAAATATATACTAGATGATGGACATGAAATTCCAAATATCAAGCAATGAGGATTCTAGTAGGTGTTGAAAAGATATCCAAGTCTAAATGAATTTTCAGGAAAGTGAAAGTTTATGTGAACTGCTAAGAATATTCTCTGACTCCTAGTAGTAAATGATTATTCTTACATAAATGACATAGATCAGATTCAATAGGTTGGTTCTGATTTGTTTCATTCATAAATGTATTTGACAATTGTGTAATAGAACATCTACTATGTGTACCATATATTCGCTAGGCATGAAGACATAAGCAGTTTAAAAGGCTGGCAAAATATCCTCTTTTAAGAAGTTTGTATTTGAGTATGAATAAACAGAATATAAACTGAAATCAAAGGAATAAATCCAATGAGATGATAACAGATGATGATAAAGGATGTGAAGAAGAACAAAGGCACCCATACTATACAGAGTGACAGGAGAGTTGGGATTGTGTGTGCTATTTCAGTTAATGGTGATTCAGATGATTAGTGCTGATTCAGGTTGTCCCTCTGAGATAATAAAAGAACCTGTTTTCTAATAATGTAGTATGTTTCCAAATTTTGCTAAAAGATATTGTCCCTTTGGTGATACTACAGCAAGCAAAGCCTCCCCTTCCACCACCCTCAAGGACAACACACACACACACACACACACACACACACACACACAGCTCTGTCAAGTGCTGTTCTCCTTGACACCATCATTATGATACTTTTTCAGCTGTATTAATACCAGAGCTATAGGCTAAAAGGGCAGATACATACTTTGAGTTTCAATCTCAGGATACCTGAAGGCCAACCTTCAAAAGCAGCTCTCCACCTGGCCTGACACTGAGCCATAAATATTAATGGAAAAGAGAAGGAATAACATGAAGGTAGATAAAATTGGGTGCCCATCAATTATGAGGCACCAAAGTGCATTCTTTATATGTTTTTTATTTAATGTGTTCCTCACAATACCCTCTTAGGTATTATTTTGCAGATGAAGATATTAGTGTTTACAGAGATGGAGTAACTTTTTCATTGTCAAACAAACAGTACATGATTGCTCAAACTGAGTTACCTCCAAATATCACCTGCCTCTCTTCCCTACAAATACATAGATATGTCATGCTATTCTCTTCCAATTAAATGCAAATTCACTTGGGGAGGTTATATATTACATCCTGCACTTTGATGTGAATTAATTTATCATCCCCACTCTTGAAAGCAAACATGAAAAAGGGAAAAAGGTTACTGTAAACTAAGTATGTAGCTAACAACGTTATTCACTGTACATAAAGGTAAATTACAGTTTTAAAATAATAAATATTAGAGTACTATTTGCTAACCAGTTACCTTATTTCTTTCTTCCAAGAAGAAAAAAAATACACAGGTCAATCCTTTGCTTACTTCAGCAGACACCTACTGAGCCCCCGCCTTACAGCCTGTGCTCCACCAGGCACTACTATAGATGCTCAGTGAAGCATGAAACACTGTTTCCCATCCTTGAGAACCTAAGACCTACTTTGAGATAGGACATGATAAAATACATGAACAAACACCTTTGTCAGGAGATACCTGGTTATCACACACCCAGATGCTACTAAAACCCTCTTTCTCTCTGGATTGTGTTCCACAGACAGAGGCACAGAAGATGACACAGAAAGCGGGAGCATCCTTTGGGACAGTCACTTCAACCCGTTTACCTGTAGTGGCCAGTCAGATGACTATGACACATCTCACCACTGTCAAGTTCAAAGGCCTTTACATTTATTTTATTCCAAATAAAAGTATACTGCAATAAAAATTGTCTACAAGAATATCATAATTACCAGTTTGCTTAATGAATACTTTCCTCTCAGATTTCCCATCTCTTTATCCACTCTCCTTTTACCTGATCTAACTGGATACTGAAATCATTTTACATTCCAGTTAACTCATTTCGAATTTGCTTTATAGTTTCTATTATGTGACCTGCCTAAATTTTTTCAAATTTAAGAAATTATATATGAGACTAGGAATACTTTTTCATTAGAATATTTTGAAGTAATTGTAGACTCTTATGCAGTTGTAAGAAATAACAGAAAGTAATCTCATGTATCCATGTTCTCTCAATGGTAATATCTTATAAACTATAGCCTCACATCACGACCAGGACACTGATATTGTTAGAGTTAAGATAAGGAACATAGCCATCACAAGACTCCCTGGGGTTGCCAATTTATAGTCCCATTGACTTTCCTCATTCCCCTACCCAATCCCTAACACCTACTGTTGGAAACCATGAGCTTGTATCAATGTGTCCAATTTCAGTTTAACACAACAAAGTTCATTTGAGCTTTTCTGGCTTTTAATTTTAATTTTTGTGACCTGGTATCCATCAGTGAGAAAGGTGGCCTGCATGATTTTCAATCCACCTACCTCTTTTTCTCAATGCTCTGCCCCATCTCACTTGCACCAAATCTCTGAATCTGCCAGTCCACCACTTTACTCGGCCCTCCTTTAATCCCGCCCTGATATTCTCCAGGCCAGCAGTCCCACTTGGCTGTTCTCTTTGCATGGGTCTGTCTGATGGCTTTTAAATATATTTAGAGAAACAAAGAAAAGAAGGTATAGATTATTTTCATAGCCTTCTATTTCCACAGATCACATTCTTTTAGAAGGATCCTACAAACACTAAAACATTATTTTAAAAAAATATATTGATAGCATTTTCATATACTTATCCTTTACTGTTTTAAAAGTTAAAAAAATGAGTTATTTGTCATGTTCAACTTTGAATCATTTTATTTCTTTAAAAACTACTTGAAAATGGGGCCAGGGATTTAGCTCAGTGGTTCCGCTGCCTGCCTCACAAGCGCAAGGTCCCAAGTTTGATCCCTGGTAGCAAAAAAACCCCAAAAAACTACTTGAAAATACTGCATATCAAGTCAAAAATGAAAAATAAATGGGCTAATAATCCAAAACCTGTTAAAGAGTTTATAAAATTAATCTGTAGATTATTGTGAAGTAAATTAACAATCATGCTTCACATTTTTCTCTAAGAAAAATTTTTAAAAAGAACTCCTTTGTCTACTGCTCTGGAATTAAGATGCATACAAATCTAAATACAGGAAAAGTTCAAACATCAAGAAAATTCTTCAAAAGAGATTACTCCAAAACATATTTACAAGCCATTAAGTCAAACACATTATAAGTGCCAAGCTTATATGTTTCTACTTTGCCTATAAAATCATTTTCTTTATTTGTTATTTAAATGACATTTTTAAAGACAAATGATTTTTAAACATTAAAATACCTTTTTCCCCCCATGGGTGCAGTGAGGAATGAAGTCCTACCTCTGACTATAGAGAAGGAGCTAGTATCTTTCTTTTTCTCAGCACCACTGCCCTACACAGCCATGATTCCTGCCAAAATGTATGGGGCATTTGGTTTTAGGCATTGGACAACAGCCAGCCAAGGACTGTGATCCTTATGAGACAGGACAATGAAAGGCTATCAGTGTATGCTACAGCACTCTGGTGAGGGTGGAGGCATTTTTCACACCGTCCTTCCAGGATGTAAATAAAGGAAAGTGACAGGTTGAGAAGGGTGGAAGCTGACTGGAGTTTGGGCTTGCAGATGAGGCAGGTACCAGGTGAATTGGGGAGCAGCAAACAGTGTAACAGTGAAAGGATTAGAGTATAAGGTTTAGGGATGCCCAGGATTTGGCTCTGAGTTCACCTTGTAACAGGTACACCAAATCAGTTAATGCAAATTCACCCTATGTGAGGAGAAGTGCTTTGAACTAAACAAAGGTGATGACAAAGTCCATCTATTCCACTTGCAGTATGCTGTACCATGCACAGAGAATGCAGTGACTTTGGTACACAGAGATTCAAAAGTTCCATGGAAAATTTAAAAGATCCTCATTATTGTGCTTTTTAATGGTTTAGGATTGCATGTTCTTAATGAGCGTGATCAGGCCTGAACCAAGATACATGCTTTCTCTGAGTACCCTTCCAGGCAATAATCTTCAAATATTCATTTTATTTATTTAATAGGAATGGGAGAAAGTAAAAATTACATACTTTAATATGTGGAAAATATGTGGAAAAAAAGGAATTTATTTCACATCATTTTACAAGAACTGAATGAAACTCCTTACAGTATAGACAAAGCAGACCATTGGTAGTCTACTAAGAAGCTATTAGCCAGACAATGATTCAGTCTCAGAATTTCTGATTGCCAATGTCTCTGCCTATTAACTGGCTGTCCTCAGGGTTTGAAACAAGTCCAGTGCTTGTACCAAGCATCTTGCCTAAGGCACAATGTAAAACTATTATTAAAAAATAGGAAATTTATCGTATTTTGGTAGGAGCCTAACCATTTCACATCTTGCCAGTTAAGGAGTTATGTGTGGAATATTTAAGTTGGATTATAGATCTGAATTACTTCACCAGTATCAAGAATTTCCTATATACTGATAACCAGGGTGGGTTCTTCATGGTTCACCTTCTGTGAATAAACCAATCAAAACATTGAAATTATTATATGTTACAAAAATTTCCAAGAGTTTGCAGAACATACCATAAGGCATTTTCACTTTATAACTACCAATTATTTAATTAAAATATCATTAGCCAGGACTCTTGGTGATTTTTAGGCATAATTACATAGTATTTCAAAATATCTTCAATCACATTTAAAGGTAGTATAATTTTATGCTCTTAAATCACTTGGAAACAAAACTAATTTCAGTTTAAGTAATTTTGGAATATACATTGCATTCAATATGTGTTTTATAAGCATCTCAAATAAAATATTAGAGATAAACCAAGTAACTGAGAAATTGAGTAAATAAACTTTACAAATTTAAAAGAAACAGGAATGTCAATACCAATACGTAAGTTATCTTTACTCTTGTTTAATTAAGCTTCTTGTATTCTCTTTAAAGTGTCTCACTCTAAAAAAATTTCTTAAAAACATTCCTAACTGACAATATCCACAAAGGGGACATATATATTATCAGATCCTGAATATTGCCAAAAACTAAAGTAACTGTCACCTACTCCAGGGTCTCAACACAACAAATCACAACAAAGCACACGTAAGAAAACTGAAGCTGCCTATTTCAATTTCTGATTAATGGAGATTTTTAGTTTTTTCATTGTTTCTTAAAATTTAGCCCAGAACTTACAACTTTAGCAATTATTTAAGCTGCTTCATAAATGCAGGTTTTTAGGAACCTCCTCTGACTTTCTAAATCAATGATGAGAACCGCTGTGTAAGTCCTCAGAGCTTTGACAAGAATGTGAGGTCAAAAGGGAGTGCTACTCAGCCATCACAAATGAGAAATTAGAGATATTTATAGCTAAATGGAAGCACATTGAGGCCATACTCTTAAGCGAAATAAATAGGACACACATGTGTAAATATGGAATAGTTTCTCTAGTGTGAGAAACTGAGAGTGTAAATAAGGACTAAAAGGTATAATAGATAATGTGAAATAGGAAGAAAAGGGGTAAAGGGGAAGTGGGAGGGATAGGGGAAAGGAAAGAAGGGAATGGGATTAATATGAGAAAAGGAAAAAAATGGAAACAAAGTCTTTGTAAATAGGGAGGGGTGGAGGGGTTGAAGGGAGGGCAAGGGAAGGGGGAAAAATAAAAACCAAGAGAGCATGTAAAGGTGCAAATTTTCAATGATGAATGTCATTATATTGTACACCTAAAATGTACCAATACAAGGATATACAAAAAAAAAAGAATGTGATATCAAGAATGTTCACTTCATGGGTGATATTTCTTTACTTGTTTTCTTGCATAAGGAGAGAGAAGTTACAAGATAGGCTGGCGAGATTTCCCAATTTCATGAAGTACACATAATTCTATTCCCAAAACCAAGTTCTATCATGATCAAAATTGTTGACTAAAGATCCTGCTGTCCCATCCTCATTTTAGAAGAGAACTTATACATTTTTCGCTGTTCGATTATATAAAGTAAACATCAACCCTTGAAAAGTAATTATGTGTCAGTGCAATCCAAGCTAGTGGAAACTGTGTAATATGTATTCAATAACTACAAAGCAAATAATTTAATTGTGCTTTTTGGTGAGGAAATCTAAAGTTTTTAATGAGAAAAGTTTGCCATCATTTAAACTTCTCCAGTGCAGACTTAGTTCGGAGCATTATGGCTGGCACTTGAAAAATATCAAGGGGGGATTATTTCCTAACTATATAGAAAGTTTACATATATTCCAAACTCTATTATTATCACTTGGAAAGAATCTTGGGATTTTAAAAATAAGTTAAATGAGAACAGTATCTACTGAAAACAATTCATGCATATTTCCCTGGCTAATTATGTTTTATTTTCTAGTAGAGCCACCAGCAGGTACAAATTCCAAATCTATTCATTTTATGATTCTTGTGATCCAATTAATATATTGTAAAGGGCTATAAATATTCTCTTTACCCCCCCCCCGTGTGTGTGTGTGTGTGTGTGTGTATGTGTGTGTGTGTCTTTTTTCCCCTAAAATGGTGTGGAGTCTATAATCATTACAAGGAGGGCATTTTGGTAACTCCAGCAATTCTATTTTGCTACCACCTTGAACAGGGACAAGACTTCCTTTGCTAAAGGAAACAAAAGGCAGAAACCAAAGTCAAGACAATTGTAGGACTTAGTGAACCCTTTCAAAGAGCTTCTTTTAAAATAATAGCCGTGCCTTACCAGAAACTATAATGTTAACTTAAAAGTTGGGCAGATAAACTTCGGAAATACGACTAGCCTTGGCTACTGGAAACCCAGCCTCCCCAGAGAAAAGATCTGTTCGACCACACCTTTGTTCTCCTCTCCCTTTTTGTGCCCCCCTCCCCCCGATCTCTGTCGCATCTCTTCAGTCCCAAAGAAGCCTCTCCCTTCCCTGCCATCTCCAGGGCTCTCGCTTTCTCTGCTCCGCACTGAGTGTCCTCCGAGAACAGCCGCAGCGGCTTCAGTGCAGCGCAGGGGCGCGCTTCCCCTCCCACGTACTCTTCCTGCCCCGCTCTGTGCAGCTGGGACGTTGGAGGGGGTGGGACAGGGGCGCCTTCGGGTCGGACCGCACTACCTGCCCGACGCACCCCGCCCTATCCCGCGCGCCGCGCCACGCCCTGGCAACTGGCCGACGCTTTGCTGGTGTCAGGTTCGCATCTCCAGTTCTCACGTTTCTGGTCCTCCCGCTCTTTTTTCCTGGTCCTGTGCTTTTGCCTTCAGTATTTGATGGCGAAAGAAAATAGCTCAGAGCCATCCTTCTCCTTCCTGTAAATACTCATGCGCCTTTTCCAGAGCTGCTCTCCCGCCTCATCGGACCATCACAGTGAGGTCTGCCACGCCAAAGCCTTGCCTTCCATCCAGAGATCAATTGGCAGTCTCCCCGTGGTGGTTTAATTTCTTTCAATGCGCCCGCACCTACTCACACCTATTCCTGGCCATCAGCTTTTTGTCTGAGTTAACCATCTTCCTTTCCACTGCTGAGCATCTCCTCCACTTTTTCGGTTCTACTACCGCCCACATTTTTTAAAAAACCATGCAAGGTATTGTGAATTCCCGGAAGAAAGTGCGTGTGTGTGTGTGTGTGTGTGTGTGTGTGTGTAAGATCATCTGAGTGTGTGTATCCTGCACTGTGGCCACAAGGTGCAGGACAGTGAGATGGCTCAAAACTGCCCTGCCAGCCTGAGGCTGGGCTCTTCGGAGCTCACCTGTCCGCGTCCCAGCAACGGGCCAGGTGCCCGCCCGGCCTCCTTCCAGGACACCTGGGCCAGGCAGAGCGAATGCCACTGAACCGGGGCCCCGGGGCGCCCTCTCCCGCTCCTTTGCTCTGTATCCCTCCTTCCCTCGAGGGTGTTCTGGTTTGGTTTCTGCACCTCTTCCCCCAAAGCCAGCGGGGCTGTCCTTCTCCACGGCGCCTTACCTCAAACAGAGGACCGATCTTGTTCTTCTCCAGGTAAGCCTGGATCCGGGTCTGCTGACGAGACGCCATGGAGAGACCAACCGGACCGCGGACGAAGTGCGGGAAGCCCGTGCCACAGTGCCCCTCCGCGGGGTCCACCCGCCCTGGCCCCCAACGGAGGCCGGACAGGCGCCCCGGAGCCTTGGCTCCCCTGGCGCGGCTGGCTGGGTCCCCGCCGCTGGAGTGGGCAGCGACCCCGGGAGCCTCCAGCTCCTGGGGCGCAGAGAGCAAGAAACCTGGGCGCGGCGCCGCCAACTCAGTCAACTCCGAGGCAAAGGGAGAACTCATTCATCGCCTTCTCGTCCTCGCGCCCACCCGCCCGGCTCTCTGCAGCGCCGGCGCCCGGAGGAAATTTGAAGCAGAGTCGCGTTTCTCCTCTGGGCGGCAGCAGCAGGAATCTGGGGGCGGCGGCGAGTGGCCGCGGTGCAGCTCCCCCTAGAGCTGCGCTGGGGGCGCAGGGCGAGCGCGAGCGCGCCCCAGTGCGCGCCACTGGAGCTGCCTCCTCTCCCGGGTTCCAGGAACGAACAGCCCGGGCTTCTCCAGAGGCTGTGTTCACCTTACCAGCCGCTCCCTAGGTATAGAGCACTCGGAAAGCCAATGGTGGCGGTGCTTCTTTCAAAGTGCACATAAATCTGCTGCTTGTTGGTTACTCCCTGGCAGGTACTGCTGCAGTTCGCAAGGAGATCGTCCCCACTGCCCCATCAGCGCCTTTCCTTTGCACCTTATGCTCTGGGAACACTAGCTCAGGGTCCGAGAAGGGCAGAGTCTCGTAAATACACGCGTTACCGCGAAAACGAAATTGCTTTCCTTTAACAAAAAAAAAACCAGTCAACAAAAGTCCAGGTTGCCTTGGAACAACTCCAAGGGGGATTGGAGGTTGAGCGAGAACTGGTTGAAAAGTCCCAAAGGCTGTAGCAAGCCTTTGTAACTTGACAGGGAGAAGAGATAAAAGGAAACTGTCCCTCCACTTCCAAGTTTGCCTTTGTAATCCGCGCCTTGAATTATGTGAACACACCTTTAGTTACATCTCGTATGCTACTCTTTCACTTAATGTTTCCTCTAGCTACCTCCTGAGCTCCTTAAATTTAGCCAGTATCTTTCCTACTATGCAAGGATTTCCCAAGTGAAGATCTACCGACACCTGAGAGATTTCTTCACGGGGCTCTTTCCTGTGAAGTAAAACTACATTCACCTGGACTCTTAACCACACTGTGTAGTCAAAACCAAAAACTTTGTGCTAATAAATACGAATGCCTAGAATAATGGGAATTGTTTTCCTTAAAGCAGAATGCAAAAGTATAGATTTTCTTTCTAGACTGCATTCTGAGTCTCTTACTCATGATTCTTTTATTGGTGTCCAAGCTATTTCCTCTATTTTAACTGATACATGACAATATGCAACAGTTAAAAATGGAATGTTCGAGAAAGTATTTGAATGCCATTTAATGATTCACATATAAGAAATCTGCCAGAGGAGGAACCATCACTGGTAACCTAGACATGATTTGGAATGCAAAAATATCCAAGCTGTTACTTTACAATCAGGCTCAGATGATTTGCTCAAGGAGAGTGAAATGGAACAGCACTGAGATGTCCAAAGTTGTCACACGTTTTCCATTGTGGTTTAAAGGTATACTTGTTTCTATAGTTTTAATAAGTTCAGGAGAAATTTAACATGCAAGAGTGAATATCCACATTTCTAATTGCTGTAAGATATATGTAGAGCCATATGGAAAATCATCTATGATCCACCTGAAAGGCCAAGTGTTTTTGATACTACATTGTACTAGAAAATCAAGATGGCAGTATTCTGAAAACAAGTATTCCTCCTCCAGGAGGCACAAGATGAATCCTTCTTTAAATCAAATAATATAAAGATAAAATTTTCACCATACGAAAGCACTTCTCTAAGGGTCTTAAAAAGACAAAGCTTCAGCTTGTAAGATATATATGTATTTAAAAATCACCACAGTATACATAACCATTTCTGTATTTAAAACACTGAACTTCTCAAGTTTGCGTATTTAAAATTCCTAAAATATTTTTTAAGTCTTTCAAGGCCTACATCAAATGCCACTTCCACAAAACATTTTCTTGGTTATTTCCACTCATTCTCAAATCTGACATCATTGCTATGACAAGCATTGTTACACAACCTCTGCATGGCAGACATCATCTTAGGGCTGAGAATTCAAAAGTGAAAGACCCTATCTTTGTCATCTGGTGTTTGATCTTGTTGAGACTATTTGTTGGCTTATCCACAAATAATGGCAGTGTTGTGCTAACACAGGTATATAAAATATGCTGTGCAGGTGCTGATGATGTAATAACTTCTTATGCCTGGTATCCTCAAGGAGTCCTTCATAAAGGTGATGGTGTTTGAATGTTGGAAGAAGAATAAAATCTTAAACTTTTCTGGGTGGGAAAGATGTGGATAAAGTCTCAGCTTCTGACATTAAAAATAGCAATTTGTGAAGGCACAGAGATATGCAACAGGTGGGTGCTTGGAAAGACATAGGAAATATATGAAGGAGGATCATTGTATGAAGTTAAAAATGTAAGCAACGTTTGATTCATTGAATGTCTTAAATGCCTGGTTAAGAAGTGACTTACATTATGTGAGTGATGAGAAGTGACTCTTGGGGTCACAGAATCAATAATAAATGATAAAGGTCAGTGTTAGGAGTAGGATGCGGATGTATTCAAGACATGTGTGAGGATTAATCTATTGATTAACTGTATGAAGAATGAGGTTGGAAGAGGAAATTAAAGATGGCAATGAGTTCTGGGATGAAGTTTACTTATTGGAGTCATCTCTTTTATAATTGTTTGGGCGAAGTTTTAATTCAAGTTTTTCTAACTCTAAAGTTGATCTTATTTCTGTTCTCTACCCTGTGGCCTGATAATTATTTAAGAATTTAGTATATAGATATTAACATCCCTTTGTGGAAGGGGTTACATCTCATAAGCTGATGAATGTTAATCACCCCATCGAATGAGCTAACTTTTTTGGTA
The DNA here is from genome assembly GCF_000247695.1 of Heterocephalus glaber. Next base: position 22,840,306 of record NW_004624744.1, read on the forward strand.
GATCAATTCAAATCCAGGTATGTCCTTTCAGGCTAAACTTTTATGGCATTAAATGCTTTTTTATTTAGTTAATTACGTACATATTTTTGTCCTTCTTTTAAACTATAAACTCTAAAATCACAAGTTGTAGTTTAAAATTTTTCTTATAGTTTACAGCATGTGATACAGTATATTTTCATGTAGCAGATACTTTATAATCATATCTTTAAATTCCTATTTCTGTATGTTTTCATATTGTGTATCATTTCATCCCTTTAAGATTGAAAAGTATCCATGGTCTTGGATTTACAATGTTTTTTCTGTACACATGATCTGGTATCTTTATGATTCCCCTTTTTTGGCTTGGATATTACATGAAAAGGCCATTTTCCATGAGATTGTTTGACCTCATTGTGCTACAAGAAAGCCTGTCAGCATAATTTACAACTATACAGAATCAATTTATAGAATGTACTAAAGCCCTTGTCTAACTTCATTTGTAAGACACCTTGCACAGCTCTTTAAATGATTTTCGAAAGATGAGAGAACAATGGCAAAGCCCAGTTGACCCAGTTAAGAAGTATTAGCAATGTAGTCCCTTGAAATTAATTTAATAATGAAGTCAGAGAGAAGTTCTATACAAGTTCCTTGAATTTAGACTACTAGCTCTGAAGTGTTCTTCTCCCCTTTCTATATCTCATTTACTGCATTGTTTTGTACCAAACAGGAACCAATACCTTTCCAAAGAATCCAGGAATATGAGAAATCTGGTCACTAAAGCTGGGTGGAGGAGGGTAATTTTCTTCATTTCTGCTAAAATGCTTCTCAAATAATGCAAACAAGCACAACTACAGCATTTGGCATGTGCGAAATACAGTTACAAGCACTTTAAACACTGTAATAACTCATCTAATCTTCAGGGAAATGTCATGAAGGGCTACTGTTTTCCTCTTTTTCCAGAAGAGAAAACCAAAGTCACAGGTAAGTGCCAGAGTCTGTATTTGAACCCTGTCAGTGTATTAAATACCCAAAGCCCTGACGAACAACGTCCCAGGAGCACTACTTCGGCCTCCGTAGAATTTACTCAGGCCAAGAGTTATTTTGGTGACTAATTTGTCTTCCTAGAGTGCTAATATGAGAAAGGAAGTAGCCTGGGTGTCAGAGATTAGGATAATTTTCTAGCCCCATGTTAAATTAATTGTCTCTTGGGAGTTTGCATAATGCCAAATCAATCACATTAGGACTGACTGATTCTAACTATGCTGATAACACCAATTTACTAGAACTACTAAATTCAGAACTCAAATGATGCTGCCAGCTTGTGACATCTGCCATTGACCTTATCCAGTGGTATTTCATTCTCTTTAATGTCCAAATTTAAATATTAGTTTTTAATATTTAATTTTTAATATGTGGGATGTTTATAAGAGTATCTATCTAAAATCCCTTTATGCGAATAACATTTTTTTTTGCAATGGTGGTGATACTAGGGATTGAACCCAGAGCCTTTACACTAGGTTACATCCTCTTTTTTTGGTACTGGGGATTGAACTCAGGGCTTGTACACCAGGCTACATTCCCAGCCCTATTTTACACTTTATTTTGAAACAGGATCACTCCAAGTGCTCAAGTGGGGCTCCAGTTTGTGATCCTCCTGTCTCAGTGTCCCAGAGTGCTGGGATTACAGCCATGCACTAAAGCTTCAGTAGCTTTTTATAACATGTTTACTTGCATTAAGTCTTGAATTATTTAAAGGAAACCTACAGATATCACAGACAACATAAATACTGTTGTTATTAATTGTCAATGAACTTTGTTAATCCTAACAGGCTTTTGCTTATAATTTCTAAAATGACTGTGTCTAAATTTTTCATTCTAATAAGAGAATCTTTGCTACAAAGGGAAAAATACCTTAAAGAAAAATGTTGCCTTAATTTTTCATCCTAATAAGAGAGTCTTTGCTAGGAAGGGAAAAATACCTTAAACAAAGAAAAATGTTACGGGGTTTGGTAACATAATATTGAGTTTATTGAAAGGAAGTAGAAAATAAGAAATACTAACCAAACAAAAGATAATGCCAAAAGGCAGAACTGTTTTCATTGGTGTGCACCCTGGGGAGCCAGGCATTCTGCCTAGGACAGGGTGTGCTTATGCTCCAGTCTAACTATCAAGGCATACGCAATATGAGACCTATTTCTCAAACCCACGTCTCTGTAAATGCCAGCTAATTCTCAGTCATAATGAAGTACATCACAGCAGCTCTAGCACAAAAGGTTAAAGGTACTTTTTGGCAGAATTAGTGAAACTATCATTGCTAGAGAGAACTTTAAAAAAGTAAAAGGATGACTTAGCTCTCTTAAAAAATATCATGAATATTATAGTAGCCAAAGTAGGATCAGCAAATTCTCTCTTTCCAAAGCAGTTATTGGCCCATACTCTGAGGGTAATACCCACAAACTGCCTTCAGACAGTTTTGGTCCTGGGAGACAGAGAATGTTGTGATGCCTAAGGATAAGCTGAGTTGCCACAAGCATCAGTAAATCACAGTAACTTGTATATTTGCTGCAGAAGGTTTGTGATAGAATCAGGAGGAACTGCAATTACAAACTGCCTGGGAGAACTAGGAAGCTAAAAGTTGGATGCATGAATGACTGAAAGAATAAATGAATTAAAGAAAGAATGAATGAATAAAATGCTGGTAATTCATCAGGTAACTCTGAGGCGTATTAAATAATCTGGTTCTCATTCATTTACATTTAAGAAATGCAATCAAAATATATAGTAAATGTTTATATTTATAGTAATATTTTTATATTACAAGACACATTACCATCAACCCCCTTCAAAACACTTCCCTTCACTTTAAACACATTGATTTTTGCCACTTTTTAGAGCAGTTTTGGAAGTAAGTCCTCCTTTGTGTCTTCATAGGGTGTGATCAAAAATATAATGAATGCTACTGCTGAATGCCATCCAATGAAAAGGCAGGCTCATAAATACAATATGGTGTGTCCTTATCCACCTGATCTGGCACTGTGAGACTTCTGGCTCTTCTCTAAAGTCAAAATAACCATGAAAGGTAAACATTTTGAATTGATTCAAGACATTGAGGCAACCAGGACAGCACAACTAAAGACATTCAGGAAAGAGGACTTCCAGCACTGCTTCAAAAAAGTGGCAAGAGAGGGCTGGGGATTTAGCTCAGTGGCTCAGTGCCTGCCTCACAAGAGCAATGTCCTGTGTTCAATCCCTGGTACCAGGGGGGAAAATGGTGAAAATGAGAAAAAGAAAAGTGGCAAGAATGATGGAATAAGGGTGTTCTCAACAAGGGAGAATATTTTGAATATTTGACGATAAATGGCTGAAGCTTGAAAACATTTTGCCCAGTAAAAGAAACCAGTCATGAAACATCACATATCATGAGATCCCATTGATAAAAAGTAGCCAGAAGAGGCAAATCTATAATCAGAAAGTAGATTAGTGGTTGCCAAGGCCTGATGGCGAAGTGAGTGGCAAAGAATTAGGGGGAAGGAATTTAGAAGGTAGAATGGGGGGGAATGGGGAAGAAATCAGGTAGACAAATGGGGAGTGACTGTTAATAAACATGAAATTTCTTTTGGGGATGATGAAAATGGTTTAAAATTTACTGTGCTGGTGGTTGCACAACTCTGAATACACTAAAACCAATCCTTTCTACAGTGTAAATAGGTGAACTGTTTGGTATATCAATTATATCTCAATAAGGAAGTTGTTTTAAGAATTCACAATAATTGTTAAATTTTGCTGGTTCCAAAGTCCTCTTGAAAGGTGGTTTTAAAATTGTTTGTGACAGAAAAGAATATTGTTATAAACCATATGCATGTAGAATTATAAACAGACCCTAAAAAGTAACCTTTATTTGGTGAGCATAGTAAAAGGGTAAAATCAAAGTTTAAATGCAAAATGAGGAAAATGACTTTGTATTTGTTTAAAGCAATGTGCACCTGTGCAGCTTCAAGAAATGAGACATGGCATAGGCAGAAAGAAGCAAAGGCTCTGAGTGGAGAGAAAGAGCAATATGTATATGGAGTTGATTTAAATTTGGGGGAAATGAAAATATTAGGTAAGTCTGCCTTACGTTATTTTCTTCTACACTGGGAGACATTAAATAAAACCTTTATCTCATTGTTCTCACTGTGCTCTAGACTCCATTTTAAAGAGTTGTCTGCAGGGTAGGTACTGGGCCAAATGGAAGCCAACATCTGCAAGGCTACTGTAGTCTTCATTTTTGAAAGGGACAATAATAGTTATTTTTTCCTTCTTTCTTTTCTTCTTGCCCTCCTTTCTTCTGCTTTCCTTCTTCCTTTCCTCCCTTCCCCCTCCTCTTCTCCCTTCTTTCTTTTCTCCCTCTCCTTCCCTTCCTTCATTGTTTCTTCTCTCTCTCTTATCCTCTGCATTTCAGAATATTAATCCTTTGCATTTCAGAATATTAATGCTGTAAAAGTAAAGCATTTATGAATTATTCCTGATGATACATATCTATAGTACTATAGTACATTGACTTTTACTGCTCTCATATTCCATTGTATGATTATAACACAATTCATTTATCCACTCTCTTATGCCAAGTTTTCACTAATGCAAATAATGTGCAATAAAATTCTTGTCCATATCTGATTTTCCCAAGGCCTAGAGTTTTTCCAGAATATAAACTTAGCAAAGAAATTGCTTGGTCATAAGAACACATATTCAAATTCATGAAGCATTGCTCTTTAGAGTGGTTGTTCATAATCCTTCCCACAACTTTTGAGAGTCTTTTGCAAGAATATTCACTCATACTGAAGGCGTAGCACCATAAAAGGTGTGGCTCTCATTCTTGATTCTCCCAGTCTCCACACTGGTATTAAATTCTAGTGTCTGTATTATTTAAAGTAGTAAAAACCTCAGGGCAGACACAGTGTCCACTCTATAGTTCATTGTTCTGGTTTTCAGTTCTTTCTTCATTTTTGGCCCAAGGCAATTTCTTAGCAGTTCAGCCACGCATTTATAAGGATTTTAGTTACAATTTATTGAGCAATCCTTGATGTTTGTAGCTGGAGGGTTTACAATTTATCTATGCTGCCAACCTCTTAAGTCTCTGACAGTGTTTTCAATACCTGACCCATCTTTAAACACCATCAGATGTTGGACACCATAAAGGAGTCAAAAGAAATGAAATTAGCAACTACAATGAACTATTAAACTCTTTTCTTGAGCTTTCATTATTCAACATTAAAGCAAAATAGCACAGCACTCAATGGTAGGGTCTCTAGAGCCACATTGCCTGGGCTTGAATCCCAATTATGTATGACCTTGGTAATGATCTTTGTCTTTCTGGGCTTCAGTTTCTTCACACATAAGATGAGGATGATAGTAATACCTATTCTGCAGAGTTGGTGTATGGATCTGTAACAGTTACGCTGGATTGTCAATTTGATTTGCTTGTGAGTCACCTAGGAGATTAGTGAAGCACACTTAGGCGTATGTCTGGGTGGGTCCTGGAGGTGTGACTTTAGGTTTTTGACCCCCTCCTCTCTGGCACTATTCCCCTGCTCTGCTTCTGGCTAATATGAGATAAGCAGCATTCTTCCATTAAGCCCTTTTGCAATGGAAGACCTTCTGCTTTGGATCCAGCTAACCATGGACTGAAACTTCTGAAACCATGAGCCAAAATAAACCTCTCCTCTTTAAGCTGATGTTGTCAGGTATTTTGGCTAGCAATGGGAAACTGAACAATACTGGATCCAATGAGCTACTATTTATAAAAATGCTTAAAAGTGAATCTGACAAAAAGCATGTGCTATGCAATCATTTGATAAATGAATAAAATTGAATAATGAATATTAAACATACATTTTCATTTTCCTATGAATATTTTAATAATGAGCTTTCCTTCCATCACCAGCATGGATAATCTAAGGTTGGCAATGTTGTAGCACTACTTTTCAAATTTTATAAATAATGATAGATAGCTTTTACCTAAAAGCATCTCTGTACCCCAGATACAAGTGAAATAGTTGCTGCCCATTGTGGCTTGGACACGAAGAATTGCTTGCTCAACCAATAGGTTACGCAGGCCTGGAAGCAAGCATGTCAGGAGAATGTCAAGCAACCACATCAATGAAAAGATAGAGAAGCAAACTTGAGGAAGAAAGTAAGACAAATGAAGACACATTTTTCCTCCCTACCTGGGAGATGGCCAGAGGGCCAGATGCAGCAAGATGCCTCAGCAGCTTTTTCTTTCCTGCTCTGTGCCTCAGCCACACAGCTTACTGCTCTCCACACAAACCCCTCAGTATTTTCTTTGATATTTAAATTAAAATTTTTTATTAGTTGGATTAAAAAGGAAAAATACTGCAGAAAGATTTCTTTTAATCACAGTAACCAATTTCCACGTCTGTGGGTACCCAGGCTGTGAAAATCCATGACACAGAGATTTGACCCTTTGCAAGAAAGGCACATTAGAAGAAAATCTGTATGACACTACTTATTGTGCTAGTGTATCGTGTACTCTCTTTATCTTCTTCCTGTTAAAAAATTTAAAACTTTAGTTCAATGATTTAATTGAATTTTATAGGCAACTCATGAACTGAGTAGCATCCCACCTATGAAACAGGAGGGTGCTCCAGTGTGGTGAAAGAATGGGGTTGGCAGAAAAGAGCTGAAGAAAGCAGAAACTAGCAATGAAAGCATTTTGGTTGCTTCCTGATAGAGTTAAACCAGAGTGGCCTTCCATTGAATGTTGACTCAGGTAGTTTAGGCCCTTCCGCGTGGGTTACTATGAATCTCTCTTTGGGGGGAAAACTGAGCAGTTTTAAAATACAATTTGACCTTGTGGCACCTAGCATAAGTAACTCCATTTGGATTTGGTCTGATCTATTAGGGTCCAGTGCAGAAGCTCACTCCAAAACAGTGGCCTCCCACAAATTTAATTTACATAACCTTTCATGCTATATACACATCACAATATCTTGTACTTAGTAGGTATACTATATACTTTATTTGGTGGAATAAGTTAAGGTTCACTATAATGCCTAAAGAGCACACCTGAAGTAATATGACTTTCGATGTAATATGATAAGCACTTAACTGCCTCCTTTGTAAAGTGCCATTTCTCAATGAAGTATGGCCAGGTACAGTTATCTTCTGGAGTATGAGGGGATAAAGTGATTACCTCATGACTATTCTTTACTTTATCACGCATAGAGAGATATATATCCTACAATATTTAATTAATTTCTCACATCTAGAAAGTTATTATTTCTTAGTTTTTTTATACCACAACAGGAACACTGACAAGAAATTTGCATTATGTTTGTAAACCCACATTTTACTTGGCTAAACTTTTGGACCTTGCTTATAGTTTTGCCAGGGGCTGGGATTGGCGTCTTACTCTATTTCAAACATGAAGGAAAAAAAGAAAATCGTTACCTTTATATAGCAGACATGTCAATAATTTTTTTCTATAGTTTTCCTACCAAATAGCATTCTCAATTCAGAAATACCCAGTTTCACTCTTATTCTAGGTACAAATTAGCATTGTATTTCCTGGCTGTTTAAAATTAGGCCTAGTCATATGGCTAGTTCTGGCCAGTGGGTTGGAGGAAGATGGGCTACATGTTAATTCCAACCTGGATCATTTAATTATGATTACAAGACTTTTGAATTTTGCTCTTTGTCTGTGGTGGTGATTGTGGGTGGAAAAGTGGAGATAAACTTTCATCATCTACATCCCTGAAAGACTAGATGGGGGAAGAGCTCACCCATCCCATATTGATGTAAATTACATGAGAAGTTATTTGAGACTGCTTGTTACCATGGCATAACTTAACTTACCATTATTAATAATCTAGTTCATATTATGGTAGTTCATACATATGGGAAATTTTGTCCTCGTGATATCAACATGATGGAATGGAAATAATGCCCTAAATATGACTTTAAAAGCTATATTGTATTCCTAGACATTCTACCTCTTGAGTAAGTCAACAATTCATGTTGGAGACTTACTATAACCCAGGGATGCCTTTGTCTCTACTCCTTTCGAGACTTTGCTTTTAGTAACTATAAAATTAGACAACCTGACTAGAATTTTAATTTTGTGATCTTAACAGAAAATAGTATTGTGCTATTTTGTGTTTTATCATTTTACTTCTGGAGCTCAAGTGTGTTTTCTATTGTTGTCTCAGCTACCAGACTTTCTTTTCTTTCTTTCTTCCTTCCTTCCTTCCTTCCTTCCTTCCTTTCTTTCTTTCCCTCTGCTCCTTTCTTCTGGGAGAATACTCCTATGCCATAGTGAGGTGACTTTGGGGAAAACTTTACATTATGATATTAGAAAAAATGAAATTGGGATCAGCAAATTTTGTATCTCTTGGGCCAAGTCTGACTTTTATTGGAAGATAGACACGCCCATATGTGTATGTGGTGTTGTGTGTGGTCTCTACACTGGAAGAGTTGCGTGATTGCAAAGAGATATAATGGGGGGGGGAGAAAGAGAGAGAGACCACAACCTGAAATCTGTATTGGACCCTTTACAGATAAATTTTGTTGTCTGCTAACCTAGCAATATCTCTGTGTTTTTCTCTGATTCCTTATTTATCTCCAATGATTATCTCCATAATGTTCTGGCATTTCACTGACATTATTTTTGCTAAAGTAGCCAAAGACTCCTAATTCAACCTGATAAACATCTTTCAGTCCTTTGAAGAAGTTATCTCTAAATGATAAAAGTTACATTAGATAATGGCTATATACATAAAGCTGATAGTTTTAAGTCTCTTTCATTTTTTTATATGCTCATTTGTTTATTCAATGAAAGTATGTATAAAAACTTACAAATCTGAGAACTCAACTATACATATAATAGAATGATGGGATATTCAATAAAATAATTTTAAGATAATTAAAAAAGACAAATAACTTTATTAAAACTTAATTAATAATTTATATATAAATATTGATATAAAATATGAAAATTTAAGATAAAAGAATTATAAAGAACAAGAAGAAAATTCTTAAAATCAATAGCAAAAGAAACGCTGTAACAGAGAATTAAAGAACTGGTTATGACCAACTACTAGAAGCTCAGTTTGACTCTAATGAAAGGGGCAGCATGCACGAATAATGGAGTTCCTTATCGGGGAGCCTGGACAGCACCAAATGACAAGGTAAGATGTTTGGACTTCATTTTGTAGACAATGAGAAAAAAAGTGATGTTCTGAGTGTGTGGTGACCTGCCCAGGCCTGTGTTCTATAGACATAAATATCTTGTGGAACCTATACATAACACAATAAAGAAAATTTGCCAATTCATTTCTTCTCAATAAATTCAATGTCCTATAAAAATTTCTCCCATAGTTATTGACATACTTCTATTTCCATGCATAGTACTCTAGAGTAAGTTACCTGACTGGATACCTCTCAAAAAATCAGTTTTCTCTTATATAAAAAAACATTAATACTAGAAAATAATCAATATACTAGAAAGTTTACATTGTTTCTGACTAATAAGCTTAACCTTTTTATAATAACTCCCATAAGAGTAAAACATCATTTTATTTGATGATAAGAATTTGAGCTAGTGCAATAATTTTCCCAACAGTCTTTTGAGTGACACCATTATTTAATATCCTGCATATTAAATTTTATTTTGTATTTACTGAGTTTTAAGTCAAATAGTTTAATGAGATTGATAGTGGAAAAAACAGCTGTCTCCTGATCTTTTCTCATCTTTGTCCTGTGGTTTCCACAGGAAATGATGTTCAAATTCTTTTCTTCTGATATTTGCTATCAAATTCCTGAATTATAAGATAAAACATTATTTATGGGTTTTTTCAATATTAATATTTATTGTCTTCATATTATGCATGCTATAGATTTAGTTTTCCCATTTACTCTTTCTTATCTTTACTAAAAGTAGTTATCTATCACTTATATTATTGCTCAATTTGGAATTAATATTAGCAAAGTAACCCACAGTTGACCCATATATTTGGTAGTAGAGGAAGAATATATTTGTAGTCAAGACTTCTTATTTAATGCCTTTCTTATGTATCTTACACCAATTCATGGCCAATTTTCTCACACTGTTGTAACTGAAACTCCTCACATGTTCATAAATAGCAAATTAAAGTGATTATTTCACTTCTTAGAGCAATCCTTTTAGAATCCCTGAACACTATTTTCCTAATTGGTAAAGTTGGCTCTCTGGGTTCACTTACACCGTGAGACCTTAGGATTTTCCTTCACTATCATCTCAGGAATTTATGTCTCTTTACCCTTAAGTTTATTACCTGTTTCCCAGGTCCCATATCTTCTCCTTATTTGTTCCAAGTTTACTTTTATCAGCATCCAGTAAATTGCTAACAAAGGGTACACAGAAGATCAATTTTTGAGATTTTTTTCATGGCTTAAAATATATTCTAATTTCACCATTTGGCCATAAAATACTTGATTGGAAATCATTCAGAATTTGGAAGGCACCTTTCTGTCATCTTCTGACAACAGTGCTGTGGTTGAAAGGTCAGATGTCATTCTGATGTCCACTCTTTGGCTGATAATTTGTTTCTGGTCTTTCTCCTCCTCTTCTCCCATGTAGCTCATGCTCTCATCCCCAGCCCCTGCTTTGAAAGCTTTCCAGTTCATGTTTTTATCCCTAATGCTCTGAAATGTCTTGGAAGTATAATACTTCCCACAATCACAGTGCTAGACATATAGTTCTTTCCTTCCAGACAGCAAATTCCTTCCCATGTGTTGCGGGACATTTTCTTCTATTCTTCTGTAATTTCCTCAGTAACATTTTTTTCAGTTCTCACTGACTCATTGAATTAATGTTAGCTCTTCTTACCTGATGCCATAATTTTCTTATAATCGTTCTTTATTTTTCCACCCTTTCCAATCTTTGCCAAAAGTAGAAATTACTCCAACTTAAATTTCCCATTTTCCTATTGATTATGTGTGTACTATTTAGGAGACAGAATCTACTTTTTAAGAACTGTTATTATGTTATATAAATGTTATGTAAATGTTTCTTATTTCTAGTGTTTTAATTTTGAACTTTTGAATGCTGTTTTCTCTTCACTTGGATGTTGGTAATAGTACATTTGTTTTTCAGATTTTTATTATCCATTTTTTTTTTTTTGTACTGGAGATCAGACTTGGGACCTCGTGCTTGCAAGGCAGGTGGCAGATTATTATCCATTTTTTAAATATATAGAAAAATTGAAATCATTTTATAATTAACACCATATATCCACCACCTAACATAACACTAACAGTTTACTATATTTCCTTTTTTACTTATTTATTCCAATATGATAGCATCAATTGTTCTACTGATTTTAAAATAAATTGCAGACAAATGTCTGCTTAAATATTTCTGCATCCCTGTCATTAGCTAGTTAAATATTCAATGTTTCCTTTTCATGGAAAATTTGCATTCATTTAAATGTACAAATGTTGCTGAGATCTGAAAAATGCATATACTTGTATAACCCAAACGCCATAATGATACAACATTGCTATCACCTTAGATAGATCTTTTGTGTTTCTTCCCGATCAGCAATCCTGATCTCACCCTAGCAACACTGCTGATCAAATTTATTCATCACTGTCTGGTTTTGACTGTTTTAGAACCTCATAAAAATAAAACAGTACAGTATGTACGCTTCTATATCTGATTATTTTGTTTCACATAATGGCCTTTATTTGTGTTACTACATACGAGTAGGTGGCTCTTTTTGTTGTTCTGAAGTGTTCCAATGCCTCTTTATCTCCTGTTGTATTCAGTGATCTCTGAGGTATTTCCCGCTTATGATTATTATGAATAAAGCAGACTTAATACCCTTTTATAATTATTAGTGAGTATATATATGTATTTTTATTTTATAAATCTCTAGAAATGAAATTGCTGGGTAATTGGTTAGAGCATGTTTAATTTCACAAGAACAAGTCAGATCATTTTCCAAAGTAGCTGTCGCATTTTTACACTCCCATCAACAATATATGAGATTTCCAGTTACTGCATATCCTTACCAAAATTGGGTATCGATAGTCTTTTGAACTTAAGTTGTTTTGATGTATAGGTTGTGGTATCACTATGTACTTCTTATTTGCATTTTCTTGATGACTAATGGTGTTAAACATGTTTTTATATTCTTTTTTTTTTTTTTTTTTTGTACCGGGGATTGAACTCGGTTCCTTGCACTTACACAGCAGGCGGTGAAACCACTGAGCTAAACTCCCAGCCCCCAATTTTCATATTCGTATTCCATGTGTGTGTTGATATATCTGTTTGATTCCTTTTAACAGTTTTGAAGTTTTTTTTATCATTGAATTGTACATTCTCTTTACATATCCTGCATATTTGTCAGATATGTACCTTAAAATATGCATTACCTTCAAATTTGGGGCATATCTATCCAGTTTGTTAATGGTTCCTTTTGTTAAGTACTTTTTAATTTTGTAAAGCCTAACTTATCAACTTTTTCTCATATAGTTATTACTTCATGTTTCAGATCTCCAGGCTTTCCCATAAATCACAAGATATTATCCTATTTCCCTTTAAAACTTTTATGTTTCCTTATTACTCAGTTCATGACAGTTTATAATTTCTTTGGTGATTTCTTCACTAAAAAAATTAAGGGGGTTCTATAATTTCAAGATTTTCCTAGATGTCATATTGGTTTTGACTTCCAATTTAATCCTGTTATGCTCAGAGAATACATTTTGTACATTTTCAAACTTTTAAATTTATTAAGACTTGCTGGAATATCCAAGACATGACCCATTTCAGTGAACATATCATGTTTGTGTCAAAAGAATGTTTATTCTGCAATTGTTGAATGTTGTGTTCTATAAATATGGTTTAGGACAAGATAATGGATGATTTGCTCAGTTCTATCTGTGTTTAATGATTTTCTTTATCTTGTTTTATCAATTGCTGAATGGTGTTAAAAATCTTCAACTATGATTGTAGAATTATTTTTTCTCCCTTTAATTCTTTATTATTTCATGAATTTTGGAACTGTCAAGAGAAATAAACTATTTATGAATATTGTTTTCTTAATGAACTGAGCCTTTTAGCATTACAAAATGTTCATTTTTATTTCCATTACTCCTAATTCCTTTCTGGAAGTCTGAATTTTGATGTGACATCATTTCTCTATAATTTGAAGGCTTTCCATTAATATTTCTCAAGGGGCCCAATTACTGGTAACAAATATTTTTTCTCTTATTTAAAATTATCTTTATTTTGCCTTCTTATTTTGCTGGATATAGAATTTTGAATTGAAAGGGGTTTTTTTCCTGTTGTTTCAGAACCCTAAATATGTTGTTTTAATATCTATTTCACCTATTTAGAATGTGTTGGTTTTTCTTGAACCTTTCATTATTTGTCTTTATTTTGATATTTGGCTTATGATGTAGAGTCATGGTTTGATTGTATTTTATTTTTTCAACTTGAAATTCACTAATTTTTAAAAATAGCCTATTGACAATTGAGGCTATACTCTTAAGTGAAATAAATAGGACAAACGTGTAAATACCAAATAGTTTCTCTGGTGTGAGAAACTGAAAGTGTAAACAAGGATCAAAATGTATAACTGATAATGTGAAATAGGAAAAAAAGGTCTAAAGGAGTAGGGGAAGTGGGAGAGGGAGGGGAAAGGAAAGAAGGGAAAAGAAAAAATATGAGAAAAGGAAAAAATGGAAACAAAGCCTTTGTAAATAGGGACGGTGGAGGGAGTGAAGGGAGGGCAGGGGAACAGGGAAAAAATAAGAATTAAGAAACATCATGTAAAGGTACAAGATCCCAATGATGAATGTAACTGTATTGTATACCTAAAATGTACCAATAAACTTAATGGAAAAAAAATAGCTTATTGAGGACCAGGGATTTAGCTCAGTGGTGCCACCACTTGCCTTGCAAGCACAAGGTCCTGAGTTCCATCCCCAGTACCAAAAAAAATAGCCTATTGAAATGTAATTCACATATGATCACAGCTTATATTCAAATCTGGACTTGGGTAGATTTTTTCCATACATATACATTCAGGGAACCATCACCATAATAAAAAAATTGAACATATCTATTCATACAGTGTTTTTCTGCCCCTTAGTAATTTCTCCAGTTTTCCACTCAAGTCATGGACTACCATCATCTCCTTTCTGATACTATATGTTATTTTTCACTTCCTGAAATTTTATGCATATAATTTTATATTTATAGATTTTTGTCTAATTATTTTAATCAGCATAATTATTCTGCAATTCATACATTATCATGTGCATCATTAGTTCATTCTTTTTCATTGCTGGGTAGTATTCTGTTGTGTGGATACATCACAACATGTTCATCAATTCTCCAGTTAATGGACATTTGGGTTGATCCATTGCAAATAAAGTAGCCTTGAACATTTGTGTACACTCTTTTATTTTTCATGTAAATGTCTAGCAGTGGAATAGCTTGTTCATATGCAGGTGATTGCTTGATTTTTTTGTTGTTTTGTTTTTTTAAAGATAGGGTGTTACTCTTTATTCCAGGCTGGGCTTGAACTCACTATTTGTATTGGCTAGCCTGAAATTTGAGATCCTTTTGCCTCAGCTTCCTAGTGCTGGGATTACGAACGTGTGTCATCACACCTGGTTTGGATATTTAACTTTTAAAAAAATTATCAAACTGCTTCCCCAAGAAGGTAGTAGCATTTTATTCCATTTTGAAGTGTACAAGTTCTAGTTGCTCCACATCCTCACCAAAATTTAGTATAGGCAGACTTTCTTAGCTTAGTAATAAGTAAAGAACTTAATAGTTCATACAATTTTATCACCAGTGTACTTTCACTTATCAAAATGGTTATTAATAATGTAAATATATGATTAAAATAATATGTAGGATAAAATTTTTCAGAAATACAGGACTGTGCAAAAAACCAAAAATGATCTGTAATTGTGCCACTCATAATGTAAAACTAAAATTCTATACCCACCAGTCGATGCAAAACCAAAATTCTATACCCACTAAAAAACAACTCCTATTCCCTTCCTCATAGCCAAAACTGCCAAAATATTTGCTCATTTTTTAAACAGATCATGCCTTTGAGTTCTTATCTTAGAACTATTTGTTTAACTGAAAGTCACAAAGATTTTTCTCATAGGTTTTGTTTCTCTTGAAGCTTTTTAAGTTTAAGTTTGGCATTTATGTTTATGACCCACTTGAATGAATTTTTCTAGATGGTTATCTTAGTTACCTTTTCTCATTGCTGAGACAAAATCCTGATACCCAAAGTTAAAGGAGAAAAGGTTTATTTGGCTCACAATGTGTAGAAGTTTCAATCCATAGTTGGTTGGCTCCAAGGAAGGGTGGCATGGCAGAGAGACATCGCAGAGGGAAAACAGCCCATAGCAAAGCAGGGAAGGCAGAAGGCAGCAAGCAGCAAGCAAGTGACATTTGACAACCCTCTTTCTGTCTCTTATATTTTATCCAGGCTACCCACCCTTAGGTAGGGTAGCACACATACCCTTAATCCTAGTATCATACCATGAGTCAATCCCAGCATAACGCATTCTAAATTCAGCCAATCCTGAAAAGCCCTATTTATGACCACACAAGGCTTTGGGGGGACATCGAGAAATAAGACATAACAATGGTGGAGGATATGGTTGCAAGTTTTTTACTATTTTAAGTATCTTATACAATTTTATTCTTAATTGATATGCAATCTTGGCACATATTTATGGGATTCAGTAAAAAGTTTGATACATACATAAAATGTGTAATGGTCAAATCAGGATAATTAACATTTCCATGTCTTAAAGAAATTATCATTTCTGTGTGTTCGGAAACTTTGGATTCTTCTTTTCTAGTTATTTTGAAATACTATATATTAAAAACGGTTGCAGACTCTAGTTACCCTACTGTACTATAAAGTACTAGAAAATATTTAAATAAATCTTTGTTTTTATAAATGTTCACTGTTCCATTACTATGTTAAAATATATTTTTTAATTATGCATAATGGTGCACACCTGTAATCCCAGCTGCTCAAGACAGGAGGATCACTTGAGGCCAGAAGTTTGAGGCCAGCCTGGGCAACATTATGAAATCCTGTCCCCTCAAAATCATCTTTTCTCCATTGAATGGTATTTTTGTAAAAACATAAGCTATCCATATGCTGAATATATGTATATATTTCTAGACTCTTTTATCAGTTTCTTTGATCTCATGCCAATATCACATAGTTTTGATAACTATAATTTTATACTAAGTATTAAAGTCAAGTAACAACCTTTCTACTTTGTTCTTCTTTTATAAATTTCTTTAGATATTTTAGTTACTTGCATTCCAAGTGAATTTTAGAATCAGTTTGTCAATTAATAAAAAAGTCTGCTGAGTTTTTGATAACCACTGCATTAAATCTACAAATGAACGTAGAAGAATTGACATCTTAATATTATTCAGCCTTCTGACCATGAACACAGTATATCTCTCATATATTTAGGTATTTTTAATTTTTCTCAGCAACATCTTTTTAGTTTTCAGAACATAGAACTGAGTGGTGAGATCATGCACTATTCCTAGTTCTGTGTGAACACTGGCACTGTTCCCTCTAAATCTTTTCGGATCATTTTTTCTCTGGCTTCAGTTCCCTCACCACACACACTGCAATGATTAACCCTCTGGGGACCCTCTGTAAATCTCTTGAATTCTCTGTATGTGCCTATTCTCTCTGATGTTTTGTCCTGTCAATTTTAGTGATTTTGTTCTTCCCAGACCCTCAGCTCTATCTCATCAGTGTAGGGAAACTTCTGGGCTCAAATAGGTCACGTCTTCCTTCACTGTAGCCTGGAAATGCTCTACAGTCTGTAAGATGGGGTAACCATCTGGTACTAACCTGATTTATCATTGTCCTTCAGTGCCTGATTTCCAGTGTCTTAAAAAGTGTTGTTTCATGTATTTTATACCTTAGATAAGAGGATATATCTGATCATTTGCCCCATCTTGATTACTCTGTCTTGGTCAGAAGCTGAAGTCACAGCCATTGTTTTTCACATATTTTTTTCTCTATTCTGTCTGTGTTGTCCTTCTGAGACTTAATGGTGTGTGTCTATAAGACATTTTGGTATTGTTCCACAAGCCTCTGGGGCTCGTTCTCTTTTCCCTTGCACATATTCAGATTAAATAAAGAATACCACTTTATTGTCAAAATGTCTTGTTTTTCCTTTTACCATGCCCAATTTACTGCTAAGCTCATCCAGTGTCTTTTAATTGCAAATTGCAAATACATTATTTTACATTCTAGACTTGCCATGCGGTTATATTTCTCTAACAATTTCTGTCTTTCCATTCATTATGCATAGATTTCTCTTTATTTTTTTTGCGTAGTTGTGTATCTATTTAAAAAACCCTATTTGCTATTTCTAATATCTTTGTCATTTTTTGGTTCAATTTCTCTTTATTATCTTTTCTTTTGAAAATATTTCCTATTTTTCTTTGGTGAATAAATCTAGATTGTATCCTAGGCATCATGAATTCTAGAATTTAAAGACTTTGCTTCTTTTAGACTTACCCCAAAGATATTGAATTTTGTAGACAATTAACTTGGTTTAGCTCAAATTGTTTGTTTTGTGTATGAATGGATAAGGGTCAACCACAAGACTATTTTCAAAGCCTCTCTATAAAATTTGGATACCCTCCTCTTGCTCTTCCTACTTTCACTCTCCAGTGGTTTTGGTATCTCTGAATTCTGTACTTTGTTTCTTTAGGCCAGAAAGACTATATACTGTTTTTTCTTTTTAGCTACCTGATGTATTGCCAACTTCAGATGGCTGTTAGGTTGAAAGCTATTTTAAATGGGGTTGGCATGGGTAGAGGGTCCCTTCTTCCAAAGGTTATCATCCCTCCAGGCTCTGACTACTTTCCTTCACTCTCTCTTGCCTTCGGACAGTTGTTATTCATATTTTGTCCAGGGTTTAATGGTATTATCTGTAGGACATTTTGTCTAGTGGTAAATTACTTAGGCCCCACACTGGAAGTGGTATCCTCAGTAATTTATTTTTGAAGTTTTCTACTAGTCTCTTGTGTCTATTTCTTCTGAAGATTTTCTCATATTTATTTGTGTATAGAACTCTTTCTTTCACCTTAAAAGCTTTTCTTAAATGTCTTAGATCTTTTGTTCTGCTTTTATTTCTAAAACCAATGCACTGAAAGGAAGATTACAAGGTCTACATGGATGACTATAGCTTATTAAATTGTAGAATTCTCTGAAGTATAACCCTGCTGACATTTTCTAGCTATTTTGATATAACATCCCCAAAGCTGCATACCTACAGGTCTTTCTTCAGGGCCTGGTATCCCCTAATTTCATATTGATTCTGAAAACATATTATCTAACGTGGGTACCACTATACATATATGTCTTTAATAAAGATCGTTTCTCCAATATATTGCATTTACTTTATTTGTAAAGTGAGACAGGAGAATTCTTGTGTACCTCTCAGTGAATCTTACCTATTGGCTGAATTTGATATATTAGCTTAGCTATGAAAACCAAAAAACAAGCAGAAATCTCTCAAAATCTTAAAAGTTGTTTTAAGTGCTGGGTGATGACATCCTATGCCAATGACCATTATTTTTACTGGAATTTTATTTCATCCTCAGGAAGAGGCTGCATATCACATGTATTTTATGTTACAATCATACTGAACTACGTTTTGTCAAAAAGATCTTGATCTTTTACACTTCTGTGACTTAGCACAGAATATTTTTTCTTTCTATAAATAACCCTTTTCTTTTTTTATTTAGCCACTAATCTCTTTCTCTCAATATCTGGCAGGATAATTTCTTCTGTGGATGCCTCTGACTCTTCTAGACAGATTCATTCTGACTGATTCTTTTGGAGTTACCTTAAAAAATCATGCATTTTCCTCTAAAATGCTTATATTGTTTCCCCTTACTAGTTTGTGAGTCCAATAAAGTCAAGGATTCACATATTCCATGAAAACATTTACCAACTCATAGCATTTCCCCTTATGACCAAAGAGATCCATACCAATCACATTTGATAAACTATTTATGTTAAAATTCAGATTACTCCATGCAAGAGCTTATATTTTATTATGGAATAGCATTTAGCTGAAAAAATGTATAACTGTGTACACACATCCTTATCAACATCCTAGGAAAGTAGTAGCTAAATATTTTTATGTTCAAGTATTTAAAATTCTGTTACATAATATAGAGCCTCATTCTGTAAACTCAACCACATTCACTACAGAGCCCTGTGTCAGGTGTCCTGTTGTTTATTGTGCTAATATGATTTGGTTTTTGAAGTTTAATATGAGAAATGATTGTTTCTGTAATGACACTGCAAATACAAGTCTCTGTTTTGAAATGTAGTACATTCATATGTGCAAGTATCAGCTGGATAAATGTATACAATACCTTCTTAAGTATTATAAATTTTACTTAATCATGGAGATGGAATGATTACTTATAATAGATGGAGGCTTAGGTGTCAATTATAAGTGACATGCTCTGGGCCTGTTGCATAGAGTGAGCCCAAATCTTTTCCAGATCTTCATGTTACTAAAGTATTTGAAGGAGAGTCCAACAGCTGTTGTGTGAATCTGCTGAAGCATTAGGAAAAAATATTCCAAGCAAATTTAGTTCAACTTTCTGTAGAATTCTTCAGAGATTCCAAAAGATGAAAACAGGCAGAGTCATAAGAAACCTGACATGATAAAGATGCACTAATATAAATATCAGAAGATTGCTGTTTTCAGCAACTTCAATTATGAAGGGAAAATATGAAAGTGAAATTATAAAGGAGTCTGTCTTGATTTTACTGTGATGCAAGTTTCATAATACTCACATGAAATACATTTCTGAAAATAAGCCTGCTACCAATTTCCTGAGAATTCTTATTAATTTGTTCATTTGTAAGTGAAGTAAATGAAAAAATTTAACCATGAGAATATTTCCTTAAACTAGATGGAGCCCAGTGAATCAAAGGAACAGGAAGGATAAATCATGATCAAATAATACTATCATGCTCAAGGTTTATATTTATGAATTTTACAATAATTTAATAAAAGTCAAGGCAGAAAGGACAGGATTGCTACTGTAAAATATGTATAAACCTGCAAGCCTGCCCAAGGCTAATCAAAATTTCTTTGATAACAAGAATTATTCCAGGCATTTAACCGTAATAACTTCCAAAAGTGTTTATTCATTTTAGTTGTCCTTTTTTTAATTAGGTCTTTTTTTTTTTGCAGGAGATCATTCTAGATATTAGTCTTTTGTCCAAAGATTAGCTGGCAAAAATGTTTTTCCTATTCTATAAGTTGTCTCTTCACTTTGGTGGTTGTTTCCTTTGCTTTGCAGAAACTTTTTAATTTTATTTGGTCGCGTTTTCTGATTCTTGATGTTATTTCTTGTGCAGTTGGGGTTCTGCTCAGAAAGCCCTTGCCAGCACCTATAGAAGTATAAATGGCCAATAAATACATGAAAAATTATTCAATATCGATGACCAATAGAGAAATACAAATTAAAATATCACCAAAACAAATTAAACAAACCAAAACAAACAACAAATTAAAACAACACCATCTTAACACAGAAAAAATGGCTGTCATCAATAAATCAAATAATAACAAATACTGGAGAGGTTGCAGGGGACAAAAGAACCCTTATATATTGTTGGTAGGAATGTAAATTAGTACAACTATTATGAAAATCAGTATATAGATTCCTTAAAAAGCTCAAAGTAGAAATTTCTTTCTAGATATCTTCCCAAAGAGTTAACGACATCAAATTACAGTGATGCATGCATACTCATGTTTATAGCACCACAATTTATAATAGCTAAATCTTGGAAGTGGCCTTTATGCCCATCAATAGATAAATAGGTAAATGAAATATGGTATTTATACACAATGGTGAATGATTTTTCCATAAAGAAGAGTAAGCCAGTCATTTGTAGGAAAATAGATGCACCTTGAGACCATAATTTTAAGTGAAATTAATCAGGCACACAAGCTTAAATATCATATGGTTTCTCATATATGAGAAACTCAAAATATAAATAAACAGCAAGATAAAAGATAATAGGAAATAGGAAGATAGATCTTTTGCAAAAGGGAAGGGGACCAAAAGATGAAGGGAGGAGTGAACCAGAGGAAAAGAATGAAAAAAGAATTAGCATGTGTTGTGTACATGTACCTACTCCATAATATAATTGATACACACTGCAAACATATACTAGTAAAAAATAAAAATTGAAAGAAAAAAATAATTCTCAGCTCTTTTCCTTGGAAAATCTTATTCGGCTGTCTTCAGGTGGCTTCTAGTAATCCAAATAATTCATAATTAGAGAAGCTTAAGAAATCCTGAGATAGTTATGAGTGAAGTTTAATGGATCTCCATTATTTGCTTTTCCTAAGGCCAATTTAGTTAAGTAGGGTAGTCATGGTTGTCACAGCATTGCATTTTTGGCTTTAAAAGTTGAAAATGGTCATTTATTTTCAGACGTGGGGGTTCAAAGATCTCAGTACTCCCAGAAACTGTCAGACCGAGATCCCATCTTGCAGCCACAATCCATAAGACTCATTAAAATATCTCACAGAATTAGATACAGGGAGAGGGATGGGTGAATGTAAGGATATATAGATAATAGAAAGTACATTGTAGGAAACTGGGAGTCCATTTAATAATTGTCAGGGAAGAACCATAATAAAATTTGGTAGAGAGCCACAGGTGTCAATGTGATCCATTAAGACTGAATCAAATTGAAAAACAGAACCAAAGCCTTCATTCACTTACTTTGATAGTGTGAGGAAGAGACCACAAAGAGAAAGGAGATACTGTTGTCACCTCCATTGCTCCATTTCCCCCTACAGAACAGCTCCAGAAGAGGGTCAGATATATTGGCCCACATGGTGGGGTGTGAGTGCTCATCTCATTGACCAGGGAGCCCTGAAAAAAACGGGC
This sequence comes from Heterocephalus glaber, assembly GCF_000247695.1. The sequence continues at coordinate 22,862,288 of NW_004624744.1, forward strand.
TCCCCATTTTAAGAATCCTGAGAGGCAAAAGGGCCAGAAATGCCAGAGTACTGAGTCAGAGTGGAGAATATCTTCAAGGCTTCCCATACATAGATCTTAACAGATGGCCCCAGGCAGTGTTTCATTTGAGTCTCTCCTTTCCCAATAAGGTCTCAGATCGAAGGCATAAAGGCTAGGAATGCAAATATGATACTGCTGTGGTTTGTTCTCAGGATATGGGGTGAGGATGGAGGGAGTGCTGAATCCCTGAGGGCAGCTCCCTCCAGAGACTGCAGTGCACCACTGTGTGCAAAGGCTGGTTGGGGAGGGCAATTTTCCCATGAGTTAAAGCCAGAGTTTTTGTAATTTCCTATGGGTTAATCAAAAAGACCATACATAAGATTTTGGCCTGGTACCTGACTTCTCAAAGGCCAGTATAAATAATTGGTATTTCCTTAAATTAAAATGCTCTCTTTTTAAGGAATAGATTGGTCTGACCACATTTATGGATAAAAAAATCATTATGGAGATAAGTGAATTAATGGGTCATGAAGATCAGCTTATTGCCTTATAGTTAATATTGTAATAGTGTGTTAAGTATTAATCACATTTACTTATCTAAATATTAAAATCATAATGATCCTACCCAAATATACTCAACTGATTTTTTCTAACAAAGGCGCAAAAGCAATTCAATGAGATAAAGATAATATTTTTCAATAATGAGTGCTAATACAATTCCATATCTATACCCAAACAGACAAACACAGACAGGATCCTAGCCACAGATTTTTAAAATTTATCGTAAAAGTTTACTGAAAATGAACTCTATATCTTAAAATGTAAAGCCAATAACTTTCTGGAAAGTACAAGAGAAAAATCTTTGAAACCTTGTGTTTTAGTTTTCTAGGGATGGCATAGCAAAATATCATGGACGGAGGGGCTTAAATAATGGAAATTTATTTGTACACAGCTCTGGAGGCTGAAAGAACAAGATCAGGACAGTTGTTGGCATGTCTGGTTTCTCCCAAGGCCTCCCCTTTGGCTTGAAGATGGCTTCCTTCTCCCTGCGAACTCACATGGTCTTTTCTCAGTGTGTGTACAGTACATCCCTGGCATCTCTCCTTCTTCTTAGAAGGTCATCCGTCATATTCAATTAGGGCAACCCCCTAAAATTCAAAAACTGACAATATAAACTGTTGGATAAGATCAAAGTAACAGGCACTCTCATTCATTGCTGCTAGAAATACAAAATGATACTGCCACTTTGAAGATTATTTGGTAATTCCTTACAAAATTAAATATAGTCTTACCATATGATGCAGCAATTGTACTCCTAGGTGTTTACCCAACTGATTTGAAGACTTTGTCCACACAAAAACCTACACACAAATGTTTATAGCAGCTTTGTTCATAATTGCCAAAAACTAGAAGCAACCAAGATGTTCTTCAATAGATGAAAGAATAAACAAATTGTGGTACATCCAAACAATGGAATATTACTTGATGATAAAAAGAAATGTATTATCAACCCACACAAGGATTTAGGTGAGCACAGATAAAAGTGAAGGACATAATAGTAAGTGAAGTCAGGCACTGAAAGACAAATATGATATGATTTTATTTATATTTGAAATCTTTAAAAAGGTAATTTTTACAGAAATACAGAGTGCAATAATGGTTACCAGAAGCTAGGAAGTATAGCAAGAAAGGAGCGGAGAGGAGAGATTGGTTAATAGGCATGAAGTCATAGATAGAGGGAATACATTTTTGTGTACAACTGCACAAAAGGGTGATTACAGTTAACAATATTATATTGTGCATTTAAAAATAGACAGTAAGATTTTTGAATGTTCTCATTACAAGTCAGATAATGGATAAGCTATGTATCCTGATTTGATCATTTTATAATCTATACAAAACATTACACTGGACTCCATAAATATGTACAATTATCACATATTAATTTTTAAAATGCAGATGAATCTTTATACATTACTAAGTAAAGGAGACAGTCTTAAAAGTTTACATATTTCATGATTTCAATTATGCGATATTCCAGAGAAGATGAAACTATAGAAAAAGTAAACTAACAAGTATTTGAGTTGGATGAGGGGTACGGAGGGTTGCACAGGTGTAAAACTTTTTCTTATGGTATTGTCATAGTGCACATATTTGCATTTACCAAAACCCAAAGAATTTTAAAACTCAAAGAACATGAAATGAAAATTTAAAGAAAATAATTTAGTATGTTGAAGGATTTCAGAATAAAATGAACACGACAGTCTAATTGCAATACACTTGTACAAAACAACTTTCCTAACAGATGTTGGACAAAGGTGCTGACCTAAATAACTTTGGGAATGACTAGTCTATTGGACCAAAAGCAAAAGAACTTCTGCAAAAATGCTGTTCTCTAATTGATAACATTTCCCACAAAGATACAGGGTACCAATTCTGTAACAGGTATGATACTTGAACACCTATGTCACTAAAAAGGATATACGAAATGAAAATGAACACATGAAATAATATTCAAGATCAACACCTGTGAAGGAAATACACTATATCATCCATGTTACAGGGACTAAAATAAAAGTTATTCCTGTACCAAAGGCTGCAGAGATTATAGAACAACCAGAACTCTCATATGTTTCAGGTGGAAATGCAAAAATGTACAAGCACTCCGGCAGACAATTCAGCAGTTTTTCACAAAGTTAAAAAAAGCCTTATTGTGACTCATTACTCTCTTAAACTCTTTGTAATGAAACACATTTCCACAAAACCCGATATGCAAATATTTACCGTAGTTTTTTAGAATTGGCAAAAAATGAAAACAGCTTACATGCCCTTCAGTGGATGAATGGTTAAACAAAGTGGTACACCCGTACAATGGAACACAACTGAGCAATAAAATGAATGAGGATCTTTCATTTGACTTCATTTTAATTAATACACATTTAAGTTTAAAACCTTACATTTGATTTCATTTTTTGAAAACCTTAACGTGTGTTTGGAATTGAAATAGAAGAGGGACCCTCGTGGGGACAGGGTAGGGTAGGGGGATTCTTGAGCTCTAATCCATGACCTGTTACCCACTGAAGGGGAAGTTATGTCTCTTCACTTGGCTTCTCTTGCTAGCAACAACGGGAATACAGCTTTGCCTCAGCTCCCTACTTTTAATTGCAAGGACCAGGTTGGGCTGTAACAACAAAGCGGGTACCAGGATGTTTCCAAGGAGAAAAATAGCTGCTGATTCATGTCTTATGCTAGGAGATCTTTTAAAACAGGAGGAAGAAGTCTCAGGGAAAATTCCATATTTATGACTCCTCAAATATTCTCATTCTACTCACAAGCGCAAGATCCCAAGTTCCATCCCCGGTAGCAAAAAATAAATAAATAAAAAAAATCCTTGTTCTAATTTCCATTATCACTAAAACCAGTTCTCATGTTTGTCCTGTATCAGAACAACTTGGATATTTGAATCTTCTTTTTCAACTGTAATCTTACAAAACCTAAATACAGATCAAGTAATAAATCTAACAAAATTTAACTTTCAAATTGAGATGTGCTATAAGTGCAAACTTACACACTGGATTTTAAACACTCAACAAAAATGACTTTCTAATAACTCATTTATTATAGGCACTCCTTGCCAACATACACAATGTATCCAATCACATTCCATGTTCAAACTGCATAATAAAATATGAGGTTTTTTACTATTCCCATAATAATAAGAATAATATTTTTTTCAATTTTTTAAATGAGTAGTTAAATTGCTCTCACTTTTCTAGGTTCTGATAAAAGACAGCTTCTCTTACTTCACTGAAATTTTTGTGGTAACAGCTATTTTTTTTGTAAGGGAGAAACTTTTTGTTGGTGTCATATACTCTGAGTAAATATTTTGAAGAAAGCAATACATAGTGTACACAGTACACAATATACAATTTATTATGTTGTTATGACATCTTGGGGTTTTTTTCATAAAATACAAAAAAAGAAGAAACCTTGTGTCTCAGTCAATAATGCTAGGAAAATAGAGAAGAAGAAAGATCATGTAATTGATTTAGTATTTATTAGCTATTTTCTTCTTTGTAACAACAGATGACTCTGTTTTTCTTTTTTCTTCTATGTCTCCAGGATTAGAACAGATGTGAAGAGAGTGTAAGCCATGTGACTTAATATGACTTATTTATAATCATGTAATGTGATCCTCTCGCTCTCTTAATTACTTGTGCCAAAATGAAAAATTTACTAGTTGTTTTTATTTTCTCTTATAAAAAATGAGGCATCCAAGAAACAGACTCCAAAGAAACAGATCAAGATACAACGTTGTCCTTCACTCCTTTTTAAAATATTGGTAGTAATTTTCATTTGATTTTATGAGAAGATTTAGGCATTGTTATAATAAATAATTTATTCGTACATTTTGAACTGTTATTACATGTTAAATGCTATTTGTTAGTTTATTGATTCATTTCATTTTTTAAACCTAAAATTCTAAACTTAATAGTAATGAAATGTAAAACAACAGAAAATTCATTGGGAATTTTTTGTTTTATTGTTATTGCTTTGATGTTAAAGCAAACTGTATGTGAGAGTACAAAAAGAACAGTACAGAAGAGCACAAAAGAAATTCAAATGGCGGACTCTACAATATCTGGACTCTGATATCTGCTTACTAGTCTCTAGGATTTAACCCTTTCCTCTACCTAAATTACTTCCTCTAATTACCCTTCTCCTTCCACTTGAAATCCACAAAGCTTTCAACTCTAGCTCATTAGTGGTACCTTTCTGGCCACCCAACACTCCCCACACACACCTCACACTCAGCAGTGCACACTGGTCCAACACACCAGCCAGCCTCCATTCTAATTGCTTGGCTATACTTTCCCATTGACTGGAACTCATGCCAGAGCAAATGCAACTTTTAAATGTTTGTTTCTGCTACTCATTATTAATTCAATGAATATACACCAAACCTCTCTAGAAACTTAAGATAACATGGTATGTAAAAATCAATCCAATCTTTGCCTTCAGAGTTTATAGTCTGGTAAGCTTTTGTCACACATTTAGTCATGATTTTATTCTAATAGTGGAAAATTACACTCATATATGTATATATGTGTATAATATGTTTATATACATACATGTATACTAGTAGATAAATAGGCAGATATATCTTATGTCTGTAACTGTATTTCAAGTATTTATTTGCATCTGCCATAATGCTCTGAATATGGCTATGGAAATCATAGAAAACTGGAAGACCCATTAGAGAATCATGTAAAAAAATGAATTACAGAATAGGAAGTTAACAAGTAGAAGACTCTTAGAGAATCTGCCAAATTTTGTCCCTCACTTGTTAGTTTACACTTTTCATGTCATCCATCCATGGTTTATTTAGTAACAAATTTCAAAGACAGATTTTAAATGAATCTCATTTTTACATATGGATAAATGAACCAGAAGATAAGGTGATTTTTTTCAAGTATTTATCAGCTGAATAGAGACAGGTAGCTGCCACAGCAGCAGGAAAATACACTGTAATTTTTTTCTCTTGTGGAACAGAATCAAGGTATCACAGTGAAGGAGATCAGAAGCAAACTTGATTCATCAAAACAAAGCATCACAAAATAGAAGAATCCAGAAATAGATAGACACATATAAAGTCATCTTGCAAATAACACTGTAAGTTATAAAAATCATGCTCTTTTTAGTTAGCTTAGGGCTTCTATCCAAGACAAGGTGGTACAGACTTTATTTCTTTCCACTCTTCCAGGATAAGTACAATAATAATATAATAGGAAATCAAAGGGGGGAATTGTGAAAGGCAGGGAGAGGAAGAATAACTAGTTTGTAATACCAGGACTAGAGAAACAACACAATTGCAAAGTATTTGGTGACCCAATCCTCTCCCCAGGAAAAATAACAACTCAGACCAAGTGTTCTGTGATACACAATCTAGCAACAGCCTAGACAGTTCCTTCTCTGCATCAGATATAAGTTCCCCCAACCAAAACAGGCAACACTAGGCAAGCCCAGCACCAAGGCAAGGAGGAGCCACTGGGAACTCTGCTAATATAAGTGGCTAGGGAAAGGGCTTTCCTCCCTCCACCTGGCTTGATCATTCATTCCTCTCACACCAAGAGATACTGAGACAGAGAATGCCACCTGGAAGAAGAACCCCAACCTGAGAAGTGGCCTAGCCTAGAAAGCCTCTTCGTTTCAGAGGCCTTAGGCTCCCCTTCTTAGTCCAGAATTACCAGAGGGTACTGGGAAATGGCATCCACACAACAAGCACCTGGCCCAACAAAGTACTTCATCATTGAGGCCTAATACTGTACTTGCTTCTCCTGCAAAAGGATACCCGGCACCCTGGCTAAGGCAACCCATTCTGCCCTATCAGCTAACACCATCGGGGCAAGGACTCTATAACCAGACAGACCAAAACACTGCCACACAGACTCTAAATATTAAACTGTCATTGAAACCAAAGCCCACAAAATCTGACCAGGATCTGCACGCAAAACTAAAGCAGGATAACTATTGCTAAAAGAAAAGATTTAGTGAAACACAGATTCTCCTAACATAACCAAAATGTCTAAGACACACTAAAAAGTTGCTCATCATACTAAGGAAAACCACACCTTGAGTAAATAAAAATCATAAGCTGATATCAACATAGTGATAAATCAGATGTTGAAATGATCTGACCAAGGATTTTAAAGTAGTCATCATAAAATCTCAATCAAAAAGAATGATTACTGGCATGCCCTACCGAGGTCCCGAGTCGCACAGAAGACGCCGAATCAGCCCGCAGCCCTGGCAACAATCCACTGGACCCCCCCCCCCCCCGTTCCTCTGTACAGCCACCTGGTTCCACACTACAAAGACGCAGAGGACACCGGACCACCAGACCAAGGTACTGAGTCCCGCTGCTCCTGGCCCAGAGGTAGGGGCTTCTGAGCCACCATCCCACTGCTCCCAGCCTACAGGGAAGGGCTTTTGGGCCACCATCCCGACCGCTGCTCCTGGCCCCTGTCCCACCTCTCCCAACTCAGAGGAGGTAATCCGTGTAGGCGCCAACAGCCCCCCGCCCAAGTCGAAATGAGAAAACACGTAAATAAGTCTCAAAACCAGACTTCCAGATCACCTACAGCAACCCCAAAGGGAAATGAGATGGAACACTCTGATACTCAACCACCTGGACCCACTGAACTGGCAACAAAAAGAATGGTTACTGAAAAATGCAACATTTAAGTAAACAGGCTGTATGGGTTTAAGAGAATAGGGAAGATGGCAAAGCCTGCCATCCACAGCCTCAGCTTCTTCATTCTGTTCCTGAGGACAACCCAGGGTGTCTCTGTGTGGCAAGTGGTCTCCTCCCTTAGGCTGTGAATATAAGAACTGACAGCTCTGGTCAATCTCATCTAACCAGTATTGTCCACGTGGTTGGCATAAGTACAAAGCAAGCTCCATTCCCTCAGCAGTAGAGAGGAGATTATTAAAATACTACCAAACTTCAAACGAGATGAAATAGACAATTTATACTGTTGAAGGAATAGGCACAATAATCAATAAAACTGGAAGGAAACCTATAAATAAGCCTGCATAAATACACAAAATTGACTTCCAAAAAAAGTACACATGCAATTCAATGAGCAAAAATAGCTTTCTCAACAAATATATTGGCATATTACACACCCATAATAAAGAAAGAAAAGAAGGAAATAAGTAAAAGGAAAAGAAACTTGACTGTCTTATGTTTCATACAAAAATCAATTCATTTTAATGTACAAATATTAAATCCTTAGAAAATAGATGGAAATCTTCAGGATTTAGAGCAAGACTGAGTTCAAAGACAAAGAGAAACATGGTAGATTGAACTTTATGAAAATTTGAAACTTTCCAACAAAAGACCATATTATGAGAATAGAAAGACCACTATAGACTGGAAGAAATTACTGTATTTGCAAAGCACATATCAATAGGCCAGTGTGAAAAACTTAGAAAGAATTCTCAAAACTTAACAGTATAAAAGCAAACAATCCAGATAACAAACAGAAGACATAAAGAGACAATTCTCACAAAAGTACATACAAATGGTAAATATACACATTAAAAGATGTTCAATGTCACCCGCCATCAAGGAAATGCAAATTAAAACCACAATAAGTTATCACTATATACCTACCATAATGAGTAAAATAAAAAAATAGTGGTAACACATCAAATGCTGGTGATACTTCAGAGGAACTAGATCACTCACGCATTGCCCATCACAATGTAAATGGTGCAGTCATGCTGGAAGATTGTTTGCAAAATTACAATATGACCCAGCAATTGCTCTCCTGGCCATTTATCCCAGAAGAATGAAAGCTTCAGTTCTCACAAAAATCTGAATGTGAATGATTATAACAGCTTTATTCATAATAGCAAAAAATTGGAATCAACCCAGATATCCTTTAGTAGATGACTAGTTAAGCAAATTGTGCTACATCCACATTATGGAATACTACTCAGAAATTGAAATAACCTATTGATACAAGATATAATTTGAGGGAATTTCTGGGGAATGGTACTCAGTGAAAAAAACCAGTCGTAAAGTGATCCAAACTCTATGATTCCACTTACATAGCATGTTTGAAATGGCAAAAGTTGAGCATAAAGAAGAGCTTAATAAGGTTAATAAGGTAATAATGGAAAGAGATGGCTTTGGTAACAAAAGGGTCCCAGTAAAGACACTTGTGATGATGGAACTATTCTCTACCTTGATTGTAGTACTCAATACATGAACCTATACCAGTGATAAAACTACATACAGCTAAATTCATGTGCATCTATTCATATATACCCCCCACATGCATGCAAATGAGTATGAGCAAAACTGAGTAAGTGAATAAGATCAATGTGAATCCTGTTTGTGATCATATACCAAGTTTTGTACAAATTTTTGTTAGATGCTAATTTTGGGCCAAACTGAGAAAAGTACTCAGGATTTATCTTTATTATTGTTTTACAACTACATGCAAATTTACAAATGATCTTAAAAATATTTTAATTAAAATAAGTTTAAGTACTTTAATCCCAGTACCCTGGGAGGCTAGAACATGAAGATCACAAGTTTAAGCTCAACTTGGGCAACTTAGTGAGTTCTTGTCTCAAAATTAAATTTTTAAAAAAGATAAAATAGGGCCAGGGATTTAGCTCAGTGGTGCTGCCACCTGCCTCGTCAGCGCAAGGTCTGGAATTTGATCCCCAGTACCGAAAAAAAAAGTAAAATAAAAAAGGGCTGGGAACATAATTCAGTGTGAAAGCCCTGGGTTCAATTCCTTAGTACCACAAAAATAAATAAATAAACAGAGAGATAGTAGGTTCAAGTAATCTACAACAAGTATAAAAGATAAGTTGTATGTTGGTCATCTTTCTGTCACCGCCCAAAGTGCCTGGTACCAAGAATTTAAAAGGAGGAAAATTTTTTGTCTCATTGTTTCAGAAGTTTCAGTGGGCTGGCTTTGATGATTTTGGGCTTAAGGCAAGAAAGAATATAATTTCAAAGAGTGCTCGATGGAGCAAATCTGCTCATATGGCAGCTAGGAAGCAAAGAATGAGTGGAAAGGTTGGGAGTCTCGGTAAACTCCCAATATACTTTCCTTCAACAAAATCCCACTCCCGAAAGTTTTCACAAGATCAAATCCATAAAAAGGTTGGTTTCTTTTGTTGTATTATTAATTTCAAAATATGAGAATATGAGAAATTTTTACTGCTAAAACTACAAAAAAAATGTATGTTTAAATAGCTCTTTGTACAATTTACAAAGCAGCATCTTGTGCATTAGGTCATATGGTACCTTTGGCCTTTGCAATAATGCTATTATTAATTCAGTTTTATGGATAAGAAACAGGAAGATGAAAAGTTTTGTTCATTATGGTTCTTTATTCAGTGGGTCCAGCCAGTACTTTAAAACAGCTAGTCTTCTTTGTCTCATTGACTTAATAATTTCTTGATGATTCAGAAAATCACATTTTACATTTTGTTTGATCATCAATAATCACATTAGTCATCATAAATAACATTTTAGATGGAGAAACTAAGAGATTTGATTTAGATTTGTTTTTTTTATGTCAGTGTTCTCATTCTCAACAAAGCAATAAAATTGTAAGTCAAAATAAAGATTTATGGTTTAGATCTAAAATGTCCCCCCCAAATTTCCTGGATTAGATGATCAGATCTTAGGGGTGTTATGGTTACCAGAGGATTCATCCATTAATAAGTTTAGTAGCTAACTGGGCTATTAGGAGGTGAGTCCTGCTTAGGGAGTGTCACTGAGTAGGAGACCTGAGGTTATTTTTTTTCCCTTGGCTCCTCTCTCTCTCTCTCTCCCTCCCTCCCTCCCTCCCTCCCTCTCTCTCTCCTTCCTGGCTGCCATGGGTTAAATAGCACTTCTATGCCATGCCTCTCTGCCATGATATTTCTGTCTTGGAGCCAGAATAAATCTTCTGAAACCTGTGAACCAAAATAAACCTCTTCACCTATAAGTTGCAGAGGTCACTGTTCCAGCAATGTGCCAGCACCTTTATGACAGTTTGAAGAAATAGCATTTTACATGTGCATAAGTTTTCCAAATATAATACATTAATGTAAAGGAAAGGACTGATTTTTAATTAAAAGGAAAGAAACATTAACAATTAGGTATGTAGAAAGCAAAGTAGACTAAGTTGATGCATCATGGACTTTCTAATGCAAAATGTTCTTATTCTTACTAATTCTTATACTTGGATTTTTGGGTCAAATGTGTTTACTTGCAAAAAAAATTCCACAATAATATCCATAATAATGAGTTCTCCTTGAATGTTATTCATTCTAAAACAGATAATGAACTTGATCAAGAAGCTCAATATATTAACAAGATATTGTTCTGTTTAACTTTTAGCTGAGATAGTTACTAAGAAATGTTATATAAATTTAACCCTCAGCCTATGACTTGATTTGATTTCACCCCTTGGTGAGACCTCATGGATGTAAAGAAACAAAACTTGAATTGTATACTGTAGAAAATATTATTATCAGAAGAAATGTGAGTTATTTCTTGTTTGAGTGGAATTCACATATTTTCACACCCAAAAGAATAAAAGATAAAAACAATTTTTAAAACCTTTGAAATTCTTCAGTAAATTTTATGTATTAACTAAAGCACAAAATTAATGTGATCTGTATGAGAAAATATCTGTGAAATCAGAACCAAAGGGTGGTTTTATAAACCAGAAATTGCAATTCAAAGTATGAGAACCAAAGTTCTTTCTATATAATCAAGTTGAAGTCAGTGCAACTGTTCTGTTTATTTATTGACACCCAGAGCCTCCCCAAAGCATTTGAAACTGACAGTGCTAAATAATGTCTTCACCTACAACAGACCTCCTTCTGACAACCTTTTGAACTGAATAAATTTGAGAAGAGAAATAAATTTAGAAATAATATAAGATCCATGAATGAATTTAATGAATTAAAATAGGTTTCTTGACAAGAATTCTATGTACTTATGAACCAAGGCAATTTTAAATATTACATGAGCTTCAGAACTCACCATTGCCCAATGTAAAACCACAGATATGTAATCTCAGACTTTTTTTCTATAAATTCCAAAGTAAACTGTTCACCTCAGTCACACCTTCTTCCGATGATTGTGCTTCTTGCAGATGGAAGCCCAAGTTCATACTCAGCAGCCATGAATATGGCTGTGCAGCTCTATACTCCTGTCCATGGGACAAGACGAGTTGGCTATGCATGGAGAGCAGCCCCTAGAAATGAGAGAATGGAATTGGAGAATGGAGAGTTTCAGCAATGCAGAAGAAAAATGCTCTACCACCCTTTCCTAATTCTTTAAGTTACAGACTTGCTTGAGAAGCCCATGATACCTATGGACACTTTACCAGGGCTCCCAGGACTAATTATAAATTTTAAAAGTCAGATTTGGGATATTAATAAGATATCAGATTTTCTTTCTAAAAGAGTAAGATTGAGAAAAATGAATGAGCATACTTTAAAAGACCACTTGAGATAATATAAGGAAACTGACCAGTGTTGAGGACCAGAGAAGAATTAAGGCCTAATCGGCCTCCTCTGTGAGCACAAAGGAGAAAGGCTGCACTCAGGGGTGATTGCATGTTAGGGAAAAGTTAAGACAGCTGAGGTTAAGTTCCTTAACAGTGTATGTACTAATGGATATTGGAAACCAGATGAATCTTGTATGCTTTGATTGCTTGTGCCAGTGTTTGGGTGATTAAAAGCAACATAAGCCAAGAGCTCGGGGCTCCTCTGCCTACTAGAGGCTAGAGCCACCTGGCTGCCTGCACATTAAGCTGACTCTGTGTCTCTTTGTCATTCATCTTCATTCACCCCCAGGTCAGGCAGAACAAAGTAGCTGGTCTAGGTCCGGGAGCAAGGCCAGCTGGGTGAGGGTCGGCTACAGGTGGCACCCCAGTGTGGAGCCTGGGACCAAGCTCTCCTACTATTGGCACCCAACGGGGACCTGAGAGCAGGTCAGCTACAGACCAGAGCACAAAATCATCAAGAACCCAATTTTCAATCTGGGCAGGACAGAGAATGTTAATCCTGTAACTATATATGATAGTTTTTTAAATATTTCATTTTTATTGGTGCATGCTTGCAATACACAGTGATTGCATTTCTCATGGGGAGTTGGTACATGCACATAATGCATCTTGATTCTCTTTGGCATCCAGTGTTCTTCCCGCAAATCCCTTCCTCCATCTCTGGGCCCCTCTCCCTTTTGCAAAAGATCTATTTAGCTTTTGTAGAAGGCAACCCAACACCAGAGTTAAAGTAATTGCTAAAAAGCAGTGGTGTCTGAAAATACTTGCTATGATTATATGTCAATATCCTAAGTCTGGATTCAAAGTTTATAATTAATCTCAAGTATAGAATTTTTGTACATGTCTGTGAACAAGTAGTATAACTGTTCAAACACAGTGATCATGTAGGATCACAAATCCAGTCTGAAATGAAATTCTTTGATGTTTCCTATAACATCTAATTCAGAGCTGAACATACAGCAAGCTTCTGGAATTGAGTTGAAATAAATGTGTCCTTTATTGAATATCCTCTATTGTTATGGGTATTTTCAAAGTAGATATTACTACCTTACATGATATCCACATTTTCTAAATTATATGTATTATAAAGTCTCATATGAAATTTCACATGGAAATACTTTAAAATAACTATATGCAGTGGAATTACATATACCAAATAAACATTGTAAATCATTCACAATTCCATTTAAGCTATTATCTTTCATTACAAGGATAATGCATACTGGCTTAAAAATGAAATAAACAAACAAAACAGGTTACTAAGAAAAAAAACAAACCTACAACTCGGTGATTGACCTATATAATCCTAGAAACAGGAATTTACCTTTGGTGTGTATTCCATGGTTTATTATTGCGACTTAAGAACCAAAAGAAAGAACTAAGTGAAGGGAAAAAGGCTAGAACCTGGTGAATACTCCTGTGAATAAATAATAACTAAACAAAAAACATTTGATTTTTCCCCTCTACCTATTAAGTGATTTATAAATGAAATTTCTTCTAATTTCTCCTAAATACACTTGACGTTTTTTCATTTATTTAGGTTCATATCAAGTCATAAAGTAACATTGATTCTCATTACCCATATGCTTAAATTTAGGCAGAGTTCAAAATGTTGTAGAAAAAAATCTTTAAGCTAAAACATATTCATGTAGCAAAAAAGTCAGTTTTTCTTCAAAGATCAGAATTTAGTAAATTGAGCAGAACTGTAGCAATCTGGAATTATTCTTGAATATTTGAGATATTACATTTGAATCCAAATTTCAGTGTTTCCATATAACACAGAAATAAAAGTCATGGAGAACAAATAGATTGAATGAAAGGTAGAAATGATTCAGTTTATCGGTTCTACTTAGAGTGTAAAGGTCCAAAACAGTATTAACAATAAAATACTAAAAATTAAGTCTTACCAAGGCCTTATGGAACCACGTGTTTGTGAAAGAGATTTATTGTTTCTTGACATCTTAATTTGTCCTGAAGACAGATATTTCTACATAATTGGTTAATTATCTCTCAGTAAATGTAATTAGAGTCTATAATTACCTATTTGAGACATCTCAGTAAAGGACTTTTTACTTGGTTGAGATTTCAAAGGTGCATTCTAAAATCAGTATTTTTCCAGAGAAAATTATATGTCTGTTTCATCATATATATCAAATCAATTTGATGAATGATTTTAAAATGGGAGTTACTATAAAAATTCACTTGTAAAATAATTATGAACCTAATAACAAATTTTAAGTTTACAGAGATGTTGAAACTATAGTTTAAAGAATGTACTAGAGGATTTATGCTTGTAAGTGGCAAAGTTGGATCTTAACCTCAGTACTGGCTAACCTTGGAGTACATGTTCAAATATACATTACTGTGACTCTCCAGTAATGAAAATTGTAATGACTGGCAACTTTATAGCTATATTTACATTATTCACTTAGCTCCTTCAATGTGCCAGTCATTTGGCAGGAATTATGCTACCTAAATCTAAAGAAGATACAATTTAATTTCAAGAATCTACTGATGAACAGAGTAAACTGTAACTATGAAAATAAAATGAAAATTAAAAACAACAATAGATGTCAACTGACAGTCAGAGGAGACTATGTGTACTTGAACTGCAATCTGAGCATCAGCTGTGATTTACTTTCGGCTTTTTGAGTGATCTTGGGGGAGGAATGTCTTGTCTGTAGGAGGACCACGGGAAGTTGGCAAAAGCAAGGAGGCTGGCATCTACCATGTTCATAAGCCCCCTGGAAGCATGACATCGAGCTGCAGAGGACTGAGTGTATATAACTCCAGAGCTTCACTTTTTATCATTATAGTCGAAAAGACAAAGAAAAGAGAAAAACTAGGGGAATGTATTTTCCCATAAGAGAAAGTTGGAAGGTTTTGTAAGAATAACAAACCATTAAAAGAGATTGAAAATTATTTTTAAAAAATTATTGATTATCTAACAGATGCCAGAGAGAAATACGAGGTAGGAAAAAAAGAGAGCAAAGGAGTGAAGGATTTACCTCAGTGGTGCCACTGCCTGCCTCACAAGCACAAGGTCTGGAGTTCGATCCTCAGTACCAAAAAAAAGACAAGACAGCAAAATGGAAGAGAGGGTAGGGTATAAGGAACAAACTAATGTAATAGTGTAATAACAAAATAAAATGACTTAAAACAGTAGTGAAGTACTGTGGCGGGTTGGAAGAAAAATGTTAAGACTAAAGAGTTGCTCCAAGATGCTCATCCAGAGTCCTCTTTTTTTAAGGTCCAGGGCTGACCATGAAGACTGAGAAAGCCTTCTAGAATTAGCTACTTGATTTGATTCTCTCCAGGCCTTGGCTAATCTGGGAAGTGTGGTCCCTCCGGGGTCATCCAAAGTCCCATTAGCATCAGAATACAGAAAAGAAAACTAATGGCTATAATACTTTATACAATACATCATACTTTAATCTATTGAAGGAATTTGATTTATAATATGTATTTAATGTTTAAATGTTCATTTATGGCTACTCAAGATACAATGAAGTAGTCAGCTCTCTGCATGAACAAGTAGGATAACTATGAATTTGACACAAGAGTAGACTGGAACTAGCTAGTGGGACTTATGATTGTCTTCCCTTCTTTTTTCTTTTTTCTTTTTTCTTTTTTTTTGTGACTCAAATATCATTGAGATTGCCACCAGAGAACTGTCTTTCCTAATTTTACAAATAATGGTTTAATAAATGTACAGATACTAGAATAAATATTGCATTTTATCTTGCAAAAGACTAAGAATTTGCTTGGGGATGTGTTTGTTAAAAGGGCTGAAATGGGCCAGGGGTTTAGCTCAGTGGTTATGCCACCTGCCTCACAAGTGCAAGGACCCGAGTTCGGCCCCTGGTACCAAAAAAAAAAGGGGGAGCTGAAATTATACAGTACAATATTGTGAAATGTCAAAGAAAGAGTCTTCTGAAATCATAGGGAACGTTGTAACATCAAATGCAAATTGGTATGGCTCATTTATTGTCTTGGTCCTCTTTCTCAGCCTTAAATCCTCAGGCTTGTTTTTTCACCTTTGAGATATAAGTCTTTGGGGACATATGTTTAAGGTATATACCTGTGTTGGTCAGCTTTCTACTGCTGTAATGAAAAAGGTGGTTTGGGCTCATGGATTTGAAAGTGTCAGCCGATGACCAGTTGTTCGTATTGCTCTGGGACTATGGTGACAAACTGTAGCAGGAGTGGAGTATGTGCAGAACAAACCCACTCATCTCATGGTCAGGAAGCAAAAGAAGGTGAGAAAGTGGCCAGGATCCCAACCCTCTCAAGGGCCTGTACCCAGTGACCTAAAATCCTCCCACTACCTCCCACTTCTTAAAAGTTCCACCACCTCCCAGTAGTGTCACTCTGGGGACCAATCCTTTAACAACCAATGGTCCATTGGGCATCACTTAAGATCCAAACTATAGGAATATCAGTTTCATCAAATTAGAAAAATTTAACTAGTGCACAACTTTCTTCTTCAATTAACTTCTCTATCATTCCTGGAAAATTTTTTCCACTTTTTCAATCTGCACTGAGAGTTTAGTTCAATAGCTGAAAACTTTGAGAATTGTACTGATGTTGGAAACACTAATTATGATACTACTGCCATGAAAATTAGCATTAAAAGAGTAGTTGCATTATTTACGTATGGTCTTCATAACCAGACAAGGCTTTCTTTTTGTGGTTGTTGTTATTAAACATTTGAACTAGGATTCTTAAATAAATTTGGGATGTCTAATATAGGTTAATTCACAAATTACAAAAGAATCATAAAACGTAACCTCATATGATAACATATGTGGTGACCTTAGGTAGCTGGATAATGTTTTTGAAGTGTGTGCATAATGTGTGTTTTGTTATGCCTAGCATCTGGTCTCAACCAAATATAATTTTCTGCACTCATCTTAGTATTCCCTGGGTTGAGATTTTTCAAAAAGAAAACTTGAAATTTGCTTATTTTCAAGTGTCTCTCTAATCTTTTCATTAGAACAAATTGAAACAAATTGTTTCCTTGGAACAAATTCACAATAAGTAAAGAGACTGTAACTTTGATCATCATTATAACAGAAACACCCCACCGATATTTTAAATGCCCTTTTTTGGGGGGTACCGGGGATCAAACTTGGGACCTTGCACCTGCAAAGCAGGTGGCAGAACAACTGAGCCAAATCCCCGGCCCTTAAATGCCCTTCTTGAGGCAACAACTATAGCCACTTGGATGTTGTTGCTCTTGTTTCTGGTTGGGAAAATATCATCTCTAAGGTTTCTTTGCATGTTAATCTCTTTCAATTGTTTAACTCTCAGAATGCTCATTTACTTTGATTTCAATCCTGCCTACCTACAATTTATGAGAGAGAGTACAGAAAAGGGAACAATTAACTTTAATTGTGAAAGATCTGAGAAACCTAAAAAATGCTGATCAGATGATGAAGATGAGTAACTAAGTGCTCCCAGCAGTGGAAACAAAGGTTCCAAAGTCTGATTTTGAATAGAGAGCACCAACAGTTGAGTTTATTAGAGTGTAGGCCATGTTGGTAGAGTGGCAGGAGAGGACTTGAGAAATTCTTTGCCATGTGCTGATGTGTGTTATGTTATGATTACTGTGAATCTAAGTAGGTTGGTGTTTTAGTTATATTTAATGTGAATATTCTTTGACAGCACTAACTCCATTATGAGCTTTCTCTTGTAATATCAGCTGATAGCAATGTTGACACTGTGCATTAATATACAAATAAAAGAGTTGGTGCCTGGACTCTTCCCTCTAAAATTAACATGTAGAAGGAGAGTACCCTTCTGGAACTGTAACATCAGTGCCTTCAGAGTGCCACTTTGGGCACATATCATTGTGATTCCACCCTTCAGGAAAATTCACTCTGCAACGACACTGACCAATACAGGAATGAACAGTCCTTTCCTTCAACAAGGATGACTTGACAGCATTCTAGACCTGTTCAAGTATCACCATAGAAGAACTGATTTCCCAGCCCATTTGGACAATTTCTTCCATGGATGCATTGTATTTGCTTCCTTACTAGCACTCTGTACTCAACTGATTTCATTTTAGTTGCTTTTGCTTATAATTTCATGTATTCTTTTTGCTTACTTTTATTTGTTGAATATTTTGCAATAATATTTTTCAATAAACTGATTAGTTCCATAATGATCTTTGTTTCAACTGACATGTAATTTGATTAGGGAATGAAGACCTTACCCCTCTTGGAGGAATTATAATCCTTGAGGTTAAATTGTTGCCACTGGACCACCCTTATCAGGCTGGTGTGGAGCCATGTGTTAAGTTTGGACTTCATGCCTGAGTAACAGTTAATAGGTAAAGATTTACAGCAGGGGAGAAATGGGCTTCATATATGTTTAGAAAGATTAGTTGTAAGTATAGGCAATACCCAGTCCAAACAACTCATGGGATGATCCTCTTAGTCTCTGACCATTAGGAGATTCTCAGAAATGCAAAGGATAAACTTGAGCTAAGACAACCACCTGTTTATGAAAAAAATAGAAAAGTATAATTGCCACTATTTATTAAGTAGCTAACTTATGTCAGGCAACATTTTGTGTTCTATAGCATTTTGTTTAAAAATTTGAGTTTGATTTTATTTTCTCATATTTTCCTCCTGGTTTATGGTGAGCCTGGGGCTGTGGTTTAATTAATTTTCCAAAAGTTCTACAGTTGGAATGTGCCCCAGTTTATGACAGTTCTCACAATATAATTATTCACAGTGAACCTCTTCACTCTAAAACATGTCCCAGTTTGGGAAGAACGCAAATAAAGGGGGGTTCTGGAATTAGTACAAGCATTTACTTGAGGCACAGTGCAACAAAGTTAAGGATGCATATTAAAATGTCTACTGAAAGATAATCATTAAAAATCATAAAAATGTAAAATTAAAATGTTAACAGAGAAGAAAAATAAAGCTATTTGATTAATCCAAAAGAAGTTAGAAAAGAGGAAGTAAAGAATACTAATTAGGCCGGGGCTTTAGCTCAGTGGTTCTGCCACCTGCCTTGCAAGTGCAAGGACCTGAGTTCGATCCCTGGTACCAAAAAAAAAAGAATATTAATTAAAGAGTATATGAAATTAGATGAAAACAAAGTAATCATGATACAGACACAAGAATGGGCAAGAAGAGAAACTTAGGAAAGAGCAATACTTTGAAAAAATATCTCTGAAGAATAAAATGCAGTTTACCAGAGATAAATAGATTTCCACCTAACTTGAAGGCCATTTTGAACTTGGAGCTCACACATTTTCAAAATTCAGGCCTCTAATAAGCCTCATACAAAAGTACTATCATAAAGAAAAGAAATTGTGAATGCAAAGTTAGATTAAGGGATAATGAAATGAGTTTGCTAAAATCCAAAAAGTGGAAGCCCAGCCTTTGAAGAATAGAAGCAATTCTCGCAAATATTATGTTAAACATTTTACAATTTAAATGGAGAAACATCTGATCACATTGTCACCCAGAGCAACTTAATTATTCTTAATGAAACTTGTTTTCCCAAGAAAACATAAAACAACAGGCAGTTTATTCAATCCAGTTTTATAACAGCCACATCATTAAACACATAAAAGGATTTTTCAGTTGCTTAATAATAAGAAATTTATGATTTCATAGAGACAAAATCATTATCTGGTTGACATTTAGTTTCCCATGATATGTTTTATAAACAATAAAAAATAATTGAATTATATTTCAGAAAATATTTCAGTGTAAATTGCATTTTAAAACTTTTCAGTTTAAGAACATTAACGGTTTCATAGCTTGTTGTGTAAGTTGCTAAAACTTATTTACGTCATATATTAATTAAATAATCACAGTCACAGATTTTTCATGTTGATTAGAGGTAATAACATGATTATATTTTCTAAAAGCTTTATGTTGCTCAACTGAAGTGAATAATTAGAGAACTAAACCATTTTTTCTATAGCTTTCAGGTATGTTGTACATGAGGAGGTAACAATGAAAATATGCTAAACTTCAGTATAGTACCAAGACTTGACTGTAACCTAGGCTATCTGCCATTAAAAAAAGTGACTCACTCTTTTACTCCAAAGCAGTTAAAAATGTTGCTTCCTTTTGCCAGCAAAGTCAGAAGACTAGCCATAAGCACTATTTGTAGATAGAGACTATCTTTGATTTGTAGCTATTTGTACTTAAAAACTATTTTTATTATTTGTGGTTATCTATAGAGGTATTACCATCTGTTTGTTGTCCACTTCTCAGTGCTCAACAAAGGTACACTCATTTTTTATTCTAAACTGTACTTTAGGATGATCTCTCTGGAGTTTTTTATAACCTCACAGCTACATTTCACTCATTACTTTATCTCTCTAAAATTCCATCTCATTATAAAATAGAAAAGTAACACTGATTTCAAAGAAAATTCCAAAGATTAAATACATTACTGTACCTACAATGCTTAGTGAAGATCTGAACTTCACATATAGAAGAGAATAAATAAAGAGCATGTGATTTATTTGTTAAAAATTGTGTGGGAAATGTCTGTAAGGCTCCTGCCTCTTAATTATCAAATTTGTCACTCCAAGTCTTTTTCTCCATCCACGTGAGGGTGAAACACATTCATTCATCAAGAGTTTATACTCCTCATTCCTTTGGATGAGGCTTTGGAATAGTGAATTTCCTCACTATCCAAGTGTAAATTTGGAAGAGTGGAAAGGTATGATCTTTTTCCTTGCCTTGTAAGAGCCACAACCAACACTTCTATAACAAAAGACAAGGTAACAAAAGAAAAATACAACAAATTTATTTGATCAAAGCTTTACTTGGCATGGGAGCCTTCAGAGTGAAAACTCAAAGACCCTATTTTTATGCTGAGGTTCTATGAAGAAAAGACAGCATGTAGAAATCTGATTAGAAAAAAAAAAGTATAATCAGGTGTAATAGGCTAGAAATTGAACAAGGCCTGTCTACTCAGATTCTTCTGAGCCTCTCTGTGTAGCATTCCTTCCTCCCCACATATGAGATGGGACCCTTTTTGAAATGAGGGTCTTAAGATCTAGCAGACAAGGTGGGTTAGAGTGCTCTTTTGGTCAGTTGTTACACAGAGGGCAGTGGAATGTTAGAGTGATATTTTCAGGCTTTACGGCTTGCTTGGGGAAAATGAGTTCTAGTTTCTATCACCCATCTTTGAGAAGAATAATTCTGTATTCTACAATTCACTTCAGGGAATAATGAGAGTTAAGAGACAGGAGGGCAGGATGACAGAGAGACTTTAATTCTAAGGCTATATTTTCTCCCTTGCAATGTCCTTCAGTTGAAAGTGCTCAGCATGCCAAACCACCATACTTTGAGATATCATTTTCTGAGCCTCAACAAGTTCACTTCCAAGTTAAACCTTAAGAATAACTCTGCGGTCTTATTTAGTGATGCATTTCCTAACATGTTCTTTTCTGTAGTCAGGACCAAGATTAGCAGGTGCGGACTTGGGTGAGTTTGAACTTGAGCTGATTATGAATCCTTACCAAACTCCAGTTTATTACTCAGAGATGCCTAGAGCTTCTTTCTCCCTCCTCCAATTGCCTTCTGAATCCTATTTTCTACTGAAGTAAGTGTCTATAACTCTTTCTCTGTGACTTAAAAATGCTGTTTAACATATATGAATAAAATAAAATATCAAAAAAATATTCAGCAGGAGTACAGCAAAGACCTTATGTAACAGCTGGTTATTCAAAGCAAGAGTTCCAAAATGCTGTTGGATAAACTACATTTGTGGAAATAGTGACCAAAGCATATGAGACCATCAGGTGCTACTGCAGCTGCTAAATAGGGAAAACAATACTGATCCTCCAAAAGCTTACAACACGGTAATGCTGCTGAGATGTATGCATCAACACTTCTAAGAGACGAGCCTATATGGGACATGAGTCTCAAAAACAAAGCCATAGGTATTGAGAGGAGGGAGTGACTAAGGGGAATTAGGAAGACTTCATGGAGACTCTGTCATTGAATATGGGTAGAATTATGTTAGGGGAGTTAGGAATCACATCCTACTTAAGGGAACGAGGATGGGAAGTCATAGAGCACGTCCATCAAAGAGCAGTTGACTTTAATTTGAGCATAACGTATTAGTAGGGGAGCAGGAGCTAACCCAAAGTAAGACCAGCTGAGGATTAGAGAATGAAGCACTTGAATGCCACACAAATACTCTGATTAACTCAAAAGCCAATAGAGAGTTGTTTTTTGGGTTTGGTTTTGGTTTTGGACTTGCAAGTGACTCCATGTGTCATTTTGACAGCAGTGTAAAGGAGGAGTGAGAAAAGGAAGATGACTCCAAATTGGAAATTGTAGTAACTCAGACAGAAAACCTAAAGGCATTATAGATGGAACTAAGAATTGAAGAAGGAGAGAAATGGCTGAGTTAAAGTCTGCCGGGTGTCTAGATAAGACACTACTATAAGATGTTAAACTTTGGTGACCTGTAGAAATATGTGATTAAAAACACAAATAATAAGTAGAATAATTGTAACTGTATACTGTTGTAAAAGTTGTATCTTCACAAAATACTATGTTATACTGTATTAACCCTGATCGTGCTGATATGAGATGAGGTTAGGTGAGTGGTATGGGCATTGTAATGTAGTGTTAGGCTACTAAATAAGGGTTACTTTCAGACAAGCGTGTGATACTGTGACAGGCTATCTGATAACTGAGAAGGCTGCTAATTGAGTATGGGCCATTTTGCATATAGTGCACGAATACACTGGACAAGGAAATGATTTGCATTCTGGGCAGACAGAGTGGGACTACTTGAGATTTCATCATGCTCTTCAAACAGTGTATGGTGTAAAATTATGAATTGTTTATTTCTGGAACTTTGCATTTAATATTTTTGGAACTTAGTTGTCTATGGATACTTAAAGTGCAGAAAGCAACACCTCAGGTAAGGAGAAACTGCGGAGTCTGTTTTTATGCCAGTGTAGTTTGAGCTGATAAAGAGAAAACAAAGAAAGCAATTAAACTGAACACTAGGAAAGAATCAGTTCTGGAAACTGATTTTGAAAGGTTATCTTAGGCAAAAGTTGAAGCTGTACACTGGGCAAGATTAGTTACAAATTAAGTTTTAAAAAAGCCACATCATAGTGACCCATCCCATAGAGATCAGGAACAATGAAGACTGAGAAAGATTGATAGAGAAATCCAGATAGTAGGGGACACTGCAGAAAGGGGGAGCCAAATTGGCATGCTGGGATGAGGCCTTGGCCTGGGGATCAGTTTGTTTCAGTGGTGGTACAACACTCTGTGCCCAGGCCTTTCCTAAAGGTCATAGTGTTCTTTGTAATTTGATTTCCAGCTCATAGCAACACTGAGCATTTTACTAACTGGATAGCTGCAATCAGTGGTTGCTATTTACTCTCTTGCTGAGCACAGAAGGCATATGAAAGATAGCATATCAGATTGACCAGGCTGAAAAAGAACATTGCTGTATTAGGCTGAACCAACAAAATGAACAATGGCATGAAGTTCATTAGTTCCATGAATAAATTAAATGAAAAATATTTTCAAAATAATTATAGAAAATCTTCACTTAGACTAAATCTTCATTATGAAAATCATGTATCATTAATTTTGATTATAACTTAGGGACAAAAATATAGTATATGAGTTTATCAAAGATATTTAAAATAAATTCAAATTAACCTATGCATAGATACAATAAATGAATTTTCCAGCCAACAATGCCTAAGGATAACTCTTCATTTTAAATTTGTAAATATATTTTCAAAGATTTCAAACATGAATTAAATGTTTTAATTATACACCTAATATAAAAACTATAGTTTTTTTTTAAAAAATCATTTATGAACCAATTAAAATATTTGTAATAATTTTATGTTTAAAACATTTTTTAAAGAATTCAAAAACAAATATCTCTTCTGGCTTTTTAAAGGTCTTACTGGATATGAAATTGAGTAGAGAATTACAATGAGAATACATTTACCAATAGTTCTTAATAAAGCTGATATACCTTTCTGAAATATTTCTCAATCACTTATCTATGTTTTCTGAGTAAAGGGAAATTATTTTTTAGAGTTTTAGTATCTTGAGAAATCAACTTTTATTTGTGTGTATCACACAAGATATAAGAACTAGATACTTTTTTGCAGAGCATGATGCTAAAAACCCATGTTTAATTATTTGGACAACTAATATATACACAAAACTTTCTAGTTGTTAGCACTTTCATAAAACTTCTTATTTGAATGTAACATAGTCATGATACTTTATGCTTTTTAACACTTTCACACAAATTCTTATTGGTTCTTATATTAATCCTCTGTTCCTGGTCCTGTCATTGGTTTCTTAAAATGAAAACACTGACTCTAAACTCACCCACATTTACAAAGATGCAAAATATAAGAGTTGGAATTTTCATTCAGGTCTTTCATTAACTTTTCTGGTAAAATCATTGGTATTGAGATATTTTATAAACCCCAATTCTGCATTATAGGCCAGACATCAATTCATATTGTTTGTTTTGCAAAATGGGCAGACATGCACTTGAAGTCATATAAATCTTGATAATAAAAAAATACAGTATTTCTCTACAGAAACTTTGAATATACAGTCTTCATGGCCCTGAATCAGGAATACATATGTTTTGGCTATCAGCACACTGTAATAAGGACAGAGAATTCTCACATTTATAAATTCCATCTTAACATGAATCACTAGACTTTTCTATATAAACAGATATCTACATATGATGTAATGGATACTACTGGTGACCTCTGGATAAAATAATAAAAGATGTCAATGTAAATAAAAATCTGAAAGAAATTCTTTAAAGATTAAATTTTGGGGGGAATAGAATAGCATTGTCTTGGGAATAGGTGTACCATAGTCTGCTAGGAGCATGCTCAAGAAGGTTGAGTCCCTAGCAGAGTCTTTTGTGAAAAGTTCTAGGTATCAGTTATACAAGTATAGATCTTCTCCTTCATAAATTTGTGGCTTGATTGATTGATTGCAGTTGACCCAAACAACTCCATTTTGATTTTGACAATTTTCATTAAGAATATAAGTGCAGATATAGAATATTCCACATGGAAAAACAAGGAAAGAAAATTCAGGAAAATCTCTGGAATAGCTTGACTCACACTCCTCCAAATGAACAAACAAAACCTTTCCACTACAGACAAAGGGCTGAATCCAAAGCTACTGCTTCTCCCTCCACTCTGCTCTGGGGCCTCTGAAGGTAAAAATAAACAACACGGAGCTCTGTTGCTCTCAATTAAAAAAGTATCCCAAGAAACAGAGATTGTATGTAAAATAGTGTTCAAAAGGCATTTTAAGTGGAAGGGACCTGGCCACTGTCACCCAGGAAACAAAAATTCTCCCAGAGGCACTCTTCAGACAATCCCAGGCCACCACCCTTGGGAAGGAACAAGGATAACAAACACACTCACTGTTTTTGAAGCTGTGGTTTGCCTATTTAGGCTGCCCTAGCTAGGTTCTGCTGGTGCAGAATTTGATGCCTCTTGAGGCAGATGGTTATTTGTTCACAACCAAGAGAAATCACAATTCAATCAAAACCAATTTCTACTAATGAAGTCTTGATTTGTTTACCTATTTTCATATCATTTTTCCACTGAGCCAGAAAACAACATATTCCACAGTTCAAAAAGTCTAATAAAGATAGGCAGAAGTGTGTGATGAATGAATAAATATATAAAGTCTCTTGAAACCTGTGGTTATACTACCTATGAGAGCAAATCTAAAATGACCAAAATTCCACACTCTAACTAGTTTCAGGCCATCTCCAACATTGTTATGAGACACAGAAAATATTTTCTTGCCACTCCAGAAATGAGAAGAATGAAAATAGACACTCACCTGTGGTCTACTACCCATGACATTTACACATGACTGTGAGTGCACATCCATGGAGGCACCATCTGCAAATAATACAGCCATCCACAATGACTGCAGGGAGCTGCCTTGGACTTCCTGGTTCAGTCCCTTTGCTAGGGACAGCCAGCTCTCTAAATTGCTACTACTAAGTAACCTGGAATTCAGATTCCACTTCCCCATGAAACATGTTTTTCATTGATTTTAAACCAGTACCCCAGTCCAAAACCACATGATGCTTGACAAACCACTGGAAATAAGGTCAAAATGGTTACATCTGAGTAGGGTACAGATTACATTGTTTAGAAATGTGAGCTGGAGCTGATGGGGCAGAAAACTCATTGGGAGTTTAAATGGGAGCAAATGTCTACAAAAAGAGAATGCAAGTGATCCTGTCCCTTGAGAAAATGCCAAGGCGACAGTAGGGAGAAAGATACAACAGAGAAAATGAAACTAAGATTTTATTTTGCTCATAACATCAGAAATCAACAAAGACTGCATATGGTGTGTTGAAGTATTGGAATAGCTACTCCTGAAATCAATGAGAAACTGTACCGCTATGGGAATTGGAGCCCACACAATACAGACACACAGTAGGAATGTTGAAGAAGCTGAATGAAAAGCTGACTCTCATCTTCAGGCATCCCAAAACATGTTAAAAGAATCAGAAACTAAAAATGCAGAGGCAAGGGAAAGAAGAAACGAAGGAAACACTACACATACCTGGCTGAATTAGTATTAAATTGTGCATTTTGTTGATTATTTTTCCATCTAGTTTTCTACATTCACACTTGTGTGTGGGATATAATCATCACCTGTCATAGTTCAGTATCATAAAATTGGTTTCTGCCCCAAGCAGGAAGGAAAGCAAGCAGTTAGGTAAAAATGTCCTGTAGTATATTCCACAATTATTAAAATATCTTTAAGAATTATGAAAGATAGACTAATCAGAAATCTCTTTAATCCAACCAATTGCCAATACATACCAATTCTGGTTTTAGCATCATCTCTTTATTGTCCCTGCTCCTCCTCTCTCTTATTGCTTCTTTTTTTTTTTTTTTTTTTTTGATACCGGGGATCGAACTCCAGTCCTTGCGCTTGCAAGGCAGGCAGCAGAACCACTGAGCTAAACCCCCGGCCCTCTCTTATTGCTTCTAATTGATTGAGATTGGCCTTAAATTCAGCCTATGCCAAATTGGCAGCTAAAGACTTCTGAAATTCTCATCTAACGTCCTCTTGCTCAAGATTCACTTTGTATGTGTACTTAAATGGTGCAAGTAAAACTCATATTCTTCAGTGTGTAATTTTAAAAGCAAACCATGATGCCTACACAGCAGACAACTCTATTAAAAACTAATCGATGTCATCTAACATATAAGAAACCACTTGGAAGATAATTCAATGTTAATATATTGCTGCTATAAAATATATAATTATAGATATATAATAAAATATATACCTTCATTAATATAATTAGTTATGTATTGCTTAATGGTAAGGATATGTTATGAGAAATGCATCTTAGGTGATTTCATGATTGCATGAACATGTAGTATACTTAGGCAAACTGAGATAGCTATAGTGTCGCTAAGTGATATAATCTAATAAGACTATCATATATGTGTCTGTTAGTACATAGTACATGTCTATGTTATACACAATACCATTATGTTATTGCTGCAGTTTGGATACTGATTGTCTTCCATAGGCTCATGTGTTAAAGGTTTGATCTTCAGGGTGATGATATTGGGAGGTGGTGGAACTTTTAGGAAGTCAGGCCTAGTGGGAGATTCTTATATCAATGGAGACCTAAGGAGATTGTGGAACCTCGGGCTCTTCCTCTTTCTCCCTCTCACTTCATGGCCATGAGGTGAGCAGTTTGCACTGCCACATATTCCCTGGCTAACTGGTGCCCCCACCAGAGGCCTAAAAGCAAGGGCCCACTCAATCATGGACTAGAACTGCTAAGACCATAAGCCAAAATAACATTTTTCTCTTTGTAAGTTAATTGTCACAGGTATTTGGTTATTGTGACACTATAACTAACACATTCATAAGCATATAGAGTATAATATTAAATATGTAATTTATATTCTATCATTTAGATTTTTCATTTCAGAGAGTTACTCTTCCTATCCTAAGTTCATTCCAAATGTACTTCACTATATGGGTTTATTTTTTTAAAAAATCATAGTAAAAATTTAAAGATTGCAAGTACAAATGATCCTCAAATGAAATAAAGAGTTACTATCTGTTGAATGCTCACTGTGCACTAAATGGGTGTTACACATATCTTAAATATAAATTCACTCACCTTGTGGATTTTTGCCCCAAAAGCACCATTGAGTTGGCATATATTCCCCAATAAGACAATTTAAAATTAGGCCGTTTAGTAAATGAAAGAGAAGAGATTCAATCCTTTGGAATGTAAAACCTTTGTTATTAAGCAATAGTACATATTTAATTGTCTTATAGTTATTTTTAAATCTAAAAATGGAACAGTATTTCATAAGAGGCAGGTTTATCTCTTCAGAAAAAAGGATTAAATGAAAAGGGCATTTTATTGGACTTTAATGACCTCTATCAGTAGTAATAAATTATTTTAAAACTCCTGATATTTTATAGAAGGATTTTTATTGGAAAAAGTGTTTCATGATTACTAGTTTATGGAGAAAATAATTCTTGGGCAAAAACTAAGGTTTAGAAGGGAATTATTTATCTCCAAAAGCACATCGATTCTTGTGTGTATTTTAGCTTTAGGCCTGAAAACTAGATGTCTGTGGCCCCTAGAAACTTCAAAATAAATAGCAGTGTATGAGACAGAAGGAAAAGGGAAATGTGTTACATTAAGTTTTATCTCCAGTATCAATATGGTTGATAAGAATTAAGTACATTTGTATTTCTATAGTCAACATACTAGCATCAGTGGACCTAAAAATAACAAACTTGATGAGAGCTGATAGAAAGTAGAATTGATTTTCATTTTGCAATTCCTAAGTGAACACTACAAAATCAGAGAGTGACTAATGCATCAAAGAAACACCAAGGTTTACACAATACTATTCCATGGATGCTAGGATTCCCATTTGAGTTTTTATTCTTATTACTAAAAATTGACAACTACTAAAAAATGCATAGTCAAAGATGAAAATATTATCAGGCATTCTCTTTTTTGAAACAAATGCCAATGTAGAGGAAAGAGGCTTTAATTACATCTTGCAGAATTAGTTTAAAATGATTAGGAATAAGGGGAAGGAAATATATAAATAAATATACTATCTCTCATACAGAAATTCTAAGAAAACCTAAGAAAAAATTTTATATGAGATAAAGTATATTTAACTTTATATATATGGAATGTATGATTAACACATATCTATCTCTATTGATCGATCAATTGATCTATCCATCTAAACATTTGCATGACACATTTTAAAACAGGTCAGAATTTTGATTATCATGGTTGGGATAAGGTTGTCCCCCAAGAGTTCATGTGTTGAAGACTTGTCCCTCATTGTGTAATTGTTCAGGTGGCACAACCTCTAAGAGGTGGAGTCTAATGAGAGGTGGTTAAAATATTGGGATTACTGTCTTCTTAAGATACTAATGTAGTTCTTATGGAGTCCGAGTTAAATCTCTCAAGAGTGAGTCATTGTACAAAAGTGAGCCTGGCCTCTCCCCACTGTCTGGCTTTCTGTCTTGCCATGTGATCTCTCCCTTTCACATGTACTCTCACCATGATGCTGTTCATCATGATGTGATGAATCCACAGGAGACTCTCTAGATACCAAACTATTGGGGCTGCCCTGTGTTGGCCTTCGATGTTCAAATACGTGAGCAAAATAAACCTCTTTCCCCAATGCTATAAAATAAAATAAAACAAAATATTACCTACTATGGTAGATTACCTAATGGTCAACTCAGAATGCCCAGCTAAACTAAGTCAGCATGGTTTGGGTGTGAAAGACCTGAGGACTGTTGCCAGCAGCACAAAAAGAGAACTGGAGGGGAAGATCATGAGTTGTTGGTTTTTTAGGAGAACTTGCTGTGGTTGGGTTTTCCTGATGCAAACTTGGCTGTTCTCATTGGAGGAGGCGCTCAGGGCCTCACCGTTGCTATCAAATGGCTGCTTTTCTTGTCAGGGGATCTCTGATCTTCACCATGAGCATCACTTTCTGGCTGCAGCGTAGATCCTTCAGCCTGTTGATACAAATCCTTCACCCCACTGAAGTAGGTTTTCTGGCTTCCACCACTGGCCTTTGGGCCTACCAGGTGCATATCCTCAATACAGACAAGCATGAGACATTACCATGGGCTCTAGGCCTTTGGATGGACTCGTGGAGGACATTGCCTTGGACTTTAGGGTTTCAACTGGACTTGTGCAGGACACTGTTGTGGGACCCAGGCCATTGGCTGGATTCTTTGGGTCTCTAGGGTGCGATTAGATCTCTTGCATCCCTCTGAATTTGACCTTTTGGGTGACTATTATAAAGTAATCCTACAAATTATGTGTCCTGTATTAAATCTAGTCCCGTGCAAACCCTGACTACAACACCTACTTTTTAAAGAAAAATTAAGTACCTTTTCTTTATAAGATAGTAACTCTTTAGGTGTTTTGTTATAGCAATGGAAAACTAATACAATATTATAATTTTTTTGATGACAGATGCCCACCTTATTTGGTGGCCAAGGAACTTTCATTTCATTTCACTAAGCTCCTCTAATTTGTTGTTGTGAGAGCTTATCTTAAAGGTTGGGGAGGAGAGATTTATGTCACTTAACTCCCAAAAAGAGGGGCCAGGGAAATGATGACATCTCTCTTAAGTAGATTTCTTGAGCTTTTCAATTATTACCTTAAAAAGATAAGGTACTATGCATACTTTTGTTATATTTTGAATAAATAAACTTCATATAGCTTGAATTGAAGTTAAAAAGGTACAAATCTACCTTAAATGAGAAAAATTAAGTTTATTCTGATATCAAATATTGGAGCTTTGCAATCACATTACACCTTCTTTTGACTTAAAGTAGGTGGTTGAATATTACTGGTATCTGAACACATTATCATGTTAAAGAACTAATTTAGCAAGTAAAGCTACCACCAAGAGACAGAATTATGAGTTCATTGTACATTATAAAATTGAACAGAAAAGCAGTCTTCACAAAGAAAACAAGACCGATGTTCCCAGTTTGTGATGTATGTTATTAATGTCATGATGCCATTGTCCTCTAAAGGGTAACATTTGTTGCCATTTGCATCATTATTTTTGAGCCTTTATATAGCACACTCATCTTTTATTGGGTTTAAAAGGTCGATTGTGATGTAAGGTTTTTCCAAGTTGCCCCTACTTCTCTTCTCTAGAACTCAGTGAAGAACTTTGATTTGCTGTGCTCTGAAAGATACACTGAACACTAAGGATGCTTTAAGGATTTTTTTCGACCTGCTAACCCTCACAGTGCTTTATTTCCATTACCATCCTGCTGTCTACTCTTCTTTGGGTTTAACCTTTTAGCATGTTTTATTGTCATTGTGACCATTATTAGCAAAGAGATTCAGAGGCCCTTCCAAAAGAGCATACTAATAGTCAATGCAGCATTGCTCCAATGGAGCCTTGTTTTTATGTTATCTGAACTTCTTAGCATAAACTCTGTCTGCTCTTCTTTATTAACACCATTTAGCAGAATCATACTTTCCAAGGCACATCCAAGTTCATGGCCTATAAAGATTTCTTACTCAGATATGTCAGTAGTGATTTCTCCACCTGTTGGATCCTGAGATGGATGGACATTCAGACCAGTAAAAACAGAGGCACACTGTAAGGTTTGTGAAAGCTGCTTTTGCTGCTATCTATTTTACTGAACCACTGAATGGGGAAAAAATGGAGAAAGTAGAGGACCTCCCCAGGTACGCCCACCAGCCACCAGTGTACCAGCGCAGGCAGAGCGGTCACAGGCTAACTGGGGCCCCACTCCATCCAGCTCACCATGCCCACTTGTGACCAGAAGATTGTGAGGATCTCCCAGGCCCACCAGCCCTCAGCATAGCCACCTGGGTGCCTGAAACAACAGACCTTACCCCCCACTCTGGCCGCTTGGCTGTTCAGCTGCTTGGGGGACACAAAGGCTATTGTCCCAAGCTGCAGAAGTAAACAACAGAGAGGGCCTCTCTCAGGCTCCCTGATGAAAACTGAAGCCCACTGGAAAAATGAAGAGAATCTCTTCAATAAAGGCACACAAGACCACTGTACTTGGTAAGTTAGAGGTACCATCACCTTCCATTGGAACCTCGACTATCTTCAGGGGAAAAGCAGCTGAAACCTGCAATAGAAC
>NW_004624744.1:22935999-23002847 GCF_000247695.1 Heterocephalus glaber
CTCTGCAGAGCGAGTTTGGGCCAAATAAAAGTAGGAAAAGTAGTATACCCTACAGCATAAGTGTAGGCTACTATGCAATAGAGAACAATGGCCTAAATTGTATATTTTTAAATAGTTTTATGTTGTGAATCTCATCTGAACAAAAGAATGAAAAAAAATTATATTCTAGCTAAACATGTTTTATACAACTCAAATAAGTTTTTCTAAGATTGTAAAACCCTCCTTTCATTCTCCAGCCTATTCTTTTCTCAGTATTGACTTCTAGCTTCCAGATCGCTCATTGCTAAAGTTAGGTAGTGTCCTAATAATGTCTTGTCTGTAAACATTTTTAACAGTGAGCCAACATGTGGGCACTCAGGGCAGCAGCAATTCTTGGTAGACCTAATATTGTTTGACAGTCAAACCCTGCACGTCCTTAGTCATCCTTTGATCATTATTTATATCTTCACTTTTCTTCATCCATCTGAATTAAAATGCCCTTGACAGAACGCTCTATTATATCATGTGGTGATCACTGCCTTTTCCTCTGAGCATGCAGCTTTGGAATAATATATTTTAGCACTTTTCTGCCAATGAGATCACAGGCTTGTCCTTAGGGAGATCAACACAGTGAGTCAAGGCCAGAGAGTCTAAGCTTTTGACTCTGACTTGCTGAATTTCCAGACAATTTTGTACTGAAACGTCCTTCTATGTATTCACTTTAGTTAACAATCAAACGACCCCTATTTAGATCTGGAAACTTCTAAGCTAAGGAAATCATAGATCTGGCCTAGGTGAGAAAAACCTGCCCAGACTTGGAGGCTTATATCAGGATGTAGCCTACAGGAGACAATGAGCCGTTTTTATCAATGCATTCAAATCGTCTTTAAATGGCCAATTGATCTCAAGCTAGAGAATCCCACACTTATATGTCTTTTAAATATTTTTGTGGAAAACAAACTAGCTTTTCACTTTCAACTCAAGACATCCTGGTCATGGCTATCAAATATTACAAATTTAGCTGAGAAATCATGGGAAACTAGAGCCAAGTTTTAACATAGTAAAGTTTCTTCTAGTTCAATAGTCCCCAACCTTTTTGGCACCAGAGACCAGACTCATGGAAAACAATTTTTCCACAAAGGCTGTCTTAGTTACTCTTTTGTGACTGGGACAAAATACCTGACATCCATGAGTTAAAGGAGGAAAGGTTTATTTTAGCTCGCAGTTTTTAGGGGTTTTAGTCCATAGTCAACTGGTTCCAAGTCATGGCAGCATGACAGAGGAGAAACAGTCCATGGCAGAGCTGGCAGGGAGCAGCAGCAGTAAGCCTCCCTTTCCTTTTTATTACATCTAGACTATAAGCCTTTAGAATGGTGCTGCCCACACCCAGAGTGGGCCTTCCCATTATCCACCTCTAGAACTATGCTAAATCCATTTAGTTATCATCCATCCTTAATCCCAGTATCACACACCCTTGATCCAGCCACCTCTGAAAAACTCCACCTATGAGCACATGAATTTGGCAATATATCAAGATACAAGCCATAACAGAGGGGTTGGGGGGAATAGTTTCAAGATTAGATTTATGTAAGGTGTACACATCCTAGATCCCCCAAATGCAAAGTTCACAGTAGGGTTCATGCTCCTGACAGGAGGATGTAATGTGAGCCATGAGGAGCAGCTATGAATACAAATGAAGCTTCATTTGCCCACCCACTGCTTGCTTCCTGCTGTGTGGCCTGGTTCCTAATAGGCTACGAACTGGTACTGACCTAGGGCTCTGGGGATTGGGGTCCTAGTTCAACATGTCATCATATTAAAGGGCTTAAGAGATCAGAAAGGAGCACAGGCATTTGCATTCTTTGGTGGAATAAACTTCCTGGCCATTATAGCCTGAATATAGATGAATGGTGAGAGAATAAAGATTATAAATTCACAACCTGCTTTCAATTATAATCCATGGCTAGTGTTCATTTATGCAAATACTTGCCATTTCTTCCTTTAACTCCAAATGGCATCACCATCAGGTAAAGATTCTACCATCTTCCATTAATACATTTACTATTTTTTTCCTTTCACATTATGAAATTTCTAAAATTTTTCCCACATTGTGCTTTGATCAATATTTGCATTCTGAAAAATACATTAACAAGTCCTCCATGAAATACATCCTTCCTTCTAGCAAGTTTGGGAAACAGTGCATATCACCTCTTTTGGGAGACCAGAGGAGAATTGAGGCTTAATTGGCCTCCTCTGTGAGCAGAGGAAGAAAGGCTGCCCTCAGGAGTGATGGCAATTGCAGGTTCTAGGAAAAGGTTAAAACAGCTGAGGTTAAGTTGTTTCTCTGAGCATGTACTAATGGATATTGGAAAGCAGATGAACTGTATTACTTTGATTGCTTGTACTCATGTTTGGGTGAATAAATGTCAGATGAGCCAGAGGTGTGTATGGGGGGGGGTCCTCTATCTACTACAGACAAGAGCCCCCTAGCTGCCTGCATGTTAAACTGACTCCATGTCTCTTTGCATCCATTGTTGTTTGCCCCTGGGTCAGGGAGAACAAAGTAGCAGGCTTAGGCCCCCCACAAGTGGCACCTAGGTGGAGAAACCTCAAAGGAGTGGGCTGGCTCCCACAGGTGGCACCTGAGGCAGGAGGGACCTGAGACGGGTGGTGAAAGCCAGCTAGTAGGTCAGCTACAGTTGGCTCCCAGACTAGAAACCGGGGTTGGTTACAACTTTTCTCCTCCTAAGTCATGCTTGTTATTGTATTAGAAGACTGGGGAGGTTCTATAATAAACCTGTTTAACTTTTTCTTAAATTTGTTGTTACCACAAATACTTACTTGCAAGGTATTTATGTGTGTGTTGAGACCTAATAGCGTCTGTGGAACACAGGTATTTGGCAAGGTGTTCTATTTTGTTTTTTTGAGACAGGGTCTCAGGTAGGCATTGAACTCACTTTGTAGCCCAGGCTAGCCTTCTCCTGCCTCAGCCTCCCAAGTGGTGGGATTATAAATGTGTCAGAACACCTAGCTTGGCAAGCTATTCTAAAACAGCTTATGCTTGTTGATTCTATGTTTTTATTCTTATAATTGTATTAAATCTACCATCTCAGAGTATACCAGCAATCTCCAAAAAGCAGAATCCAGTTACTGATTTTTCATTTGCCTCACTGATTATTGGTTTTAACATTTCTAGGCAGGTCTTCAAATCTACAACATACACATATCCTTCTAACTTCCAATTTGGAATTCATAATTCTTTATGACTGTCATCAACTATTCATCTCTTTTCTTATGCTCACAATGTCCACTGTCCAGACTTCTTAACGTGGCATCTATCACCCAGACCCAGTCTCACTTACCATAGAGCTCTTCTAACCACATCCACAGATCTATATCCTCTTTTAAAAATATTTTTTAAAGATTCAAAGTTTTAATTAATTTCCATACTGATAAAAATAATTCCATGAATTTTGTAAACCATTGCATAAATGCTACAGTGTAAAAAAAATTTAAACAAGTTTTAACAATTTTAAACAATTCACTACAAATAAATGATTATGCATTATAAATATGATCTGGGCTGGGGATTTAGCTCAGTGGTTCCACTGCCTGCCTCGCAAGTGCAAGGTCTCAAGTTCGGTCCCCGGCACCAAAAAAAAATAAACAATAAAAACAATAAAACTGGGACTTTATTAAAAAAAATAAAAATATGACCTTCTGTGTTAAGAAAATTCCACTCACATAACATTCTGATCTAAATGCTCAAAATAAAAACACATGGGGCTTCCGTAAATTAATCCACATGAAGTGTCCATACTGGGTACGTGAACGTGGCAACACTATCATTTACTAATATTTCACACTAGAGTCAAAAGACAACAGCCAGTAAGAACAGCATTGCTGCTTACCCCACAGTTTCAGCTCCCACACCAAGACCCCACTTCTATCACCTACATCTGAGGTGGGAGCCTGCCCATCCCCAGCTGGGCTCCTGGGTCATGCAGGATGACTTCCAGGGGCCACAGGCAGGTGGGGAAGGACCTACAATGAGCAGCCTCCCATGGTCTTGCCACACTATTGGCTCACTCCTGGGTAGTTCTTTGGTCTCCCTGCACACCTGTCCTCAGCCTGTTGTGATCCCAGGAGAGTGGGTGCTCAGGGCCAGGTACCTCACTGTGGGACGCAGTTGGCAGCTCCCAGCCATTGCTCCCACCCTAGAACATTAGCCCTGTAGAGAATCTTCAGAGCACTGGCCATATTCCACAGGAAAAACTGACCAGAGTAGCTTATAGACAGATCTAAAGCTTAATGATTCTTATACCTGGCTCATTGCCATCACTGTGTGTGTTTTCATGCTCATCTTGTTAAGGTTAAAAAGCTTCCCTTTTTGTTTTGCTTAATCTTACTTATGCTGAAAGCTGATCACCTTTGCTGATCTAGTATTTTCTCATCATTTCTGTATTTTTGAATTGTCATTTTTTCCCCTTAGACTGTAAATTCCATAAGGGCAATGGCCATACATGTATTTTTACTTATGAAATATCTAGCTTAGCTCCATAGATAAGTATGCTGTAGATGTCCAATATGTTTATGTTTGATTGAATCAAAATTCTTTTGAGTTTCTATAGTGCATGCTTCTCATGGCCTTAACTCTTGTTTGCTGTTAGTATGAATTATTTTATGTTCGTAGCTACCATTCTGTGCACTTCATGAATCACTTGAAAGAATAACAAGTTCCTTAACCTTACATGTTGGGAATTATGTGCATTTGTAATACCCACTGCAACTAGACAGCGGCTCATGCATAATAAGTGCTGAATAAGCCTTGAGAGATTGGCTATTTAATGCACAGAATAGTACAAGTCTTGTTTTCCTATGTGACGACCCACATAAGCTTCTGTTTTCTGTTTCCTCCTTAGCAGTTACCATCTTTCCTGGTCTTATTTGTAGATTTGTTTCATACATGTATTGATTGGGTTTGTGAACTCTTTTTTATTAGTATATGTTAGTTATACATAATAATTACATTCATCTTAGGGAATTGGTACATACACATATTGTGTCTATTATTTCTATTCCCTCTCTCCCTCCTTTGCCATATTCCCTTCCCAACTTCCTGAAGTCTTGAAGGGTGAAAATCTGTGTTTCATGGTTTCTATCTTTCAAATGGCTAAGACTTAAAAGGAAATAGTTAAATATAAATGGAAAGAAGTTGAACTGGTCACACTACAATTTATTATTATTGACACTTAGGATACAATGTTACTATTCTAATCTTTTATGCAGACAAAAATGAATAATATAAAATACATAATGTACTTTGATAATTTTAACCACACACAAAATATGAAGTGATTGAACTTATGTCACAGATATTTTACAAAAAAAAAGACTAATAACACTTTCAGATGAAATTTATCATTAAATTGTTGATGTTATACAATGTTAAATATACATATGTTCAAAACAATTACTATTTAAAAAGAACCAATTTGATATTTTACTGTTTAAAATAGTGAATATTGAGTACATGAGTACTTATAAAAATATTTTTAAGCAAAATTCTATGTTCTACTCATTCACTTCACAGTTACAAAAATATATATTCATCTGGAATGCTAATAAATTTTCTTGTGCATTAGACATTCAAATTCAAATGTATGTTTTCTAAGATATTTCACCAACTTAGTGTTCTTGGCTACACACAGTATGTATATGTACATGTATTAGAATAGGTTTGGGTTACAAACAATGTCATTTTAGGTAAGAGACACAAGTAATCAATAACACATAGAAACACTGAAGATTTTTGATCCAAATATATGGAACACTTCCACCAGACCCGTGGCTATGCCTTGTGAAAAGAGAATTCTGGGAAACATTTGTTGAATGCATACATGGCATTTGCTGTTTTTTTTTTAATCTAAAATTAACTATTAAAAGCTTTCTATTTCTAGTAATGTAATTTTAAAATTAAAAAATTTTAATCATCTGATTTCAAATATCAAAGCCAGATCAACTGCTTTAGATTGAATAATGCTGTAGCTTGGAGGCTGAATACCCCCCTAAAAGTCTACATGTCAGCGGCTTGGTTCCAGGTAGCATTATTGGGAGGTGGTAGAACCTTTGGGAAGTGACGCCCACTGGGAGGCCTTAGGTCATTCGGGGTGCACACTTGATCCTGGGTACCTTGGACCTTTCCTCTCTCCTTCCTTACTTCCTGATCATGAGGTAAGCAGTTTTGCTTTGTCCTCACTCCCCTGCCATAATGTGCTACTTTGTCACAAGCCCAAAGCCACGGGGCCAACTGCTCACAGATTGAAACCTCCAAAGTTGTGAGACAAAAACAAGCCTTTCTTATAAGTTCATTATCTCAGGTATTTTGTTATAGTGACAGAAAGCTGATCAATGCAGTCAGCCAGTGATCAAAAGATGTTCAACTATACCATATAGACAGTTGTCATGTCTACAATGCAAACACTGAACGACTCCATTTTCATCTTACATATTGAACAAGACATAAGAATTTAAGTAATTTTAAAAAAACACAAGTAGAATATATATAGTATACATAGACATTTACATACACATATGTAACTCATTTAGAACACTTAGTAGACTTCAGAAATCTCTTCTCAGTGAGAGACATAACTATCCTGAGTGAAGTAGGTCTGTATCTAGTTAACAACTGCTAAAGGATGCACAGGCCCTTCTTACCTGTCTTCCTTGCATGCCAGTAGATGGTTGGCAATATGAGTGCTGAGACACTGTTAATGGCAAGTCTGAGGCAGTAACATTTTTATGAAACTGAAGACTAACCATAATGACTATTATGGAATTGCAGCACCTAGGAAGATGGTGGCCAATATTTTTTTAGGGAATACCCTGGGGCCATTCTTGGCACAGACCATCTTAAAACTTTTCCCCACCTTTCTAAGGGTAAAACTTTGCTGGGACTCATCAGCTCAATTCCAAACACTTAACACACCATAGAATGTTCTGCTTAATAGAAATTCAGTTCTCTTAGACCATTTCAAAATCTTTTGCCCTAGTCCTGAAGCAGGACATCTGACTAGTCTGAAAATTGGTTAACATATACATGTTAATGAAATTATTACTGACTATAGGAGATTTATTAAACTATAATTTAGTAAGATAATTCACATAAAGTAAGTCAATAAAAATTAACCATAGTTTCCAAAGATTCAGAAGCAATTCAGTCACATGTTACAGGTTAGTTAGTTTCAATATTATTTGTTAGTGATGAAATGCAGAAAGTCTGAAAATTATCTTTAAAGTAAAACATAAAGTAGGAATGACTTGAAGGAAGCCTATTCATTTTAAATTTCCATATTATGATTTTATGAAAATACACATGAATAAAATTATGTCTACTTATCTGCATTATATTATGCTACATAGAAAAAGATCTACTTGAACTAATAAAAATGTGCTAATATTTTGAATAGAAATGTACTACTTCTAAATACATGGAACAATTTACTTTTAACTAAATACTTTCAAATGAATAAATATAAGCTCATAAATTGTATTGCCAGAAGGATTGAAAATGGTTTGTTTTCTTAAATTAGTTAATATGGCCTTTAGGATTTGTTTACCCATTCATTTTCTTGGCTCTTATAGTTAATATTAACGTTAACTTTATTTCACTCTGAATTAAGTGATTCCAAAATTGGAATTCATAGAGTCATAACCAATGCCACATACTTTTTGGTATCCTAAGAAATTAAACTGGTCTTAAATTTGTTATTATTGCTGCCAATGAATGGACAGGAAATCTAAATCATTGGAAGAAGGTAGTTTAAAGAGATAGAAAATGGTGTAAGGGTTCAGATTAGGATATTGGCTTATAAAATACAGCTTAGACTCTAAATTCAATATTACATATCCAATATCAGAAAGACTAGTACAGAAATATTTTCTCTCATTCCTTCATTAGCTTTTGTAATAGTTGATATAAATTTCTAGCTTCAAATTCCTCATATTTTAAAATTATATCAAATTATATATTTTAAATTAATATTAGAAATATGTATAGACATTAGAGAATGCTTATGATGTATTGGCTATGAATTATTGACACTAATTTTTTTAGAGTGTTTTCATGTTCAGATCTAAAATTTCAATATAGGACCTGCAATTTAGATAGAGAGGAGCACATGTCCAAATTCAGAACTTGGATGAACAATAAGCAGG
Organism: Heterocephalus glaber; assembly: GCF_000247695.1. Next base: position 22,944,199 of record NW_004624744.1, read on the forward strand.
CTTCAGCAGCATTTGAAGGAACACTGGTTATAAAGGAGCTTGTAGCACTTAGGTAAACATATTCTGAAAACTAAAGGGCAGTTAAATGTACAAAGTCCAAAGTCCAAGGATGTAAATTAAGGTATTAAAATTTTGTCATCATTCATTGATACATTAGTTTTTTTACTGGTACCACTGTTTCAAAATTGTAGTCAAGTTTCATCTGATGTACTATTTCAGACTTTCAATACCTATCTGAAAGTGTTATCTCTAATTATGGGAAAATATGACAAAATATTTTCTAGGTTACAGCACATTTGGGTCCTTTCAAAATGTATACACATTATGGTAAAATTTTCAGGAAATCTTATAATTTTCATATATGAAAGGCATATTATATATTTCCATTTATTTTTATCAATACAAAATGTATAATTAAATGGCACTACATGCCTTGTAACTTCAACCTTAGTAAAATAATTGATTCTATTAAAATAGTGATATTATTAAAGATATTAAGGATAATGTATTAAGAAGGCAGAATTCTTGGATTTAAATTTTGGTTCTAGCACTTGTTAGTCACATGAATTTATTTAAGTCTTTGGGCCATTCTTTGGGGAAAATAAAAAAACACTATCTTACATCACTGTTATGAGGATGTATGAAACAGTAACAACAAACTATGGGTAAAACAATCAGAGGTATTATTTGGTACACAGTAGTCACTTATAAAATGTTAGTTACAATTTTTTATTAAAATAAAAAAGTACAGTGACTGATGTTAACATAAACTAGTACTAACTTTTAAACACTTAGTAAGTGCCATGTACACTGATAGGTGGTACATTTATGTATTACTCTAAAAATAATATGAAGCACATCCTATTATATGAAGAACAGATCCTTAAAATATATTTATTTATAAATACCACAATAGCAGATAATGTGCCCCATGAGATTATGGCAAAGTACAACTGAATTGTTCAGGTGACCCTTGCATGCCTCCTGCCAAGTGGTGATTAAAAAACAGTCATGACAATACGTAAAGTTAATCAGTTGTGTTCACTCATTAACCCTACATTGAATGTTACCAAATTATCAGTATACGGAAAATCACAATTTACATGAGCCTTCAGGATCACTTACTGATGATCTTAAGAATGTTCAATCCCAGAAAGCTAAACATATACTTAATATAGATATTTATGTAAAGGCTCTATCTTTATTAAACTGAAAATGTTCAACTTTTTCTTTGGAAACTCTAATGTTGGCTAACTTACTTGTCATTGTACATATGTGTTCAACACAAAAGATTCAAGTGCTTCTGTACCAATTAACATTTATTACTACTTGACCAGCAGTATATAAATAACTCATACATATGTAACGGAGCATTTTTATTATTTAATACACAACTGGTAGTGATGGTTTTTAGTAAGATTTTGAAAGCCATAATTAGATTTCCCAAATTATAACTTAATAATAGTTTGCCTAAGCTTTAGTTATAAAAAGTATTTAACATACTTCACTTCAAATCATATGCAGACATATTCTACATAGTGACATGGTCCACAGCAGACAACATATAAGAGTGGTCCCATAGTTTATATTATTGAATGATATTGTCTTACCTTGCATAAGTGGACTGTATGATGTTTGCACAAAACATTGCCTAATGACATATTTCTCAGAACTTAGTATCCCTGTGGATCCCCATGGTTAAGTAAAGCATGATTTTAATTATTATGGTCTTTTTATTCTTTTGAAAATTATTAATTTAAAATCAATATTAATGTATCCATAATGATAAAAACAATATTACATCAATATAAAATGATAAACATTACATGTATTTAGAATGAAGACAGAATATACCTTCAAAAATTATCAAGGTTTGTAATGGTCCTTTTAAAGTACAATAAATAAAGCTTTATTTTTCTTGTCTTATACATATACCTTGATTAAAAAATATTCATAATGGTATATTCTTTAAGAGTCTGAGATCTCATAGGAAGGGCTTCCTAAAATTAAGAATTTAGGTATCTTTCTATGTTAAAGGCTGAGTTTTATACAGACTTATTTTTTTCACTCACTCTGCTTCCTTTTATCTTTCCACTTCCTGCCACTTCCTACCTATGGTCACCAATGGTATATCACCCAGGGGAACCATGCCCATTGCAGAGTCCAGGGACAGAGCCAACTCACTGGGTCTGTCCATGGACATAAGTACACTAAAAAGCAGCAGAAAAAATCTTGCTGGAGGTCTCCATATCTCTTCTTCTCTCCTGCAAAGCAGAAGTGAACCGTGGTTCTCCACCTCCATGAACATGCCTTTCTCTGGGGTAATCAGGGGACAAAACACCCACTGTATCACCCAGTCTATGCCGTCCTTACTATTTTTGCATTATGATTTGTAGAGTGTGGCCGTCTTTCCTCAGTGACTGTCTTTGTCTTCAATTAAAACTATGCATTAGTAAAATGAGTCCATTTGGGGAAGTTGAAATCAAACACAATAAAATTACTGAATGAAAAGAGGATGCATATCAATTCCAGAGATGAATTTTGGCCTATAAATGAATATTTAATGTCAGTATACAGAAAGATCAGTTTTTTGGGGTGTATGTGTGAACTGTTTGAATAAACATTTCCAGCATACATATCCCAGTACAAACTGTTAGTCATTTACATCATGAAGGAGAAAATGCATTACTTCATCTTCACTGGGAAATGATAAACCAGCATGTACTTTGTCTAGGCAGTGTGAGGAAGCATCTGCTTGCCTGGTTCCTTGGTAATGCTCTTCATTCTTCTCCAACTGGGGGAGGTGGCTCGCAGAGCTTGTACAGTCTAGAAAAGACACAGGAAAGTTTGACAGCTATGCAGATGTCTGCCCTTACCTGATATGTTTTTATTGGCAAAACAATTACATTGAGCATAATTTCTTGGTTCCATAAGTCATTAGGACATTGTTTATTTCACTAAAAATAGTATATGAATTAGCAAACTCTAATATTTTGGTCCTCTAATTTGGAAAACATCCCGTTCTTTATATCTCTGGATGCTGACTGATTAAATAACTATTTTAAAAATCCGCTGTTCCACTCCAGTGCAACCCAAACTGTTCACTTTGCTGGTAGTAAAATCTATTCTCTAAATTCTCCCCTTTTTTTGGTGCTTAGGATTGAACCCAGTACAGGCAAGCAAGCCAAATGCTCTACCACTGAGCCACAGCCTTACAAATCTTTTTAAAGAAGCAATCAAAATCCAGAGCTAGCTGTGGTGACTCACTCTTTTACAGATTAAATTGGACACAGCTTAAATGAGTTGTTAACCAATTTAAAGAATTATAAACTTCCTTTCCTTTTGACATTTAATCCCATGCTAATTCTAAATCAATGAGGGAAGAATGAGAAAGATTTAATACTGAGTTGTAAATCTGGTTAACAAAATGAACTTTCTTTGTCTGGAAACAGAAGTTATTACCACTGAAGGCTTGCAAAATGTACTTCAAGTTTGGGACATAGTTTATGTTCTATATGTTATCTCCATGGAAGAGGTGAATGCTGAACCAAGGACATGTCACATCAAAAAAGCTTATTTCGCAGAGAAAAGAATATATTAAATTGAGCTGATGCACTTGAAAGGTATTTTTGCAGGTGAAAGATGTGGTGCTGCTTCAAGTTGCATTCTTGGGGCTGGAATAATAGAATGATAAGGGTTTTTTTTGTTTCCTTAATTTTATCCTCTTCTTTCGCTGACAGTGCTGCCTAATGCGTGAAATGGCACAATGGCCTTAGTCAGAACAGCAATGAGAAAGTGAGTGGCGAACGTCTGAGGAGTGAGCTCTGGGCTGAGTCATCACATGCTATTACCTTGCTTTGCACGTTCCACAGAATGTAACTAATGCCACCAGGTAGCTGAGACTTTGAAATTCATTCCTGGCAAACTGGAGCAAAGACTACTCCCTGTGATTACCTAATGCAATAATAGCTCTGGGTACTGCAGAGCTGGGCAGCTTCAGCTTCTGTGAGGCTTCTTGGAAGCAACTCAGGGTTATGAGAGTTCAAACACATTTGTAATGGAAATTGTGGAGCTTTGGGAATTTAGAACAAGCAGATGAAGGTGGGAAGTAAAATGGAACAGGTAAAGAGTTGGACTCTGACTCTGCACTGAGGCGTTTGTATTTTGGAAGCTAAACTGGTGGGCAGTGGGAGGCCTTTGCCCAACATTTGGGGCCAGGTACTCATGCACGTGAGGGATTCCGCACATACAAGGTTTATTCTTGGCTTCACTTTCTCTTATTCCTGTTTGGGCTCAGGCAGCCATTGTGGAGCTGGTATTTTAGCTCAGATTCAAATCTGCAGAGAACAGATCTTTCAAATTCATACTACAGACCATGTCCTTTATCTTCTATGTGACAAAAATACAAGATGTGTTAAAAGAGCCCACAAAGCAAATGTCTCTTTGAAGGTTGAAGTATCAATGATATCTTGTCTCGAAGCAATTCTCCCATCTTGCAGATGAAAAAATTGAGTCTCAGAGAGGAAAAAAAATACACCTGACTGAATAAGGTCCCATAGAGGGTTCAAGCTGGGACTTAAAACCAGTTTTTTTCCCCACTTTTAACCACTGTAGTATACTGCTTCCCAATTAAACAAAGAAAACCAGGCTTTAAAAGCATAATACAAAAAAAAGCATAATAGTTGCAAATTTTTTGACATAACAGAAAATAATAGAAAATAAGGCCAGTGTGCCACACTAGTAATTCAATATCTCAAATGTAACATTTCAGTCCTTGATTAAGATTTGGTTCGGATCTCTGCAGAGCCAACACATATGTGGAAGTCAGAAGAAAGGAAGGACTGGTTTCTGCCCCTGGCTCCTGCCGTTCTGTCACAGCACACATTTACCTGATGTCCCAGATTAGTTCTGCCCCTCTATTAGGTGGAAGATCCGTGAACATATGAAGTGAGTCTCATCCATCTTGAGAGCCCAATGCCAAAAGCAGTTCCTGACACATACTGTGGAAACCAATTGCTAAAGTGGACTCTTCAAACTGTGACAGCGTCAAGGATACCCAGGAAACTCACTACCTAGAACCAACCTACCTCAGAATTATTAAACTCCAATATTCTGTTCTACAGCACTCTGATTCCCTAAGTTATGTTCACTCTTTCTGTGGTATAAATACGCCACTTCCTCCTTTTTGAATTCCAGAAAAACTATCTCCTCCTTTCCTTCATTTTCTCCAGTACATCGTATATTCTATCAATCCATTCCTCTGCTTTCTCCTCACTGTTGGTGGTTCCCTGGTGGTATTCCCAACCTTTTCTCATCTCTGTTGCCCATTCACTACAGTAACAAAATTCATTTCTAGGTCTTTACTGAGCTCCTAAACATGCGTTATAGGACCATAGCTCCACCTATACTTCCTCAACTTTTGACCAGGGTATTGAACTGCCCAAAAAGGCATCTCCACACAGCTGTCTTCTCAATCAGTCCTCAACCTTAATCCAAAACAAACTCATCAGCTCTTCCCAATGCACTCTTTCCCTCTGCATCCACTATCTCAGGGGCAAGAATCATTAATCCCTTGTTATTTAAGCCAAAAATTCTGCAGGAATCTACAACATTCCTTTTCCTCAACTATTTTCATTTAATTAGTGTCCAAAGACTATCAATTCTGTCTTCTAAGTATCTCCCTAATGTACCTTCTCATTCTGATTCTCAATACTATCATAACCTCCTTTCAAGTCTCTTTCTTCAATTTTAATTGTCCTCAAATGGACTCTCTTCATGTTGCTGAAGGTAAATTCTAAAATTTAAGTATTCCAGAGAGGGAGATTAATGATGTGTCCTTATTGTCTTTAGGTTAAAATGAAAACTCTCAAGGTCTCCTATAAATCTCTTCCTGACCTAGTTCCTGTCTACACTTTTAGCTTCACTTTACCTTGCCCTTAAATCACATTCAACCCCCAGTCATAGAAACTGAATTCTCAGAATGTGACGTGTTCTTTGGGCCCTTGTGCCAATGTATCTGTGGTCTGGGGCACAATTACCATGCTGACTGGGTCACAAGTATTCAGTGACCTCCCTTCTCCATCCCTAGGTTGTGTTACGGCCCCTTTCTGTGTACTCATGACAATTTGTGCTTATTTCTAGACCTCCATAAGTGTAACTTCCAGAAACATTAGTTACATCAGCTTTACCCATCAATGTCCTGTTCTTGAGAGCCAAATGTGACCTTCAACATCTGTCTTTGAGGCAGGAATGGTGGCTGTGCTCCTTCGTGGTCCTTGGCATTATATCTACAGCTTCCACAGACTGCATCTGACACTCTTTCTTGCAGTGGTGTTTCCCTCATCTCACTTCTTTAACTGAAAGCTCCTTGAGGGTCAGAGCTACTTCTGTTGCAGATTTATATTCTCTCTGGGGCACAGCAGCAGAGTGCATGCATTTCTTAGGTCCTCCATAAATATTTATAGAATGACGAAAAGAGTAAATAAAATAAAAATTGAAATTTCTCTTGATTTCTATCTTGGAGTTATTATTCTCTTGTACAAGTGTCAACTTTATAGCTGGTTCATTTTATTGTCTTTCATTTCAAGTACTTTAAACATAACCCAATAAAGAAAAAGTGAACTCATCAGTTTCCTTTCCTTGTGTTCAGATTGCATATTGGTTTATTGATCAGGATGCTGAAGTCTTATTCTAACCCACCGTTTATTAGTGTTTATAAGCTCTAGCTAAAAACGCCTTGCTGGACCATTATCTTGTTTTCTTATTGGAATTTTAACACTTCAGTGGGTCTGTTATGCAAATATACCATGTTTGCTCAAGGCACTGGGAAGAGAATGCTTATGAGAAATTATTCTTTTTTTTTTTTTTTTTTGGTATCAGGGATTGAACTCGGGTTCTTGCGCTCCTGAGGTAGGCAGTGGAACCACTGAGCTAAATCCCCAGCTGTCAGTTGGAAATTATTCTTTAGTTTCTATTGCTAATCAGCTATGAAAGATAACATTAGCAAGACTGGAAGATTAAACAGAGTTAGGAGTGAACACTAAAAATAAATGCAGCTAGAACATGAGTGTTCCATCCATTTTCAGAGGGAAAATATGTTTTCCCTTTTGAAAGCATTTTCACTTCCCACATAGTTTTTCAGAATGAAATATAACTTCATAAATGCTACAGTCATCATCTCACCCTGGTAATGGTGTTGTAAATAGAAACAAATACAGAGTGTTTTGTCTGTAACAGTGCTTGGAAAAGCCTGCTTTTGGTTCAAATGAAAGTGCATAAAAGCAATCAAATGCAACAGAAATTATTTAGCTTTGACTCACTTTAAGATAGATGGCTGCCTACCTTAATTACCATGGAAATCAAACTGGAAACATTTCTCTATGCCTGTGAACTATACCCATTTATCTTAAAGGTAGATCAGAGTCCTTTCTTTCTTATGATGATATGTATGAACTGTGAATGTTTGGCATATCAAACATAGAGCTGGAGCTTGGAAACAGCCTAAGTGCCCATTGACTGGAAACTGGATAAAGAAGATGTGCTTTTTTAATAAAATGGAGTACTACTCAGCCATAAAGAATGAGAAACTAGAGACATTTATAGCTAAGTGGATGCATATTTAGGCCATACTCTTAAGTGAAATAAATAGGACACACATGGGTAAATACCGAATAGTTTCTCTAGTGTGAGAAACTGAAAGTGTAAACAAGGGCTAAAATGATTAAAAAGAATAATTGATAATTTGAAATAGGAAAAGGTCCAAAGGTGTAGGGGTGGTCGGAGGGGAAGTTGAAAGGAAAGAAGGGAAAGGAAAATTTATGAGAAAATAAAAAAAATAGAAACAAAATCTATGTAAATAGGGAAGGGTGGAGGGGGTGAAGGACGCACAGGTAATGGGGAAAAAATAAGAACCAAGATATATCATGTACAGGCACAAGCACCCAATGATAAATATAAATGTATTCTATACCTAAAATGTACCAATAAAAGAATTTAAGGACAAACAAAATAAAACATAAAGCTGAGCCAGGGATTTAGTTCAGTGGTTCTGCCACCTTCTGCCTGCCTCACAAATGCAAAGATCCAAATTTGATCCCAGATACCAAAAAAAAACAAAAACAAAAACAAAAACCATAAATGTGATTGATTTATTAATACACACATTCTTGAAATCAGTTTAGATTTTTGATGTCTACTATGTAGGCACTATGATGAAGGCAATAAATAAAATACAAAAATACAACCTCTGCCTCCTGAGTATTCATACTCAGGTTGGGCAAAGACATGTTAAGAAATAGTGCAACACAATATAGTTAGGGCTATTATAAAGCAACATACAAGATGCTAAAAGGAACCCAGAAAGGAATAAACTCAAACAAGATTCCAGGCAGAAAATGATACATGAGCTGGGCTTTGTGTATTAAGTAGTTTCCCATAAGTGGACACAGATGGGAGAGGAAATCATAGCAGTGAAAGAACATGTGTAAATATAGAAGGATAAATGGAAATGGTGTTTTGGCAGTCTCATAGTTAGATTCAAAGTTTAGTTGTATCTATGTGGACTTCTGCTTTTGAATTCATGATGGAATTGTAAAATAGAATAATGCCCAGTGAAGTGTGAGAGCATGACTGCTTAATCACCCTTAGCCACTGGGTGTCTAAAAGGTGCTCCCCATGATTACCATCAGTATGACCCAGGGCATTTCCTAGAACAGGTGCATTATCTTCTAGTGACAAGGCCTGGAGGATGCTGCTCCGCCCTATGGGAAAGAGTAGACCTGAGGATGCACTTACCTTGGAGCTGACTGAGGGGTCCGGTCTCTGACTCCCAAATTCTTGGCTGTGTTCTGAACTCTTGCTCCCTAAAGGCCAGGAAAATCATTTTTAACTCTCCATTGTGCTATTTAACACACTATTAAAATCTGAGTGTCGAACACTTATTCCAACAATATATTTAACATAATAAGAGACTGGATGGAGAAATAAGAGAGAAATCACTATCTGAACACTTTCAAAATCCAAGCTTTTAAGAATCAAAATATACTTTGCTGTTTCAAATGATTAACATTTATTTCTGTAGTCATGTACATCATTGAAAATAAGGTAAGAGCTTCCTGTTCACTACCTCATCTAGTCTGTGTTTATCCTCAGAAGCAATTAATAACTTAGAATACTGAAAACAGGAAAGAGCAAACCATAAATACCTGGTCTGTGTCGCCACTTGCATGTGACAGAAATCAAAGTTCTATCATACTCATGGACCTGTTCTTCCTGGTTGAATAGATATTTTAAACTTACTATATTTAGCAAGAAAATATTTTCTCAAATAGTTCCACAGTAATTTCTGGATCAGTCATGTCCATATGGATTTCTGAAACTTAAAAATTTTGTCTCAAAGTTTACAGTAAAAAGATAATCTTCTTTATGAAAAAGTCTCTATAATCTTCCAAGTTCATGAATGAAATTATAATTATTTTTAAGTTGTTAATGAAAATTAGTTACTACAAAGAACCAAAAACCAGGTTTTGTGAATTAGAATAGGTGAAGGAGGGTTGCTCAAACAACTCTGAAATGCTTCCAGCTTCCAAATACTGAAACAAGTAAAGGGAAGAGAAAATAGGAGAAAATGAAGAAAAATCAAAGAATATATTCTCTCAGGATGGATCTAATAAACCAATTAGAGAAAGGGGACATAGCAAAAAGATAGGAAGGGATTTAGGAACTGCAATATGTATTTGAAACAATTTGAGACTTGGAGGAAAGTTGCAAAAACAGAGCAGGGATTGTACATACTTATTTCAGCTTCCCCTAATATTAACCTTTCATTTAACCATAGCACAAAGATCAAAACCAGGAGTTAACATCGATATAATATTCTTAACTACACTACACATCTTATTCAAATTCCACCATTTCCTCACTAATTCTCCTTTTCAATTCCAGGGCCTGATACAAAATCCTGCATTGCATATTGTTTTCATGAATTTTTATTCTCAGCAACTCCTTGTCTTTTGTAACTTTGACACTTTTGAGGAGTACTGGCCATTATTTTGTAGAATGTCACAATTTGGATTAATGTGATGGTTTTTCACAAGAAATACATTTATGATTTTAAAAAAATCACAGAAGTGATGTTGTGCTCCCTCTACCTATGCATCTTATAAGGGGGTACATGATATCAACATGTCTTATCATGGGCTACATTAACTTTGATCACTTAGCTAAGTGGTGCCTGCCAGATTTTTCCACTGTAAAGTTATCACCCTTCCTTTTAGACTTAACAAAGATGTTGGGCAAGATACTACCATGAGACTATGTGAATATCCTGTTTCTCTTTGATCATTCACTTACTATTTGAGCCTACATTGGTGTATCTGGTCTGCACTAATAATACTTCTGTGTTTATGAACTAGAATTCTTCTATAAAGTAAATAAAAATTATTTAGTTATTCAACCATTTATTTAACTCAGAACAGACTCACAGATATTAATTTTATTCTATGAGATATAATCCAACAATTTTATGGCTCAAATTGTTTTAAATGTGTCCACTGGGAGATCTTTCTCGTTGCTTCCTGTTCCTTTTGGTATGAGCTCATCCGTTTTGCTGCTTCCTTACTTTCAGGCATTTCAAGACTCATCTACCCTGTCTCAGCTGGTAACTCATCACTTCTCCAAGGCCTCTTTTTATTGGAGAATGATATTTAGAAGCCAAGATTTTTATACCACCTGTATTCATTATTATTGGCAATTTACTGCTTCTAGGCCTTTCTAGTAGACAGGGAAGTTTACTAATGCAAATATACACATCTAGATTCACTTCTACATTTATTTTGTGTTTGTATGTGTATTCATCAGTTCATACTGATACCAATAATTCCAGTCCATAAATTCTAGCCTTCTCCCTTTCCTTATTTGTAAACTCTTTCTTTGTCTGCATTCCTTCCGTCTTTTTCTTTTCTTCCTTCCTTCCTTCCTTCCTTCTCTCTCTCCTTTCTTTCTTTCCTTCTTTCTTTCTCTTTCTTTCTTTCTCTTTCTTTCTTTCTTTCTCTTTTTCTTTCTTTCTTCAATTATGCTGTACACATATATTTGTTTTAGAATTTCTAAGTCATGCCCATTGTGAAAAATAGATTTATTAACTAGAATAACATATTCATGTATAATTCTTTGTCTATAATCTTACAATATTCCATTATGGAAGCAATAGAAAGATTTTTGCTTTCTTAAAATCTGACGTCATGTTGAACACATCTATTGGCACATTTTACTTTGAATTTATCTATATAATTTTTCATATACTAAGTATGCCAGTTATTTGTATTTTTACATCCTTGTTCATGTTGCTCTCTCTACCTAAACACCATTCTGTCTCCTTCCCTCTCTGGCTTCAATATGTTCATTATCAAAGGCTCACAAAAAATCATCTTAGTTTTCTAATAACTGGTCACTCACTATATCAGTTTTAAGTGCACTAAGTATATTGAATTATTTAATCCAAACAACACTAGAAGGCAAGTACAATTTAAACTCTTACCTGTTATAATAATGAGAAAACTGAGGAACAGAAAAGCTCAAAATCTTGTTGCAAACTATATGAGTAATAAGCACTGAAGTAGTAAGCACCCAGGACTCAAACTGAGGCTGCTTGGCTCAAGACACTGTGCTCTTGGCTCTTACCAAATACCCACTTTGTGCACATCTTTTCCTAGTTATCCTACTTAAAACTACTTTATTAAACAAATATCATTGAGCATTTACATTGTACTAGGTACTATCCTTGGAAATTGTGACAGCAAAATGAGTAAGACTCAGTGTCCCAGCCATTGAGGGGTTCACAGTCTACTTATTTGCTCCCTGTTCTATGTCCCGATACACTGAGGTTGTACATATCTTAGAGCACTTGCTCACTGGCGACTGTATCATGGCAATTTCCCTACATATGTGTGTGCATCATGAGACTAAGTCTGGACCTCATTGTTCCCATGTTTTCGTTCTTAGTGAATAGTGTGATGCCTTGATAATGAAAGTAAGGGGTCAGAACACTTTGGAAGCCTAGTTTTTGTAACAAAAGTTAAGAAGAAAGTTTTGAGTAGGCTTCCACCAAAGATCACTTGGAATATAATATGTATAATATGGAAAGCTATGTTTATTATGCCAATGACAGTTTCTACCTCAAGCCTTTTATTTGATCAGCTGGTTATGTAAAAGTGCTGGTTATGATTATTATAATCATTATCAAAAGAATTCAAGGGAACAGTATAGTTTTATCTTGCCTTCAAACTTAAGCCCTGAGTAAAAAGGCCATGTGTATGAAAAGTACACAAAATCTGCACATGAAAGCCATACCAAAATTATAAACAAGAACAACAAATGATGCCAAAATGTTCTTTTTAAAAAAGAAACTAAAGTTCTTCATTACATTATTTATTAATAATATTCATTATACATTATGAGCTTCACTATATAGCAAATAAATTATTGTAATTTAATATATAATAATTCAAATTCAATAATGAAATAATTCAAATATATCAACACATGGTAAATGTGACAAATATTCTAATCACGCAGTCTCTGAAAAGCGGAATGTAAACAGCTAAATAATTTTCCTGAGGTTGAAAGGCAAAGGAAACATAGAACCCAAGTGAGGTACTTGATTCAGACTTGTATTCTAACTGCTCAGATCCTAAGTGAGTAAGAGCTGGCTGGCTTGGGGACTAGATCCCAACTGGTACTCTTTTTTTTTTTTGCCGGGGATCGAACTCTGGTCCTTGCGCTTGCACAGCAGGCAGTGAAACCACTGAGCTAAATCCCCTGTCCCTCAGCTGGTACTCTTACTGCTACTGCTGAATCCTGGGAAGAAGACTGGTAACAGAAAGACTATGCTCTTTCATGAAATATCTGCCGTGTATCAGTCTGCTCAGTCTTCCTGGAAGAGGGCCCCACATGCTATGATCTTTCACAAAGAAGCTATAAATCAGTTCACTGCTTACCACAGCCATTTGGGATGCACAACTTGGACCCAAGGAACTGGCAACAAAGGAAGAAATTGCCTATTCTGATGTATTTAGTTTTAGAAAATAGAGGAAAGAAAGTGATAAATACTATAGTTTAGTTATCAGCAAGGTTTTTACAAGAAACTACATGAATTTTCAGTCCTTCAAGTTATTGTAGCCAAATTATAGCCTCCTTAATGGAATAGTCTAAAGAAAAGTCAATTCAAGGCTGTTTTTCTTGCTACCAGCCGTAATTTTTAGATGGTTCTTCCAAAGCCTTCTTGCAAACTTACTCTAAGAGCCCCACAGTAAAACAGGAAAGTGCTTAATCTCTTATTGTATGTCTCAGCAACTGACATCCCAAATCTGACGTAAATAGCTGTAAGTTTAGTTTGACTTATTTTCAAGGCAGAATTTATACATCCACCTTAAACCCTTGGCAATTTGCAAATGTCTTTGTCCTTTGCCAACTGAAGGACAGTATGGCACACGCTTCTAGTAGATTTAACGTTTACTTAGCAAATTCTTCTTTCCTCTTGGCTGTTCATCTTCAGCTCCCAAGTTCCTTACCAGAAGCACCCATGCATTTCCACTCCCTGTGCCCATCTCTTCATTGTAGATTCTGGCTTGATGGTGGCCTTTTTAACGGATATATTTTTTCCACCAGCTTGGTCCACACTGCATTGTGTAATCTTATGAGCAAGCCCAAGGGGATTTATGATTGTCTGAGAGGTATATGCTGTACTAAATAAAGTAGCCATAATTATAAAAGCATGTGTTAAAAATTAAATCACTATTACTGGACAAGTCAAAACAAGTCAGCAAATAGATTGCTGCTGTGGTAGCTCAAAGAAAAGGTGATGGAATAAAATTGATATTTTTCAATTTTGTGTCATTTTATTCATTATCTTTTTTACTAAATCAAACCCATTTACTAAATTGAAAGTTTGTGATTTTTTGGTTTTTAAAAAGCATTCTAGGGGCTAAAACCTAAGCTACTCCACTTAAAATGCTACTGGGTTAGAGTATAGAAAGTTCATTCTACTTTTGAGAGTACATTCTCATCTAGAAGTGTTCCAGTAGCCTAAAGATAGTCCAGAGCCTGCTATTCATCCTCCATAAAAACTTGAGATCAGTGCTTTATCCTCAGAATAATGCACACACTTAGCATGGGACAGGGGAGACTGCCAGAGGCAAGCAAGCCCTTCAATTCATTCTTCTTCTTCCTTGCCACTGTCCCTCTCCCAATCTATTTCTAGAAACTTACTAAATCACTTACATTTCCCAGAAAATACCATATGTCCAGGGTCCTTTATATATGCTCCTGCCTGCCAATCCACTCTTGTCCCATTTTGCCTGCTAATCCCCTTTCTCTTTCAGGTTATTGCATAGACATATTTTTTCAGGGTTATACAAGATCCTTGGAGAATCCTCCTCTAAGTGTCCACCTGTGTTATCATTAGGAGTTTCTCTTTCATGACTTGCTTGGCTGTTACGTGCCTGGAGAAGGGCCCATCACTTTTAGGGACCTGTCAGGCACCTGATAAATAAACAAAAGAAAGATTAATGGGTCTGTAAAGCAACTACCCTAAACTATACAAGAAGAGACTTACCTGCTTCCTCATGACATCTGTGGCCTGCATAATGTAGCGAGGAGGCAGCCCGTGGCTTCTGGCTAGAATGATGGTCTGCTCCAGCGTCACACTCAGGGTGCATCTGTGTACCGAGGCAAAGGCAAGTCAGATCCCACTGGTTTGCAGTAATGTCCTGTGAGACTGTTTGGGTTACTCATTTCAAAGTCGGAAATCAGCCAAATCAAACTGGCTGGACAGTGAGCCACTGATTTTTCTATATAGAACAGTTGTATAAGGTTATAGGAGAACATTACTGAAGCTATAAGCTAAGAATTTAAACTTAAGACTAACCTATAATAAGCTAGAGATTCTCCATAGAAAAGAGATTCTCCATAGAAAATTAAATAACTGGAATCACAATAAATTTTAAAAATATTATTTATTGATATTTCATATAGTTTAGATCACAACATCATTTCTACACATAGTTAATAGATTATTTATACACATACATCTCAGAAAACTAAACAATGAAATTACTGTTCACAAAGGTGAGATTTGATTTTAAAAATGTGTTTCTTGGATCCAATCTAAGAAATCTCTCTATAAAAGTTTCAAAAAAAACCCCCAAAACCTTGTCATTAGTTCTAAGGCAGTGTTGTCATGGTTCGGATCTGGAATGTCTCTCCTCAAAGCCTCATGTGCTCAGAGCTGAGGTGTTTGGATGGTGACTGGGTCTTGGGGCACTATACCTGTATGGGGATTAATCTGCTGATGAATCTATAGTGGCGTGTGCTGTTAGGAGGTGGGGTCTGGTTGGAAGACCTGAGTCATGGGGTGGGACCGTGGAGGGTGTGTTTGCTTCCCTGGCTCCTCCTTTTGTGCTCTGCTTCCTGGCTGCCATGACGTGAGCATCTTTCCTCAGCCAGTTCCTTCCACCCATATCCTTTCTGCCTTGGAGCCAGCCATCCATGGACTGAAAATGTGGGCTGAAGTTAGGCTCTCCTCCTTTAAGGTGTGGTCAGGTGTTTTGTCCCAGCATGAGAAAGTGGCTAAGACAAATGTGGTGCCTGGAGCAACCCTGAAAAGTGTGTTCTAACCAGCAGTAAGAGACTGGTGAGTCTTTACTCTTTTTTCTTCCCTCTAGGCATTTCTTTTCTGTTCTGCCACATTTTGTCCTCTGTGTTTAGTTATAATATTTTTAGGCACTGGTCTCTGAATGGGATTGTTTGGAGGTAGCTTTTGGACATATTTCCTAAAAAATGCCCATTAATTTTAAAAGTTTTTCTGAAAATTTCTATTGTTTTGTTATACTTCCTTGTTTGACTTATTGTAGTTTGATAAGTCTTTTCTCTATTTCAGCACTGACCTCCCTGTGGTTTGGTACTCTTCTCATGTATTTTTCTAGATCTACCCAGTATTTTCTCCTAGAAATAACAAAAAACACTATCATTACTTCTAGGCAAAGAATATCTAACTCATTATCCACAGTTTATGAGGCTGTAACATAGAAGTCTAATAATTTGGTAGACTGTGGTGAATTAAGAAAAAAAAGGAGAAAGGAATTTAAAACATTACAGTTGTAATAGTAGAAAGAACCTGACAAGGTAGAACTATGTTACAGTACATATTATATATACCTAAAGAGAAACATGTTAAATGACTTCAAAAGCAGCTTCCTCATTATCATTACCATTGCAGAGAATTCTTTTGAAAGCTTTAATAACAGATGTTTAGATGAACTAAAGTTTTATAATTCATTTTAGATTGTACATGATGTTTACAAATATTTCATGTACGAGTCTAGTAACAATGCATATTGTTTCAGGCTTACATGCATGCTGCACAAGAGTCTATGGCAACTGAAGGCCAAGTAGTATAACTGACAGTTCATATATAAAAAGTCAATTTTCTACAAAGCATTTAATTGCTTGCCTACTCAAAAGACCATAACCTTTTTCCTCCGTAAGGTCTCCTCTACTCCAATTTTAAATCTTTATTGATCTTATTTTAATCAATAATGCTTATTATACCAGTTGAATGAAGCTAAGAAAAATTTTTTTTTATTTTATGCTAACCATGCCAGAATATGCCTGTGCTTTCCTAATAAAGCATGACATGCTCTACTCTACTTATAACAAACACACACTCAGAGGATTTTTTTTTTTACAGGCAGCCTATAATTTTTATTCATTTTCTTAATCCTTTTAAACTGATTTATTCTCCCTTTGTTCCAGTTTTAGTAAACAGCAGCACAGCAGCAAATTATCTGCCAGAGACTTTAAAAGATTTTATAGCAATTGGGAAATCATAGAGCCAGTAACGTGCACACTCACACAGTATCTCAAAATGTCACCTCTTTAGAATCAATCACACATGATTTAGCAGCAAACTCTTCCTGCAAACAGATACATGTTTTTTCTCTTACCAGCATATCCAAAAAGGTTGACTGTACATATATTTACCTTTTCATAATAACTGCTGTATATAATCTAATTAGATTCCAACACTGATTTAAAATTTTTTAAAAAGGACAAATTTTGAACAAGAAAATCACGGTTGATGGATTTAATGGAGGCTTAGTATTTCCATGGATGGCATCACAGAATTCTACCATCCTCAACTAAGCATGTGGAAGACAGTCTAGCGGTGAGTCCACAATTTTGCTGTCAACGTACCATCATTTGCCTTGTAACTTTTAGCTTCTCTCAGCGATCTCGATCTCAATGCCAAGTGGAATAATTTAGCATTTGCAGGAAGCACTTTGATATCTGGCATTGGTTAAGTCTTCAGGTCCAGCAAGTGGCACATGGTTTTTCAACAGCACATAAATGTATGCTCAGAGTCAGGTTTTACAAGAGGTCATTTGATTTCATAGGTACTTTGGCTTACCAGAGTGACTGATTTCCTAACCTCAGGGGAGGGAAAGGAGCATTCCCATGATCAGGAACTCTAAGTAACTCCTATCCAAAATGAGGTTTCCCGCTTCATCACCCAATCTCTCTTCAACAATATCTCTGTGTTCTAGAATGGACACTTAAATTAAAATTTAAATAAATTTATATTTTCACTCTATCTGGAAAATATGGGCCTTCAAAATTTTCAGCTCCTTCTAGCTGTTATATTATTAATTAATTATTTATTTATTTATTTATTTTATTTATTTATTGGTACCGGGGATCGAACTCAGGTCCTTCTGCTTGTGCAGCAGGCGGCGAAACCACTGAGCTAAATCCCTGGCCCTCATTAATTATTTTTAGACAACTCCCCTAGAAGTCATAAAAATAATAAATGTCATAGAGTAGTATTTGTCTTTCATAAAAAGGCAAATATATTCAATATATTCCATAATTTCAGTAATGAGACATTCCAAATACTGACTCAATACTTGGGAGGAAATGGACTCAATGGAGTGGTACAATTACAAAGAACTGTTAAATTCCCCCCTGAAAGCCAACAGAAAGAGTCAATATATTTGTACTTATGATTAATAAATCTCCTTGACACATTTTGTGTTGAGCACAGATAACTCACTCAGGTAATTAGCACATATTTAATATGATAAATATAACCTATAGTTCATGGTTCTGATTTAATTTGAAAGATACTTTTAGCAATTCTATGGAAGAAACACAAAAAAGTATTTTTCCACTCATTCATTCAATTAGTCAACAAATATTTTTTGGATGTTTATTTTGTACCTACAAATACCATTCAGGGCTAGCAGAGTGGATTCATTGCCAAGCCGAGAAAGTTTGAGTTTCAGGGTCCCTTACTTATACAGACCTTTTTCAAGGTTCTGGGAGAGGCCTTAGCAGCGTGTTCACACACTGGCATGCGTTTACAAATCTGCCAAAGTAAAATGTCTTAACTGAAAAAGGTCATAGCTGTCTTCTTTACATCCCAGCTCCTTCTGCCATGATGGGTAGTGTAGCTGTTTCTGGAGCTAAGCTAAAGGAAGTTGAGTTGGACACATTCAGGATAGGTTTGCTGAGACCTACTTACACGATATACAGTTATTACCACTTATAGTTAGGTTATCGTGGTGTCTGGTGCAGGAACGGCATCTAGAATGTTCCTACTGCCCACTGCACAGTCATTCCATGTTGTAAAGGAGAGGCATGGCCAGAAGTTGAGGTGCAATATGCCCACATCCTGGGGTTTCCAGGCCTGTAGGTGTGTGTGGTGAAGAAGAAACACATTTGAAATGCATAAAGCAAAAGTTTCTGTGGAGAATAATCTTCTAAACATTATGGTTCATATGTTAAAAAATCTCACAGGCGTTTTTTTGTATTTGAGAATAATTTAAAAACGCACAAGTCATTAACAATAATGCATTTTGATGTTCAAAGGCTTTTATGAACTTCAGTAATTTAAATTTGATCAGTCATGCTAGAGAAAAGAGAATAACTTTCTTATTTGCTTTCCAGAAAGTGATATTACCAAATTATTATACTTTGAAGAGGCAATCAAAAGCAATGTTACTAAAAATGGGAGGGGATAGTCAGGCAATAATAAAATAGTTTTATAGATTTTGTAATGCTTGTCATTATTATTAGCATTGTAAACCTTACAATTAATTTTTTTCTGGCATTCTGGATAAATATTAACTTTAATTTCTATTTTTTTTGTGATTTGCTATTCCTTTTTTTTTTTTAAAGAGGGCAATGAATTTCTGATTCCAGTCTCCACTTTTCCACTGATGTGCAGGTGTACCAGTGAACAAAGCTAGCTCCTACTCCTTTTGATTATCAAATTTTAGTGAGAAGAAAAAAAATAAAGAAGAAAATACAGAGTATGACACGAGGATAAATTATTTAGAAAAGCTAATTTCCTATCAATATAACATGGACAAGTACTAATAGGGGATGGAATGCAGACGCTGGTGCTGTTTTTAGGAAAACTATTTCAGGAAGATTAAGTTCAAAGAGCCTGAGGTTAATATTTGTTTGGTTTGCTCCCAAACAAATATGGAGCTCAATACACTGATGCACATGATGCACAGAAAGAAGGTAATGAGTTAGGGAAGTAGCCTAAGGCAAAACATGTGGGGCTTTGGGGGTCAGCATTTAGTATTAGGAAGTCTTCTTATTTATTTCTTTAGCTGACACAAAAAGAATATCAATCCTTATATTACATGATATAAAAGAGCAACTTGTTTAGCAAATTATCAAAGGTTGATACTTAGTATCAAACCTTAACATCTTACCAATACTATAGTCAAAGCACTTTCAGTTGCATTCCAATGGCAACATTTGCAAAAAGAAGCTATTCATCCCGATGCTTAAGGTACCATCTTCCACCATCTCTCCTGTGTACTTTATTTTCTCCACTCAATCTAGAACTTCTTTTTGTTTGTGGCCAGTGTGTTGATACCATGACAAAAAAAAAAAAAAAAAAAACCTGTCCCTAATCTGGAATGCTGGTCCAATTTTATCAGTCTTTCACTGCTTTCAAAATATCATGGAACTTCTTCCCCAATGTAAAATGGCAGCTGACAACAGGTCTCTCACAACTAGAGGTACCAGGAATAAACTGCTTTGCGCGGCTTCGGGTGGGTTAATTCTAGTTTCATTCTCCACTTGTCATCTATAAGCAGAGAACCACATACACGATCCTCATAAAGCGCCACAAGAATGACCTGAAATGAGTGTGTGAGGCTGAGCAATGCCTGTGGTGATGCCATTTCCACCTGTCACTACTGAGCTCGTGCGGTATATTTCTGTACAAGCCTCCTCATTATGGGCAACACATTATTTGAAGAAGTTGAGGAACATGAGACTTTGTGAATCCCACCTTCTCAAACTTCACTGCATTTTAAATATTTAAAAATTCTTATATTTAATGGTCCATTTTGTTTTAAAGAGGTGTTCATTCAAGTAGCCCTGAGGTAATTTATGTCATAAGGTCACGATAATTGCCATGAAGCTACCAACAAACTTCTTTTATTTTTTTGTTTAGTTTTTTTTTTTGTTTTTTGTACCAAGGATCAAACTCAGGACCTTGAGCTTGTGAGGCAGGTGCTGGAACCTTTGAGCTAAATCTCTGGCCCCCCTTCTTTTATTTTTTTATAAATCAAAATTAAACAAAATAGAGTTCGCTTGACTATAACTTTGTGGTTGGTAATGAAATTCTTTGTGATTTCTTTTATGTGTTTATTCCAATTGATCTCAGACATCAGGTTTCAACTTTATATGTCAAACTGCAGAGTTAGGAAATCACATGAAATGATGTTCACCAGTTCTATTTGCAAATGCTGGGGTACAAAATAATCAAGATATAACCCCTACCTCAGTCTCTCCTCAACTAAGTCTTACTGGAGAGACAAAGTTTGATTTTCTAATTGGCTTAAATGCCAAATACTACATCTCAACATCTATTAATATATATTTATAACACTACATTTAATTTTTAAGATTTTAAATGTTGTTCAAAGTAGGTATTTCTATAGATTAATCTTCCCTTTTAAGGTGATTCATGGCATTTCTATAATAAATTAGGTATGATATTCTAAAAACCTAAGGACCTTTACATATTTGCTAATTTACCACGATCACAGACAAAAACATCAGTTAAATTCTAATTACATTTCCAAAGCTCTAGAGGCCCACTGAGTCATTCAAATTTGATTCAAATTGTACTGAACAAGGAGACCAATCCCCCAAGGTTTAAATGCATTAAATTGGACACTTAGGGAGATGCAGGACTTCTTTTGGGCCACCTGGGCAATGCAGAACTCACAATGAAACATACATGGGAACCAGAATGATGGGAGGCTCATGGCTTTGAGCTGTTTCCCTACTGTGGATTCATTTGGTAACTCTCAGTATACTCACTCTCAGGAACTCTGAGGTTTTGCTTGGAAGCTAGTTGTTATATTGCCATCTCTAGGGGAAAATCTCAAAGGTTTGGATTACTAGTGGAGGAGGGTTACTCAGTCATAACCTCACATATTAAAAAAAATAACTGAAAAACCAGGGTGATAAGGCTCTGTGAATTTGTAGCCACAATTTACCATAAATGATACTATGTAGATGTAGAGGTAAAAAAAAAAATTGAAGCAATCAAAAAACAGAAAATGTTACCTTTAGTCAGGGATATTTTCTTTTTATATCCCTACATTTTAAAAATTGACTGGGGGCTGAGGATTTAGCTCAGTGGTTCTGCTGCTTGCCTTGAAAGAGCAAGGTCCTGAGTTTGATCCCCGGTACCAAAAAAAAAAAAAAAAATAGACTGGAACTAAATATTAGTTTGAAAATTTCGACTGTTTTCCTCAGCAATGTTAAGTATTCAGCTGAAAATAAAAACTACTTCTTAGAAATGATTGTAATCACTGAATTTAGAGATACATCTTGATAATTCAAAACTTACTTGAGCATTTATAATTGTATAACTATTTTGAGAATTTATAATTGTATAACTGAATCACATGGATAAATATGATTTTTTTGATGTCATATTTATAATTAGCAGAATGATTTACTATTAGAAAAACATGGCATTTGGTTTTTGTACCAAGGATCAAACCTCAAGTTGAAAGGCATATGTTTAAGTTTTCTGAGTTTAAGGGGCCATGTGCTAAAACGATGCTTTTTTAATGGAAGCACATTAGACAGTACCCTTTAACAATCTCTATAAACTAGCTAATCATTGAAACTCATATTGATTCACATTCAGTAACAAAGAGATTCATTTGATTTTGTAAATATAAAGGGAAATAAATATTTGTGGAGAATTTTGAAATTATTCTGATTTTTGACCTGACATAAAATTGTATCACAGGATCACAGCCTGATTTTATTTAGCTCTAGACTTCCATGTGTGCCACCTCCTTTTCAATATCCTTTATAACCATGGTATTGCCTTCAATCATGGAAACAAGAGGGAGAAAATTCCCTCAGGGAACATGCATCCTGCAGACGCCATGTACAAAGCCAGCCTGAGAAACCCATTATTTTGTTAATAATCTTCTTATGAATTCTAAGTCTTTACATAGTTGTAGATTTACATTTAGCTTTTATAGATTTATATCATAAAACCTGAAGTCATTTTCTTTATTCTACGAGACTCTTCACTGTTTCTCCTTTAAATAAAGTCCAGAACAAATTATTAGTAGTCTAGTCAGATGTGGTTCTCTGTGATATTTTATTAAGCAAAGTTACCTAGGTGGTATTATTCAAATTTTGGAAAAGAAAAACAACTATCTATCTAAATCCCAGGAAGAAGGATGGAGGCAGGAAGCCGGGACATCAGCAGCTACTACTGCTATTTGCACACCACTCTTGCATCCACAGAAGCTTCCCGTGACAGATGCACAGCACTGCTGGGCACCTGATTTTATGCAGTCCAAGCATCATCTGAAATTCTGTCCTGGGAAGTCTAAGGTAGATTAGTTTCAACAAACTCTGAACTAAAGATGTTGGAGAAATGTAAATGACTCTGCTCTGTTTCTAACTGTGTTCACCTTTTCTGGTGCTTTCCTTGTGGTCCCATAATAGCATCTTTAAGAAACAAGTGTGTTAGAGATTCACTAACCCTGATGAGAAAGAGGTTAAGAGAAATGAAACATATTCATTGACCATGATGAGAGAGAAGAGAAATGAGGCACAGAAATCATTTAATTTATAACGGTTTATTGTACACTGATTTTTTTGTGACTTTAACCTTCTCCTTTTTACAAAACCTCCCCGTAGTTGGTATGATCAGGATTAAAACAATTACCTTCCAAAAATCCTTGTCTCGGGACTTGCAATTACCTACTACATTTCATCTCCAGAGTAAGGAACTTTATAAAATCCCAAGTTGCCAAGTTAAACTCATCCATTATAAGAGACTAATTGTGTGTGAGTTCTATCTGTTAATGTATCTGCTGCAGTATATTTCATACTTGCTAACATCATATTTCTTACAATTTCTCAGTGCTCTCCTCTCTAACTCTACTGCTAATACCATCTCTTGCCTATACTGGTGGAACCTTACTCTGACCTTTTCTTTCTGGCTCCTTCCCATTGGTCTTCCTCCATAGCAAAGGTGAGCTTTAAAGTGTGAAGGAAAATGCAAACACTTGAGTGGCTTCCCAATTCTTAACATGAAATTCAAGGCCTTCACAAGGTGGCCCCTTGTTTTCTTGACTTCTACTCCATGCTTTACCTACATTGTTTACAGTTCTCTGCAAATACCAACTCTCATAGCTCTCATGTGCTTCTCCCTTGTGTATACCATCTTATCTGTATCTGGTTAAGTCACATACCATACCTCCAGTCATACTCCATCATACTCATATGAAAGGTGGACGGGTTATGAATATGGACATTAGCCTAGCATGGTGCTGCATGCCTGTAATCCTAACACTTGGTAGACTGAGGCAGCCAGCCTAGGCTATATAGTGAGTTCAAGACCAGCCTGAACTATATAGTGAGAGCCTGTCTTCAAAAAAAAAAAAACAGAAAAAGAAAGAAAGAACCTTGGAGTAAACTTCCTGAGTAGGGTTCTGCCCTTGCTAATAGTTATATAACCTTGAGCAAGTTATTTAAGGTTTTAAAATTCTCCTCTATAACTTGAGGTTAATAATAGAGCATAACTCAGAATGTTGCTTTCAGTATTACATGAAATTATTCATGTTTAGTACTTAGCACAATATACATATATATATATATATATATATATAGCATTTATAGTGAATAATAGCAATTTTCATTAATAGTACCACTACCATCACCAGTACCTGTAGGCTAGATTGGTGTCTACATTGACTAGCCTTTCTACTAGCCTTCCTGAGCCTTAGGGAGCATTCAATATGTCATTAGAGAAAAAATTAGATGAATTCCTAATATGTGCCAATAATACTGTAGTTATGCTCCTAGAAGACAAGATTCATTTCCTCATACTCTGCATTTGCCAACTATTTTTTCAAGAAGTATTCATTCAGTGAAATGATAACAGTGAGGGGCAATCAATCACAGATTCCCTTATGGCTTGTAAGTGGAATATTATTTTTTTTCCTAACTGATGGCTTACATTTACCTTTATCTGGATTTAATCATTGTTCCTATCACATTTGCTGATTAACAATTCTGAATGAGTTTTGTTAATATTTGGAAAATGTACAATATACTGATTAGTCTTATGTTAACTATTAATTACTATACCATAAAAGTCATCTACTCACTATTTATCAATATTTTCTCAAGCTGGAAGGGTAAGTTTAAAGCCTCAAGAGAACTAGCTCTTTCACACTGTCAAAATGATAAGTTTATATCTTTTCTATCATAGTTTGAGAAGGATGTACACACTTCTTTGGCTCACTTCACTTAAAAAACCCAGCAGTCACTTAACACGATCTTCTATCTTTCTCCTGTTCTCATGCTAGCTTGGTGCTCCCTACCTTGGCTCTGTGTCTCCCCAGTGTGCTTCCCTAGGTTAGATAAGTACAGTGAGCACCGTGACCACCTCCTTTCCTAGTTGGAACACAGTGCTTGGTACATTTTATTGTTGTGTTTTATGTTTTGTTCCCCCCAAACAGATGAATGAATAAATAAATGTCAGTACTTGACTCTTTTCCAGTCCTAAACATTCTCTTTATTCCAGGATACCCTCTTGGTTTTTCATTCTGAGAAAAAATTTCTATCCTTAATTCAAGAGCACCTATTCTGCTGCTCTTCAACGATTTTCTATGAGCTATCAAAGAAGGATTCTAAAAATAAGCTCTAATAGGTCCCAGGGTTTTGTGTATCCTATTTCTTATGGATCAGAAGCATTAACTTGTATTTTTATCCTGTGGTGAGCCCCAACTCTGGTTTGTAATGATGCTTCACAGACTTTGCTGTATTCTATTAGGTATAATTTAGTGGTTTTCAATACATGTGTTTTGTGGGCCACAGCTGTAGCTGAGTGATACAGAGCTTGCCTAGTATGTACAGGCCCTCGGCTCAATAGCGAGCACTACAAAAAATAAAATTAAAAAGCCAGAGGTGTTTCATATTTCTAACTCTGTGATGAGAAGATGGATGCACTGTCAGAACACAGATTTAGTCTGAACAGCCAGAATTTTCTTTCGTGCAAGATCACTTCCTTGCTCATTTAATTTTCATTCCAGCTTTGCGACAAAGAAGCCATTATTCCCTTTTCACCCATGTGTCTCTGAGAGACCAGGTGATGCGATCACCTGCTTACATGACAGGATTTATGAAACCATTCTGATCCACAATTCAGGGCTGCAGTACACCAAATTTGTATCATGTAGATTAATACATTCACAAAATTCTAGGTGCCTTCATGCATAATTCAACAATCACAGTCTTGGGATCATTATTTATATTCTAAATGCACTGTCTTTGTAGAGATAAATTCAGGAAGCCCAAATTCCTTCATCATGGATGTACAGCTCATGGTACTAAAAATGTGTTTATGATTAAAAAGAAACTAGATTAGAAGCATGCTAAGTATATCAATTATACAGTGATCAAGTAGTAAAAATAAACTGAAGGGAGAATATGTTCCTTTTTCCACACATTTTTAAGCAGGTTCATTTCTACTGTGTTCACATTTATTCTGGATTCTAATTATTTTTAACTACAGAGCATAGAGCACCCCCATGAAAAGTCTATTGACAAGGAGAATGAAACATGTTATTGAAGAAACCAGTTCTTTCACGTTGCATGGTTATATTTCCTCTGCTCCCTTAGATTACCCTACTGCAAGGAGAACTGTACATCTGCATGCTAATGAACTATGTTAAATACTGACCAATCCCCAGGTGGCTGTCCTGGTTCTGCACAGGCAGAGCCCTTGCAAAACTACTATGGAAAGGCCAGCTGATGACCTATTGATCTTTCCCACCTTACGCACCCACAGGGATGCATTGGTGACAAATGAAAAGCTTGAGAAAATTGCCACACATCGACGGGGATTTCAAAAACTCAACACTTAGGCTCTCACTCCTCTATAACAGAGGAGCCCTTTTCTTAATGTGACATATACTTTTTTGTGCAAAAAAAGAGCCAACTATTTAACAATGAATTACCTTATGCACACTCTCGGGCACACTACATATTAAACATTTGTACTTTTCCTTTAGGAAAACTTGAATGTCAATAAAATGATAGCTGCAGTTCAAAAGCCAGTATTCACATAGGCTATTTTTCAGTATAATTTATGGGAACAATCTCCAGATATCTATGGATGCTTTCAACATTATAATTATGTGAGTTTTGTCAAATAGACTCTACTGATGCAATCTCCCCATAAATGTACTGGATTCCTATATTTTATAGTCAGAGAGCAAGGGGTTAATGAATATTTGAAAAGAAAGCAAAGAGATGACGGGCAAAGAGGAGCCTTGTGGAAACAGCAGAACAGAATGCAGAAGTGATGGGTAACAGCTGGAGTGAGATTCTGGAGGCAGAAGCAGAGTTAAATTGAATACTCCACTCACTCCATCTATCTTAAGGCAAAAAAGCAATTGCGTCTAAGGGGCACATTTTCAGCACTGCACAGGGAATTAGCCATGAAATTCTCATTAAAGATAATGGGAATTTCTATTACAACTTTCAGTACATTTTCTGAAAGTTCTTCGCATATATCTTTAAACATAGGTTTCCTAAAAATCAACTGCTGGGCAAAAACATTCTATGCAAGCATGGTAGGGTGTGATTGTCTTTGATCTCACTTCATTATACAGGTTAGCAGAGAGGTAATCACTGACCTTTTGGGTTGGGTAACTGAACACTCAGGCATTTGCAAAGATATTGACTATGCTGAGAATGTGTATGAATAAGAAACTACTGTGTGTAATATAGGAACTTCAATACCATAAGCCACCAGGTTTCAATTTGCTTCTTAATATTACAGACACTTAAGCCTGGAATCTTTCATCAATTTACCTCTTTTTTATTTTACTCTTTAGGATTTAACTGAATAGGCTGCTCACAATCCCAGCTGGCTGAAGATCCTCAACACCACCTCTCTATTCCTGTGTCCTCCTACTTGCCACTGGACTTCTTCCATACTCCTCAAAGGTTCTCTGATGACACCCATACTAAAGGAGGTATCTAGTATGTAGTTTTTATCTGTCTCTCCAGTTCTTTGACACTACACCACAATTGTTTTCTGAGAAGTTTATCCAAGATATTAAATAGAACTTTGTTTCCATACATTTTTACTTGATCTTTCTGTTTTATTTTGGGGCAGTTACGCTTCAGGTTACACAGTGGATGAGGAGGTAGAGCACCAGTAAATATTAATCTTATAAGTACTACTGGTGATTTGTCACTTTTCTCGACGGCTACAGTTGGCAGCTGTGTGCATCAGCTTTCTGTTACTGTGATAAAACATTTGGAAATAACATCTTAAAAGGAGAAAAGGTTCGTTTGGGCTCATGGTTTCAGTCCATGGTCATCCATCTCCATTGCTTTTATGCCTGTGGTGAGGCAGGAATATCAGTGAAAGTCATGGCAGAGGAAAGCTGCTCATCTCATGGCAGCCAGGAAAATGAAAGCGAGGGAGGGAGGGAAGGAGGGAGCGGGGAGGGGAGACAGAGAGAGAAAGGGGGGGGGAGTGCCAAGAGATGATATATCCTTCAAAGTCATGCCACCATGCATGACTCATCTTTCAACTAGGCCCCAGCTCATAATTTTCCACCTAATGTCATCAAATTATCAATAAAACCAAAAGTTAATCTAGTAATGATATCAGAGCCCTCACAATCCAATCACTTCCCTAAAGCCTAACCCAGGGATATTGCTGCATTACGGACCAAGCCTTCAATAGATGACCCTTTATGAGTCATTTCAAATTCAAACCCTAAAATCAGCTGATTATTCTTTTCTCTCCATTCATTCTCTTGGAATACCTCCTGCTCCTAATACCCAAAGTACAGTCCGTGAAAATTCTTAGCAATGTTTTAAACCCAGATCAACTATAACTCTGGAAAGCCTTCTCTGACATGGTGCAGTCCATTCACAAGGCATCCTCATGTCTGTTTTTCCAAAGCCCCTTTACTTGATACTTGATGTATATAATATCTTTAGTCTTCGCTGACTGCAAATCTAATGATATTGAAAAATCCAACATATAATAGTGTAACAGATGTCACTTGCAAATGTGAATGTTTTTAGGATAAAGCACTTTTATAGAAGGTAACAGACAAAAGTAGAAGAATGAAACTGTTATCATACTTGAAATATTTGACTTCTCCTTATTAACATAACAGAAATACTTGTATTATTTATCTGGTTATCTAAATTAGCATAAATTTCAGTGTTTACTTGCCTATTTTATAATTTAGTAAAATCTAAAAATCTGGATTCATTTCTAATTCAAAGAATATATGAGAGTAATTAACATTTTCACTTACAGAAAAGACAATGCTACCAATCTACCATGAGTAGGATATACTTTTTCTTCAGAGCCGCATTATTTCAGTATTTTATATTTTTTCTCCTAAAGATAACAGCATAATCTTAGAACTACTCCTTATTGGAAATGTACAAAACTCTTGGATCATCAGCTGGCAAAAACATCTCTTTGGTTCCATTTAGCCATCTTTCTAGTGATTTAGAATTCAAATGTCTCTCTAATCTTGTTTCTGGATCTCTTACAAAACTTCTTTTGCACAAAAATAAATGGATACATTTGAAACTTTCATTTATGTATGGAAGTAATTTATTCTATTTGTCCCATACATAAATCTAACCCACATATGGATCCCAAGAGCAAACCAATTCCTCTGAATGTATATATCTTCACATAATACAAAAGATGCAGCTCTCTTATTTGCTGTATTGGGACTCTGATTACCTAAGTCAGGTTACCTTGAATGCTCTACTTTTACAAGATTCTGCATTACCTAATCTGGGCCTATTTGTCAGTTTGTCCTTTGATGTCATGGTAATGACAGAATAAAATATTATGAAGAAACAGTCTTTTAAAATTCAAAGTGCTTATAAAACTTGTTAATTGATATTAACTGAGTAAAAGTTTTACAGTTGCTTATATAAACCAAGAGTTACTACACTATCTTCATTTGGAATAAAAACTATTCTATTAGCCATATTGGCAGTACAAATTTCTTTCTAGGTCTATCTGTATATTAACTTGTGAATTTAATTTCCTTAAGAAATGTTTAGTATTACACTGTGGTTACATGATGAGTTCAACAAGCTTCTGTTGGAGGGCAAATCCAGGGAGGAAGGCCCTGGGAATTCATCCACCACTGGTAACATCATTAAATGTGATAATATATCATAATTTCCAAATAACCTACTAATAAGTGCATTTGGGAAAGAGATCAGTTTTAATCTAGTTCCGAAAACTTTTTATATGTTAAAGCTAATTTCTACAACATGTTAGTTACAGCCTCACAATGGATTAGGCAGGCAATAGCTAGTATGATGTCATCACTGTTATTTAACAGATGTGGCAAGTTGGCCTTGCAGACAGTTTCCTTCTCACATCTGTGTGGGGCTGTACCCACAGGAGGGTTAGGATGCCACGGAGCAGGGTGCAGGTGCAGGCACAGTGAGGTGTCCTAATGATGCCACTAGCAACCTCCCTCCAGATGACGGAATGCAAGGTATGTTAGTTAAAAATGCTGGGCCTTGTTTTATGGAAGAGACTAAACCTCACAAGAAACCACGAAAACAAAAAGGAATTCATGTATACAGATCTCCACTGTTCAGGTTCAAAGATGTCACAGGCCAGGCAGCATTGGAAGATCTGAACTCAAGTCAGCCACCTGCCTACCAGGCCAACCAAGGCTCTGACACCACTGATAACTCATTACCAAATCATACAGAGTAAAAAACAGTACGAGGATAAAACTCTTCCAAACAAGTCCTTAGAAGGTGAAACACTCTGATTCAGACTTCTTGCCCTCTCTAGAAATTTCTTTGGTACATTCTTTATGCTTACAGGTACCCCTGCAACTTTTTACTTCTTTCCATTGACTAAGGAAGCAGAAAACAGTATAGTGGATGGAAAATAGTATCTTTGTTTTTGGACTCAGTAAGATTCATGCTTTTGGTTTTATAACATATGCAGTACACTGATCTATACTGGTTAAAGTAAAAGAGGCTGGCTATCAAGCAGGGGCGGGAATAAAGAACCAAAACAAATTAAATTGCCACACTGAATGGAAAGATGCTGCAGGAAGAAAGGGAAATTTAGAAATCCCTGTAGCAAGCTTTTGATTGCCTGCAACAAATAACTGGCACGGGCACAAAAGAGAACCTGAAAAGTGACAGACAGTGCTGATTCAATGCCTTGAAAATATTCAGTTTGGCAAAAATGACTGTCAATAAAGCAGGCATATACACAATATAAGTCTTTGTAGGAAAAGAAATGCCAAAGATATAAAGTGCTTTCATTTATTAATAAAGAAGTATAAATTAAAGCAATACTCTAATATAATTGTACAACTAGTAAAGAAGCACAATATACAAAAGGATTCCTATATCCTGTGCAGGCAAGGTAAGGGTACAAATGCTACCTACACAGCTATCCAGCCTCCTGGTTATACTGTACAGTAGGGAAACCCTTTTGGGAATCTAAACAACATTAGCCAAAGCTTTCAATTCTTTGACACAGTAGTTCCTTTTTTTTTTTTTGGTACCGGAGATCGAACTCGGGTCCTTGCGCTTGTGGGGCAAGCGGCGGAACCACGGAGCTAAATCCCCGGCAATAGTTCTTTTTTTGAAAAAATTAATTTTATTGGTACATTTTAGGTATACAATATAATGACATTCATCATTGGAAATTTGTACCTTTACGTAATCTATCTGGGTTCTTATTTTTCCCCATTCTCCTGCCCTCCCTTCAACTGACACAGTAGTTCTAACTGGAGAATTTTTGTTTTGTTTTATTTTAGCTTTGAAAATGAAACTGATGTTTGAACAGGAGCATATAGAAAGATGCCTCTCTGACGGCATTACATGCAGTAGAGAAAGAAATCATACAACTTTAGTAAATTGTGATATACACAACGGTTGGTATATCAGGTAGCAAATAAGCTACATAGATAAAGAAAAAGTCTGTGTTAGACCCTGTTGTCCTGCTATCTAAGAATACCTGAGACTGGGTAATTTATAGATGAGGCTGAGACATTTAAGGTTGAGAGGCCTGCATCTGGTGAGGGCCTTCTTGCTGCCTTATCCCAGGTTGAAAGGTAGATGGACAAGAAAGCACAAGACAGCAGAAAGCATGAGGGGGTCCAATTCACTATTCTAACAACTCATTCTCGTGATAAGTAACCACTCCCATGATAATGACATCAATTCACTCTTTTCATGACAGAATCAGTGCTTAACAAAGTTCTATTTCCCAATACTATTTCTTTGGGGACTGAGTTTTCAACATGAACTTTTGGGGACACATTCAAAGTCTACATGCACATTTTGAAAATACATATACAACTGCTCTAAGCATAAAACAGACTACTAACCATACACTCTGTTCTTGCTGTGCCCTCCAAAATTCACATATTGACGCTTAACTGTCAGTGGGGTAAGAGAAGAGGTGGGAACTTCAGCAGGTGAATAAATCATGAGATTAGGGCTCTTGTGAATGGATTGGGACCCTGATAAAAAAGGTAAAAGGGAGCTGCCTCCCTCCATTTTGCCCTCCGCTCCTTCTGCCATGTTCTGCTTATTCAAGGTGCCATTTGGGAAGCAGAGACCGGGTCCCTGAATCTGCCAGCGCCTTGACTCTAGACCTCCCACACTGTGAGGAAGTAAATTTTTGTTCTTTTTAAATTACCTGGTCTTGAGTATTTTGTTACAGCAGCACAAGCAGTCTGATACACTACATACATTAATTAAGCAATGTTTCAAATGTATATTATTTGATCGAAGTTGTGAGAGGATGGAAAATGTAAAAAGGTATGTTTGAAGAGAAAATTTTGAAAAATTTTACCTTTTATTAAATCACCTTTCAATCTTGCTTATATTGCTTAAAAAGCAAACACTTGATTTTAAAAAGAGACCATCCTATTCTTCCAAAATTCAATAGCAATAGAGACCTTAAACAAAAGTGAATGGCTGAAGAGAGCATTAACTAGAGAGTTTATCAGCTGCCTTGTAAAGCATGCGAAGGATTACCTAGTAAAGAGAATTTAGTAAAACCAAAGCCACATTAAGTGCTATGAGAATGTTTTAATAATTTATAGAAAATTATCTTCCCACTAATCTTATATCCACTATTGTATGAAGCTTTGGCACTGGATTCAGAATGGCATTAAAACATCTAAACATTAATGCAAATTAAATCTGCATTTTCCTTCCAAAATCCATATTCTTCCTTTTAGTATCAAACATGTGCAGTCTAACTTAATATTTTAAAAAATATTTTAGATACCTGTTTATGCTCAATAAAATCAGAAAAGGCAGGAAATAGATTAATGTGGATACCGAATCATATTGTTGACTATTTCTTATGTTGACTTGAAAAGTAAATAATAAAAATAACTTGTCTAATATTTATTCTGATTAACACTGTTTTCTCCCTTCTGTTGGAAGATGAGGGCAAACCTCCCTGTTCAATGTTTCAGGCAGGTGTGGATCAGCTTGGGTTCTTCTCTTGCTGTCTGAATTAGAATTATTAAAGGATTATTTTAGGAACAGCCTTCTGTGGGATTTTGAGTTCCAAAACAAATTAGCACACATTTTATCTCCATAAAAAAATCCAAGAGGAGACTTTACTGAAAAATTAAGATTATGTCAAGCTCTCTATTTTATTCTGCATAACAGAAAAATAAAAATGTATAATTTTCAAATAAAGTTTAAATTTAGCACTTATCATGGATGTATTAATGCCAACATCTTAATAAACATCTCCTGAAATTAGCACTCTATTTGTTTTGAATTAGAAATAGAGTCAATTTTTTAAAATTTCAGTGTTTCTTATGATCCTTATATACCAATCAATGAAAGCAGTACTTACAAAATAGTTGTATAACTTCAATCTGTTTCTCTGTCAAATTTGACACCTCTCTAATTTTAAAACTGTTCATGGATCATCTGTGACAGTAATCTGGACAATCCGGTCATGGTCTTCAATGCTAAAGGGCAGATTTCCCTGCATTGACTTTCAGTAAATTAATGTAGAGGTGAAAATACATGCTTGTAAGTTACGTTGAAAGGGTCTCCTTAGTTGTCACAGTGCATCTAGTCCTCTCATAACTATGATCTCGAAGTATGGCAAGGTAGAACACAAAGAAAGTAATAATATTTGCTGGGGCCACCATGAGCCCCTTGCTGTTCCATGACTACTGCTCGCACACTCCCATCTTAGGACGTCTGTGCAGCTGATCGTAATGCTCAAAAGCTCTTCCTATGAAACATGTGCATAACTCACTGCTTCATTTCACACAGGTCTCCAATGAATTCTTCCCACTCCATGAAAAGAGGTGCCTTTAACTCTTGTCACCTCACTCCTCTGATTCCTGTTCTCTTGTGTATTTCTTCCACCTGCCACACAGCGTATTGTTTGTTTACTTTATCATCCATTTTCCTCTAACAATGTACATTATATGAAATCAGAGACTTTATTTTTCCAATGCAGTAACCCCAGCACCTGGAGCAATGCTGGCCCCTAATTAGTGCTCAGTGGACATGAGTGAAAATAATGAATGGGTGAATGAATGGTAACAGACTGAAGAAACACAGGTCTATCAAAAAGGAAAGATCTCTAATAGTAAAAAGGTTGTAAAATAATGTTGGGTTCACTCAGTTATAGATAATATTTTCAATTGAACTGTCAGTAAGCTTGCAAGAGCACAAAGTATATAGCAATTAAAATAAAGGTTTATTACATGTTTAGTTGACTACAAAAAATGTTCACTTCAGTGAAATAGTCTTGCTAGACTTCATAACCAAGATCATAATGTGTAGTACTTCAAAACTAGTCAAAATAAAATTTTACAGATGAAAAGATGCTGCCTTGAATGGCCTCTCTCCCCTTTTTACCTCTACAACCCAATCCATCAAATCTCAATTTGAACATCACTTTCTCTATGGAAAGTTCCAAGATCTAACCACCCCCAAGAATGAGAATGAATTTCATCCTTTAGCTGTAACTTTCCTAGTCATTGATAAGTTCTTGTACTCTGGTTTTCCTTGTGTGTTAGTATTCATCATTGTGTAATATCTTACGTTGTTTCATTATCATTGTTATTGTTAGTTTTTTATTATTTGCTTTTCATGCTTTTTGTCTCCACCACAAATGTCTCTGATTTCTGATGTTACAGAGCATGGTCTTCAGCACCAACTACAATCCTTTGTTTAAAAACCATGTAAATTTGAATAAATAGATACCACCTTCAAAATCTGGTACTAAGAAGAGCTATGTGTCTGATAGAAGACTAGCTCCCTACTCAGATTAAAATGATGACTAAAATCTAGGTGTGGCTGTACATGTCTGTAGTCCTAGTATTCTGGCAGGGTGACGCAGTAGGACTCCAAGTTCAAGCCTAGCCTGGGGAACTCAGCAACTTAGCAAGACTCTGTCTTCAAATAACAAAGGAAAAAAGAGCTCAAGGATGTAAGCTTAGTGTGAATCAATCCTAGTTCAATCCTCAATACTGAAAGTAAGTAAGTAAGTAAGTAAATAAATAAATAAAACTAATCTTCTGTTCTATTATTTCTATCCACAAGGTTTTATTTCCTCATGAAAATGAGAGATGATAGAAGAAGAGTGATAACTATGAGGAGGGATTTGATGAACCTAGCTGCCTCAGAAGGAACATAGTTGTCTAGGATAAATGCCTGAATAGGGCCTGGGAAAGATTCTTCCTTGAGTTCTCCAGAAAAGCATATTAAGTGAGCTCCTGAGCCACCACTGTTTTTGATGTGGGAAGGCAGCACTAACTCCCTAACAATGTCTAACTCACAGCACTTGGCTTACAGGGATGTGAGCCACTGAATGTTGTGAGAAAAGTTTTATTAAGCTAGTTAGATTCAGCTCCTACCAGGAAAATCCCTAGAGCAAGTAAGAAGGATGCACATTTTTGTACCTAAAATACAACTGTGGTAATATAAATGCAAAAGGGATAAGATTCTGGGCCACCATAATATAATTGTAGAAGTGCATAGTCACTAAAAATATAAGAAGTAAACCCAGAAACCATCCACAATCTTATTCCAGATGCACCTGAGTCCTGTGAATATTTCCAGTTTTAATTTCATTTAGCCAAAATGTAGACAAGGACCACCACACAGAATGTGGACTAAGGAAGACGTAAGCAAGGCGGGGAAGTTCACATACCGGTGCACACCGCTGTTGCACATGATGATGTGGCAGGCTCCCAGCCTGTCGCACAACTCGGAGGAAACTGACAGCAGGCCAACCCCAGAGGCACTGCAAGCTGTGTTTGCACAGGCAGCTATGCGTTTGGATCTGATGAATGAGGTTACCAGGCGATAAAGTTCATCCAAAGCATTGAGAGACCTCATTAGCTGCAGAAAAAAGAGATGAACAGAAAGTTCAACATGTTAAGCAGAAATCCTTTTATCTGGGATGTATCAGCTGTGGTAGCTTTTAACAAAGTCTATCATTTGGTTATGGAGGCAACAGGATTGGAGACCAAATATAATTACACATTGCTTAAGAAGAACAGCAGAAAACTAAGGGAGGTTTGTGAATAACAAAGTATCAGTAAGTGTAAAGTCTATTTTTACCTTATCTACATAGGCAGCTTTGGATGTGGAGTTTGGTGGCGAGTTTGATTTGTCCACATAGAATGCCCTGTAGGAACACAAACAAAATTGTTCATTGGTAGACAAACTTTAAAATGTATAACCATGTTCAACTCTCATTAACTTTCTTTTAAAAAAGAGAATAAAGCCCTAAGAACCAGGATGGTGATGTTGCACAAAAGTCAACAGGTATCCATTCAAAACAAAACAAAACAAAACAAATAAAAAACAAACCAAAAACAAAAGCAATTAAAACTACCACCAACTCCATTACATAGTACTTGGCTTTAGGTCACAGAACTGTCTTAGTAGCTCAGTTTCCTCATCTGTGATTTGGGAATAGCATCAACTTCAACTTCAGAAGACTCACAAGAAGAACCAGTTATTTAACTCAGAAGAAAATGTTTAGAACAATGCACAGCCCAAAATAATGCACAGCACAAAATAAGTGTTTTTTAATAATTGTGATAATATGGCAAAGATGAAGAAATATAATATGACTCTTGGAAAGCACTATCCAATTTTCATTAATTGTGAGAATATAATTTTATAAAACTAATACAAAACAACTTCTACTTTTAAGCAGAATCCTAAGCTGACTTTTCAGTCAGTAAACTATGTTAACAGTGAAAGTCAAACTTTGAGGATGCCCTGGTTCCTTTTTTCACTAGGATGCAACATGTAATGCCTATTAAGTTGAATTCTAATGGCTTGCAATAATTCAAAAAATTATAGCCTTACTTGCTTGGCTTCTGATTGAATACTAGACAAAAATTTGCGAGTGACTCTTTAAGATAGGATACATTTAAGCTTTTAAATTTTAACCTAATACCTATTTTTAAAAATTGTGTTAAAATGCATATAACACAAAATTTACCATTTTAAACCTTCTTAAGTATATAATTCAATGGCATTAAATACATTCACATTAACTATCTAGTTACCTATTTTTGCTGAAATGAAATTATTTCCAAGATGTGAACGTTTAATGTCAATTGTATTAGGATGAATTCTCATATTAGCTATTCAAATGGAAGTTCATTAGACTGATGAATATTAAAAATATGAATTCAAAATATGCTGGGTGTGGGGGTTACACATCTGTAATCCTACCATGGGGGAGGATGAGGCAAGAAGATTGCTTTGAGTTCAAGTTTGAGGCCAGCCTGGACTACACTGTAAGTTCAAAGCCAGCCCGCACTACAAAGCGAGACCCTGTCTCAAACAAATAAAAACAACTCCAAAGAAGAATTCAAAATATTGGCCAATTATTATCAAATTCATAGTTACTAATGGGCAAAGTCAGTGAGGGAGAACTCTATGCACACCACTGTTGGTTTTGGGTTTTTTTTGTCTTTTTAGGACAAAGAACATAGATTAATCAGATTTTACAATATAAATCAGTAAAGTGTTAACTCTAACTTCTCTAATGACAATCATGTTTATTTTTACTTTTTCTTCTTCTTTAAAATACTGATTAAACACCCTTTTCAAAAAAAAACTACAAACAACTCGGCATCCAATGTTGGCTGTTGCTCATTAGAATTCCCTCTGGATCCCAAGAGATCTGTTTTTAGGTAACACCTGTTGTTCCCTCAGCCTGAATCCACAGCTCTCATCGGCTCAGGGCACATACATTGCCAGAAGCATGGGGACTCCAGCAATACTGGGCTGCACCCAGCTCACAATGACTGGGTTACAGTGACATGAACCACGATGTCTACCAAGTTCCAAGACAAGACAGTTCCTTTTAGCTATGTGACTCAGCATTCACTACAATCACTAGATCAAGAGTGAAATCAAAGGGGTTGAAGCATCATTTTTATTACTATTCCTGTTATTACTATAATCATTTTGTGGTACTGCAGATTGAATCCAGAGCCTTCTCACTGAGCTACATCCTATAATTTTCCCAAGTATTGCCCTTGACATCTGATTTCGATCTAATGGTATCTGAAGCTAGTCTGTATTTTTTTCCTCTGATAGTGTGGATTTTCATTTTACATCATGAAGTTTAACCATAAAGTGTTAAGTATAGATTTACTTTTATTTATCCAGATAGGTTCTCAGATTGTTGATTAAACATGGAGTCTTGTCTACAACTCTAAAATAATCTCAGCTATTACTTCTCCCAGTTTTATCTTTCCAATATCATTTCTACTCTTTTCCTTCTGGAATACCCATTACACATATCTTCACATGTTCTCATGTGTTCTCTCTCTGCCTCTTTGTACTATCCCAACCCCCCCTTTAATGTCTTGTTTTCCTACTATTACATTTTAGATAATCTCCTCAGTAACATGTTCCAGATGAGTAACTCTGTCTCTATATCAAGGATAGAATTTATCCTTTCTATCAGAAAGTTTATTCTAATGATCATTGCTTTCATTTCTAATATTTCTACTTGTTCTTATTTTATTTCTGCCATTAAAAGATAAAAGCCTTACTAAAACATTAACCCTACCTGAATGTAGAGTTTATTCATTTTTGATCATTGCTGTATTAGACACTTTCCCGTAGTTGTGACAAAAATACCTAACACCCACAACTTAAAGAAAGAGAGGCTTATTTGCCTCACAGTTTTCAGTGAGTGTAGTCCATAGTTGGCTGGCTCCAGAGCAGAAACAGCATAGTGGAAGAGGATGGGAGAAAACAGCAGCTCACCCCATGGCAGCTAGAAAGCAGAGAGAGGAAGGAGGAGCCAGGGCCAAAAATACACCCTTCCAGGTCACGCCCTCTGTGACCTGCCCCGCTATGACTAGGCCTCACCTCCAAACAAGAGACTTTGGGGGATACTTTACATCTAAACCATAACAACTGCTACATCTTCAGCACCTGTAATACTGTGCAGAATATAGTATGATCTCAAGAAATATTTGTAAATAAATAAATGGAGAATTGACTTATTTTTGTTTCAGAATTTTCTGCCTTAATGAATGGAATTTCTTTGCTTACATTTTAAGCATTGAATACGTACTTTGCTAGTCTCTATCAATATATCAAATTCTCCTGGCACATACTTATTTTCAATAGCCAGTTTTTCTTCAGTCTTTCTTAGTGTTACATTTTCTCTTTGGAATTACATTTCTTAAGTTCATTTGAAGTGAGAAATTTATTTAGTTTTTATTTAGTCTTTTACACAGCTTCATTACTACCTCTAGTACTATTCTCTTAAAAATATTTTTTTGCCCACTGTATGCCTAGAATCAGAGATCTGTAACTTCTTTTCCATCAGTGATTTTACTATGACACTGTGGTTGCATCCAGATTATCAACAGTTGTATCACTAATCCAGAGAATGATTTGGTTGAGTTGATAGTTTGTGGCTGGGTTGGCTTCCTTCTGTCATCATAAGCCCAGAGGATCACAAAGCTATAGTTTCAATCAGTGGTTGGCAGCAGAGTTTTCATCCTTCACTCAGAAGTGGACAAGTTCTCTATGCTCTGATTTCAAACAGTGATGCAGGCTCTGGTTTTCCACTTACTGCAGGGCCAAATGGATTTCTCATTATTCTGCAGACACTGCCCTGGCCCCTCTGCCCACCTCCATAGCCCAGCAAGCCAGAGGCCTCAGCACAGCTTACATCTCATCATTTGCATTTGATTCCACTCATGGCCCACAGAAATGAGAAATTATTTTTTAAGCTTAGCTATAACTTTTATGTTTGTCTTCATATGTTATATAGTGTGGTTATATACTTGAAACAGAGGTAGTGCTGCAGTGTCAGGATCCTCAGAGATACCCTGATCACACATGCCTGTGTACTTGGTAGAAAAATAAGATGCTGAGAAACAGTACAGAAATCCACAACAAATTACTTAGTCTCTAGGCATCTAAGTTTCCTCATTTAAAAATGTGTATTAGAATTGACTAGTGTACAGATGCCACTATGTGGAAGTTTAAGTTAATGCATATGAAGTGCTGTCTCCTGTGATTAGCAAGGAAGATGTGTCCAACAAGGAATACTAACTATTATTCAAACTCACAATCTTCAGGGAAACATGACTTGAGAAATTTTGGCCATCATAAATAATAAGTTAAAGCCGAAGAGTTCCTGATTTTTTTTGAGGTAACCTAAAATATTTTGCAACAGTTGTTAGAAAATGAAAATTAAGTTACATATTTAGTGTACAGATGATTCCACAATTAGGGCATAAGTAGACATTTATGTATAAACAGCAAAGCACCATTTTTAGGTTGAAGGAAAAAAAGAGTGTCATTTAAATAGCTTAGGTGTGTTGACTGTAGAAACTGTAGCTCTTATAAACCTTGAATCATCTGGGGAGAAAAATATCCGTAACAGCAGCCCAAGGATCATTAGTGCAACCCAAAGGAAGCATCACCACTGACATCTGTCACCACCACTGGCTGCACTCTTTCTTCTTTCAGAAAGCCATGCTACTTGAAAATGTCACTGATTCAGCTAGTTAAGAACAGTTTAGATCTTTAGATAATGTTGATCTGATTCTGCTCTATTCACTTACAACTGACTTGACAACAATCTTCAGATATCCAATGGGGCACAGTCTTTCAAGATACAAAACCACAGTTGATGAAAAGAAAATAAATTAGAAAAAAACTTTCATGGGTTGAAAATGTAGTCCACATCAAGCAAAGCACTATTTAGGGACAATCTTTTCTTAACTGCTACACAGCTGAAATGAAATAGAAAAATAGCTAATGAAATAATTTAAGCATTCAAGAATGTACTTAGAAGAGAAAGGCTTACTATAAATGTAGAGTTAAATATGGTAATTCATCCAGATTTGTGCCAAAAGTTAATATTTGTTATTTCAAGAGAATGGAAAGCAAATTAGTGAATATTAACAAAATATTATAAGATACACCAATGAACTGATGAACTTGAGAAAAAAATATCCAAAACTATAGAAACTTCAATTCTGCTATGTAATATACATAGCAAACAAATTTTTTAATTTAATTACTTGATAAAATAAGAATTTGGTCTTGAGGCTGAAACTAATTTTAGTTGAAACAAAGGTTTACCAGCCAGTTTACAGGTATACACAGCATTTCAGGATCACTCATAGTATGACAAACTGCGGATAAGAAATAAATCCCTAATGCACTACCCTTAATTATAAAAATCTTGCAATGCCCCTTAATCAAATTTTATGGGTAAAGTTAATGGAAAAATTGGATTAATGCCAAAACTGATGATAGCTTATTATGCTTCTGAGGTTAGTAAAAATGATGTCATGGTCCTTTGTCTGAATATAGAAAATTTTATTAAGATTTTGAAAGTGCTGCTTCTATTTTATAAGGGCTGAACAGTGAGTTCTTTTTCACACTGTTGTACATTAGGCTCCATTGTGACACTTTGTGAATTAATTCTCCCACGTAAAATGAATATATTATGATACTATTTTTTCACTCAGTCCCTACAGAATAAAACACCATTGAATAAGTAATTACATCATACATTTCAACAGATAGTGACATAAATATATTCAAGCCAAATAACTACAATGAAACTAATCTTGGCGCATTCTGATCACCATCTAATAGTGAAGACGAGTACACAGGTACTCACAGTGCAAGGCAGAACGCAGTAAGTAAACTGAAGGGTGTACAGAGCTCCAGGGTGTACGGAAGGATGGTCACATAAGAGTATGTCATAGGAGCTGGACTCTGATGAATGGACAGGCTTCTTACAGGTCACGCTGGGAACCCCACACAGTAAGTGGTGGCAATGTCACGAAAACAGCAGGCCTAGAACAGTGGCACCAATAGGACTGAAGAGTGAGCTCGCATAAGGCAGGGAGAAAGACTGTTGGATAAGGTCACTTTAGTTGAAATACTCAACTAAAAAACTGCAATTAATTTGTTAAAAGTAAAAAAGGGGGCAAAACACATGCTTAGCTATTGCCTACAATAAGAATGAGCAGAAAGAAACAGATGATTCA
Source organism: Heterocephalus glaber (assembly GCF_000247695.1). The sequence continues at coordinate 22,986,381 of NW_004624744.1, forward strand.
TAAAATATAAACATTTAGGGAATTTCGAGCTGCAAGAAATACTAGAAATGAAGAGAATCATTTAGCATCCACAACAAGACCATGGTAATGTAAATAAGGAACTGACGTTTGCCATGAGAGAAAGAGAACACATTTGGGGCACTCTGAGATCATATACAGAGTTATGTAAGTTAATATACTAATTTAAGAAATACGACAATGCTTTCTCGAATGGGTAAACAGTCTTATTTAAAATACTGAAATGAATTAATTTTGTGAAGGGAGACATACAGAGGTTAAATCAATGACAAAAGTAACATTCTTCTCTTTGGAAAACTCTGTTTTTCCTTTATCTGAGCCTGTTGGGGACATCCAATTTCTAGAAGAGATGATTAAAGCAGAGTTGTAAATAAAGAGAAACTACAGTTTTCCGCCCTCATCTCTGTCACATTCTTGCTTCTCCTTCAGATCACTTCTTATGAGATCATCTCCATATTTTTAATCATTTACAGAAATTTTTTGTCTGGTCAGACACATATATACTTCTCACAGTACAGTATTATATCCAAGTCCAAAATATTCTAAACTGTATCAGGTTGCTTTTGTGAATTTTACAAGTATTTAAGATTCTAGCAGTTACTCTGCGTTTCAAAAAGAACTGTAATAGTATACAGTGAGGTGTGGCTATTGATCATAGATAGGATTGTGACACCAGTATTACAGCAACTGACTATAAGTGTGACTGGGTGATGTGACTATTATGGTTAAACTGCATTTAACTACCATAGCACTTAAATTAGGGAAACAATTCAATAGAGCATGTTACCGAAAGGGACCAATCTCTTATATAAATAAAAATAGCCCGAGAGGTTTAACCTGTGGCCACACATACCTAAAGAATATATTCTGAGTAGGAAAGCAGGAGAATTTTACTTTACATCTCTATTCTACCCACCTTCCATGCCCATAAACATTAGTCTTGACTTCTCTGAAATACATTTTACTTAAAGTTACATAGAGACATTCTGAATACGAGATCATTTTGGTTTTCCTGTATATCTTTTTGTCTGTCACAAATGAAGCCTCTAAAGTTATAATTGTCAGAGAATTGCCTATCATCAATTTGCAGCTTCATTTCTACTGAACTATTGAAAAAAGCTCAAGAAAGTTAAGACAGATCATATATGATACCACAATGAGAAAGCCTTTCAGATAGATATCATTTCTTTGACTTCTTTTGTGTCCTAAAAGCACACATACGGTATGACAGGTAATAGAGATGTACCTCACTACTCCCCACTGCTGTTCATAACCTCATCTCACTCCTCCACTTTCTGAGAACCTACAATGAGTAACCTGACCAGATCAAAATTCCATTCTCTGCTTCCAAGCTTCTTTTATTCCACTTTGACTTTTGCTCTTCCCTTCATGAGGCGGGTAGGGTGACAGTCCTTTTCCCACATGTGTAACCTCAAGTTACCTCAGATGCCATGTGCTGTTAAAATACTCACATCTAGTTATTTTACAATGGCAAAACATGCCCTCCCTGAAACACACTTTGTGGAAATGGAAAGAAAAAACAGGCAAATCCTTTAAAGCAACAGAGCCTTTCCAAATAACTAACCATATCACATAAAAGCATTTCATTATAATCTGGAAAACAATGAAGCCAAGTGATATTTCTGTTATCAAAATGATTCTATTTAATTTAAAAGTTATATCATTATGGTTTGTGTCTAGATGTCTCTCCAAAGCCTCCTGAGTCATGGGTGGGGCCTTTCGGAGGTAGCTGGATCTTAAATGTGTGATGGATGGTGGGATCAAGGGTATATGATTACTAAATTAGTGCATTGCTGGGTTTGGCATAGTTCTAGATAGGATTAAGGGTGCCCCGCCCTGGTGTGTGACTGCTACCTGCCCTGAGAGTGGGTAGACTGGCTCAGATAAAACGGACAGAAAGAGGTTCACCAGTGGTAGCTACTTCACTGCTCCTTACCTTCACTGCTGGTTACCTTCTACCCACCCTGCTTTGCCATGGACTGTTTCTTCTCTGTGATGCCCCTCTGCCATGCCAACCAGCCTTGGAGAAAGCTCACTACAGACTGAAACCTCTGCAAACTGTGAGCCAAATAAACCTTTCTTCCTTAAGCTTTGGTGGAGGATATTTTGTCTTAGCAAGAGAAGCAACTAAGACATATATTTTAAGGGAATTTGGCATTTTCATATCAAAGGATAACTTTTTAGGTTTAAAACTAGAAAAATCTTATAGAGGCATTCTTAATACTCAGTTGATGGGTATCCTTTCCAACCTATCTTTCTCTGTATGGCCTATTTAACTCCAGTCTATCTTCAGGATTATGTATGGGAAGCATGGATGTTATCATTTTATTATCTTAAATGAAAATTGGTTAAATTTCTTCAGTACCCAAAACCTGAAAGGAAGCCCCACATTTGGGGGCTTCCCTGATCACTGACCAACAGGTCTTCCCATCCTGTCTCTCGGCACTGTGCCCTGCCCCACTCATGCTCAGTTTCCCCAGTACACCATCCACAGAGAAGCCTCCCCACTTTCCTGCACACTGTTCTCTCTTGCCTGAAACTCTCTTTCACTTCCTTTTGCTTGAAAAACAATTCTACTGATCCTACAAAACCCAGTTCAAATTTGACATCTTGAGAACATTTTCACTGAAACAAACTTATCTCACTCTATTATATTCAGTTGCACTCATTCTGTTGCTTGTACTAAATTATGTACTCTCAGTAGGCAGAAGCCTTTTCTTTTAAAATATGAAATCCTATAATCTAAGGAAATGCCTGACACATACTACATATCTAATATTTGATGTACTATTTAACGAAATTGAACATTATTCATGAAAGTTAAAAATAAAGAATTGGGTTACTATACTATGAAGAAACTATATATATGCATATAAAATGAAGAAACTAGCTATGTATATTATATATTAATATATATATATATAAAGATTTTAATTTGAAAGATATTTTTAAAAGGATTCTTTGCAAAGAGTGTTAGGAATATTAACATTGAAACATAATACTTAGAGGAAAGCATTTTATAATCATAAGGACTTAAAATTAGAGAGTAAGGATATTTGACAATCCTTCACTGACTAATAATTACAACCAAGAGAAAAAACATTTTCAGTGTTCCTTGCAACCTACAGTAGTACTGTTTTACCTATAAATTATTACTCTACCAAGAAATGACACAGCAACATTCTTGTGAAATTCTAAATAAGAAATATGGTTATCTACTATTACAGTGAGATTTTAAGTGTTTAACTCTTAGCTTGTATGCTTCTGCATTAGAATTTATAAAAAGCCACAGTTTCATTTATTTGCAAAAATTCAAGGTCCTCAATTACAGTACCTAATACAATGCTAGTTGTTATTATTATTCATCCTTCAAGATGCCTATTCAGTACCACCTCCTCTCTCAAACTTTCACAATATTCTTAGAATCAGCAGCTCTCCTGTATGCCCTGTTCATCTCGTAACTTCATTGTATACTCTCTTGTTTCTTAGGGACTAGTTCACATGTTTCTCTTCCCGTTAAACTGCCAGTACTTTGAAGACAGAGATAATGTACAGTTTACCTTTGTTACCTCATCACCCTACACAGTGCTAGGCACACAGTGAGTGTTCAACATATTTTATTTGAATAAATACATTAATAATTGATTTCCAAAATGTAGTGATAAATGACTGTAAATTGTTTCCAAGGAGAATGTGACTTCTTTCAAATAAGATTCTGTATCAAAAAGTCTTGAAAATTGTCTATTACGAATGGGAATTCTGGGCCAAGAAAAAATCTGCAAAGTATAATAAATTTTCTCCATCACAAAACAAACATACACTTTCACTATTTCTCTTACAAACTGTACATATAAGAGGAAAAATATGACTGGAAAAAACAATCTAGGTCTCTGCCCTATCTTAAACATCCGAAGAGCTTAATTAAAATCAGTTGAAGCAGCATGGAATTGTCACCAACTTCTAAGACATTAAAGCCGACAACAATCAGGAATGAGTCTCATCCTGTAAACAACTGTGGACATCTGCTTCTGAGGGAAGGGCAGGGCAAATGTAATAAGGCTAGAATTACAGATAGGCAGACATGAGAAAGATGTCATCAGCAGAATTTAAAGACATAGTGGATAAGGCAAAGGAAGACTATTAAGTAACTGAAACCCCTCAGGACTCCTTTGGGGTAACTTCACTTCTCACATGACCAAAGAGAGTAAGTCTTAAAGACATATTTGGACTTGAACATAATCTGCATGAAGGCAGGGACTTCGCTGTGCTTTAATGCCACGTGTGCAACACTTAGTAACCTGCCCAACAAAGCGTAGCTGCTCAGTAAATATTTACTAAATGAATCAAAAGTAAATGATTTAAGGACAAAATATAAATCAGTAATCATTAAGTAGGGACAATCTAATGCAATACTGAGTCCTTCCTGCAAAAAACTGCAAGTTTGACCAAGTTCATTCTAGTGGACAATAAATAAATCTTCAATAACTCCATGCCTTGTCCAGATATTGCCCTCTTCTAACCAAAAGTTCCCTCCTCTTCTAATCAAAAGTTTTCCCAAGGAACTCAAACTGCCAATCTCACTTCCCACACATTCTCCTGAAAACTTCGAGAACAGTGTCTTATGGTGGCCATGAATTTGCATTGGCCAAAGGCAGTGGAGACTCAGACATTACTGGCTGAACTTCTTCTTATATATGGCATCCAGTCATTCCTCAAATGGTCTGTTTCCTTGGCCTTTTAACACTGGCCTGGTGCCTTGTACCCTTTTCTTGGTTTACCTGTTTTGTCTCCTCCCTGGTGTCCTCTTCATCACCTACCTCTCGCACGTCTGGTTTTCTAAGACTCTGCTTTGCCTCACTATTCTCATTCTGAACAGTCTCTGGGGCCATTTTTTTCCTTCACAGGGACTCAAAGGTCTCTGAACTCCAGATTTGTGTATTTAGTTTTTTGGTTTGGGGGATTTTTTTCTTTAGACAAATAGTTCATAAATCAGGCACCGTGCTGTGAGAATAAAACAATTTTTACCTGTAAAAAAACCAATGATGTAGTTGGGGAAAGAAGAAAACAAATAGATAATTACAATCCAGTGAGATGGATGATCCATGAAGGTTTAGGAGAGTGCTAGAAAAGCACATTACTGAACACATTAGGCGAAGAAGGTATTAGTAGGCAAAGGGAATGAAAGCTCTTTGAGGCATAAGAAGAAACCTTATGGGTAAGCAAACAAGTATCCCATTTAGATCATGAAATTTAAATCTGTGTAAAGCTATTTAATGCCCCGGAAGAGGGGAAGGTATGGAAAATAGCAGTTGGGGAGATCACTTAGTAGATATGAACAGCAGTTGAAAAAAGAAAGAGTAGGTGAAATAAGAAAATGGAAAATGAGTGGTGCATGCCTGTAATCTCAGCACTTTGGAGAGGGTGAGGTAGGAGGATCACAAGTTTGAGTCCAGCCTTGGCAATTAAGACTGTTTCAAAAATAAAAAAGTACAGGGCTGGGGATTTAGCTCAGTGGCACCGCGCCTGCCTCGCAAGTGCAAGGTTCCGAATTCGATCCCTGGTACTAAAAATAAAATAAAATTAAAATTAAAAAGTACAATAAAGGGGCTGAGCAGTAGTTAAGTGTAAGGGCTCTTTAATTACCAATACTGCAAAGAAAAAGGGGCTGGAGAAGAAAGAGAGAGAGAAAGAGAGAGAGGGAGAGGGAAAGGAAAGAAGAAGGGAAGGAGGGAAGGAGGGAAGGAAGGAAAGAAGAAAGAGAAAAGAAAATGGTTGTGAAGGATACACAAGGTGAGAGGGAGAAGGCAAGGGAAAAAGAGACTGAGAGAAATGCCTTATTTATGATAGATACTGCTTACATTGTAATAGAAGATATGCAATTTAAAAGATTTTTCCCTTGTCCTTAGAGTTGATACACTACTGCAAAATTTGTTTAACTCTCCTGAAATCCTTGTGGTATTCAACAACATGAACTTGAGGGCAAAAAAATACACTAATCCCACAACTATGATTTCTATACATAAGGACGTGTTATTAATACTTTCATTGAATTACTTCAATAAGTACTTTTTGAGCATCAATTTAGGTGCAAAGCAATATTTTGTATTTAGAATACATCAATGTACATGTGACAAAGGCCCTCCTTAGGGAACTTGCATTCTGGGGGTTGTGAGGCAGGATGTGCTCTTCTCTCCCTGGTCAGTCAGAAGAGCTAGACTCCAGCGGCCCTTCCTGTATGAGAAAACTGCAGCTCCTCATTGCTCTTGCTGCACCTACTTTTCTGTTATAATGTGCCTGTCCCCAGGCATTCTTTTATGACATTTCTTCACCTGGGCAAGCTAGTTCTCCCGCCCTCGGAATGTGCCCCCAGTTCACTCTGGAATACACATAGGAGTATACAAAAAACCAGAGCCATGTCCCTCAGCAGGAACTGTTTATTGCTTTCCTGAAAATCTTAGCCTATGCCCTTTAGCTCAGTGACACTCAAATTGTGGCTTGCAGACTTAAGAACCTGTGAGCAAGAATGTAGGAATGGAATAATCATTTACATTCCCCTGAAATGCAGATTTTCAAAAGCACCTGTCTTACTGAACAAGATAGACAACAGTGCAGCAAGTTAGGCATTGTGTGAGCTGCATAATAATCATGTGCAGTAGGGCCACATCTCAGTAACTGATGTTTCAAAGTGAATTTCTCAACTACAAACCAAAACATATACAAAAACTGAAAATATGTACAAGCATTTATTATAAACTTGTCACCTTTGTAATTATTTTGGTATATTATTAGTGCATGTTAATATTATATGACGGTGGAGTTTGTTTTTGAAAGTAGGTATACACATTTAACATATCTTAATCAATTTCAGTCATCTTAACCCCTTTTCCCTTTCATCCTTCCCATGCTTATATTTTTCCCTGTCTCCAGAAGTCTATCTCCTGGCTTCCCGTCACCTCTCTGTATGTATGTACTTATATACATACTTTTTAAATTTCTCATGTAAGAGAAAAATGTAATAATTAGCTTTCTAAGTGTTATTAATTTCACTTAACATTATGGTTTTCAGTTCGACCCATTTTCCTGCAAATGACGTGACTTTATTCTCTTTTTTTTGGTACCAGGGATCAAACTCTGGTCCTTGCACTTGCGAGGCAGGCAGTGGAACCACTGAGCTAAATCCTCAGCTACTTTATTCTTTATTCTGGGTTCTGGGTGCTACGTTCAGCCCCTAGTACTACTGCTTTTGAGAGGAGAGAGTAACTACCGGTGACATCAACATTCAGGAAGCTAACCTTAGATTATCTCATATCCTTGTGAGCTTAGTGAGAGTGGTCTCTACTATTTCATTAACCCATGAAAAGAGAGAGTAATGTGGTACAGTAGGCTAGAAAAAAATCAAGCATTAATGATTGTCAAATTATTTAAAATACTACATATATGAAAAGAGAGGAAGAGAAGGAAGAAAGACAAAAAGGAAAAAAGAAAGGGAGGGTGGAGAGACAGAAGTAGGTATTTGAAGGGAAGTAAAGAAAGAGGGCGGGGAACATGAATGAGGGGGCAGGAAACTGCATTCAGTTGTTGATCAGTTACCCAAGTTCTTCTACCTTCAGGGTTACTGAAACAAAAACAGAAAGTGTTTATATTTTTCCTATAAACTACACTGTCATCCCAATCTAGATTAGATACTTTACCAAGCAAGAACACAGCCCATTTCTCATGTTAACAACTTTAAATATTGGTGTAGGCAGTATTTGACCAAGGTACCTGAAGAGATGTTGAAAACAGGAATGTCTTATTTCATTTGTAACCTTAGTTTTGACTGTACAATAAAAATGACTTTAATAGCAATCTTTTATTGACTACCTACAGAATGTGCTAGAATTAAAGGTATAATAGTACAGACCTGCATGTGATACTTTTCATCTACATTTCAGTTACACGTTGCATAAAAAGTTCCTTTTTGAATACTTCTATTGGAGGTAGTTGCATGCCTTCTGCAATGTTGTTCTTAGAAGATCTGGGAAAATACCCTTGCTGTCTGTGTGATAAATCTAGGTCTAGAAGCACAGCTGGAGCTGTACATCCTTCTGAACAGTTTTTCACAACAGCCTCTATCTTCATATAGTTTTCTAATGTGACATCAAATGCAGCACCTGTATTCTCAGGAGAGTATCTGAGCACAAACAAGGCTCCTCCAGCTTCATTTTGCATAGCTGTTTTATGTGAGTTCCTTTTGTGTCTTTCCCACTGGGCAGTGAGGCCAGCTGCCCCAACAACAAGCATCCTAGGAGAAATCTCTAATATTAATTTTGGTCTCCAATTAAATGCTCTGCAGGAAACCTATAAAATGCATCTTCATATACAAGTAAGCCATTCTGTATGTTGGGCAAACACTGAGGACTGACTGGACTTCTCAGCTAAAACTCATGACAATCTATAGCACATCATTAGCTCCAATAGAGAGATAAAGAAGTAGGATTAGTGGTTTTAAGAATTTGCTCCTAGCCACAGAGGTAGTTAATGGAAAAATGAGGGCTGGAATCCAAGTTTGATGGGCTGTCCATCCTCTCCTAGATTAATGCAGCGGGTAAACTCATATCATTGCCTTGTGTCTTCTTGTTCATATCAATGCATACTTTCATATTTACCCTAACCTCCCCGTACCATGACCTAAATGCCATCAGTCTGTTAAGCATATTTATTTCATTTTTCTTTCAACTGGCTCATACAAAAGGCACTGAATGTCATATGAGATTTCCTGAAAACACCTTTCCTTATAACTAGCAAGAGATTTGTTCACTTCTTATCTTCCACTGTGTTTTCTGAATGTGTCTAATTTTATATATGAGTTCACTGATATTTCAAATGTATTAAGTTCAAAGTCTACACAAACAAGCACATCCAAGAAATTTTTAAATTGTTATTGTATACATATTATGCTATAAATGAAATAAGGCCATAGGCTTTCAATTTTGTATGGTTAAATGTTTTAATATTTGAACAGACTTAAATGAAAATGTTCTATTAAGTTCTGTTTTATTCTATCAAAACATTTTATATTCAATGATAGTATATAATTATTTTGTGCATATAATTATTATATGTTATTACATATAGTACTATATAGTATATATTTTGACATTTTATTTTAGAATTTGATGCCAAGAATAAGGGTGGTAATGCATTTGGCTGGCATTTAAAATTGATGAGATGCATCCTCATCCTTCTCTGACAATGTGTGAGATTTCATGAGCACACTCATTATGAAGACAAAAATACATTAGTGGGCTTGACTCACAGTCAGGTTCTGAGATACTTCTTATTTTTTAACAATAAGATTCCATCTATTTCAATTCAGTTTGGTCTTTTTCTTCCATTGTATCTCTGCTTCTCTCTGCTTAGGATTCTTGTTGTTACTTGCCTGAACTATATTAATAGTTTCATAATCAGTCTCTCTGACTCTCTGTTCTTGTCCCTACCCTTAATTTGTCCTCAATGGTACTACAAGGGTACACAGTTTAAAATATATCACCCCTCCCCACATCTTACTGCTTAGAAGTCAGAAGTGAACTACTTCAGTTAGACACATCTGGGCATCTGAGGCTCCTTGTTGCCTGATCCTGAAAACCCCTCCTGCTTCACTGTCTGCCTCTGTAGTTCTGCACTACACACTGAAACAGCATCTCTCCTCTCCTCCAGCTAACCTGTTAGTATCACCTGTGGAACTGTTCCCAGCCTCTGAATTCCTCAGTCTTTCCTTGCTCCTCTGTACGGATCCTGGGCATGTTGTTACCTCTGCCGTGGTGTTCAGTGCAGTATTTCAAAATGACCTGTCTGTTACATTTACTTTTATTCCCCTTTAAGATTCTCTATATCCCCAATGTTGTGCACATTCCTGTACTTGCATAAAAATGGAAAATAAATATTGATGAATCATAGGGAATAGTTCCTAAAAATGATGGCAGGTTCTTGGAAGACCCAATCAATAATGACATTAGAGTCCATACTTTTCTCCAGGTGTCTGTTGAAGTCATCATTCTGTTAGTCAGGAGCCTTCCACTATTTATATCATGCATCCTGGTTTGGCTGTCCTAACTTTGGGGCATTTATATACATACAGTCATTTATTAATGATTTATACTTTATCACCAACAAGTAAACAAAAAAAAGACAAAGAAAGTGAAAAGAAGAAACAAAAATAACATAAAACATGATGTGATAAATGTTATCACAGAGATACATAAGGGAATGTAAAGAAAATCACTAATTTCGACAAAGGAGAAAGACCTCATGAGGGTGAGATGAATTTTAAGATATGTCTGAAAAGATGAGCAGGAATTGGCCAGGCAACCAAAATTTGATACATTCTGTCTGAACATTCCAAAAGCACCTGGAAAAAAAATGATTTTCTTCCTGAGTGAATGACAGAACTTCACGAAATTCAGTCTACATAAATTAGAGCCTTGCCCACAGGTCTGTCCAAACAGGCAGCTAACTTTACAAAATTAGTGCTCTATTCTTCACATAAATCATGAATTTTTATATATCCATATTAATTTCTTATAAGTTAAATGATGTCTTTTGTATCAAAGCTTTGAGCCCAAGTTAAATTTCCAGACTTATATAGCGGTAAAGCTTTGAAAAGATAATTTATAATCATTCATTCACCTTCCATGGTACACCCACAAACGAAGTCTGAAATGTCAGCCAAAAAGAACTGAACAAAAGCAATTGGAAAAAAGAAAACTCACCAAAGGCTCAACTAAGATGCCTTGAATATATCTTTAAGACTGATTGTCCTTGTGATCAGACAGAAAAGTCAGCAGAGTTAAAAATAAAAATCAATCTTGCTTGTATAAGCACTACGAATTTTTCCTCTCAGAATGTATTTCCCTAACTGATTCTTTGGGGTGTGCTTAGTTTTTGTTTGACATTTTCAATTCTCTTTTATTCCAAAGGGAATTCTGAGCACAAAGTACTTTGATCTTCTCTTAGCTTCGGTGAAAACAGCATCTTTTCTTAGCTTGGAGATAAAAAAAAACAATAGCTTTTCTTAGTATCCAGATAGAGAGGATTCTTTTCAAAGGACACTTTGAAAATTAAGATGATTGTATCTGCTTCTATTTGTCAGGGAGTTTATCTGTTCATCCTTATAAATATTGTTACAATATAAGACCTACCTTTAAAATGTGAAAACTCACAGTGAAGTAATTCTAATCTCTTGTGCTGACCTTGTATAAAAACTGCATTAAAATCTCTTTAAGATAAAGGTAATATAAATATTAGTTACAATTACTAATTCTCAAAGGCAAATGAATTAGTCTGAATTCAAATAAGAACAAGTACAGTCCATGTGAATTAAAAGATTACATGCATAAAAATATATGCAGCTATATTATATTCTCAGTAAAGCAAAGGTGGAGATGTTTAATAGAATTATAGTACTTTTCAACTAAAAAAGAGATACATTGCTCTCAAAGTGTCACTACAACTTCAACTTTATCTGATTTTGTCTCATTGAAATTTATGAATGTTGGCTCTGCTGATGAATTTTCTGAACAGGTCTCCTGCAGAGTCAGCATCTGTACCCTTCAAATGGCCTGGAAATTTTTGGATATAAAACAAACTAGACTGGATCCTGGAATAAATTCCATCAAATGATAATATCACAAAAATATGGTCATGTATTACAATTAACATGATTTTCAACTCAGTTCAACTATTTATATGATACTGTGTACTAAGTACGGTGGACAGCTCAGACCTGGTTGCCTTCATGCGATGTGAGGTAGCTATGTAAATAACCTACAAGCAAAAAATCAAACAAAAGGAACCAAAGGGGTTGTTAAGTTTCAAAGAAGATGATTAATTCCAGTTGAAGTTATAACTGAAGGCATTTCACAGGAAGATAAATCTGAGTTGGGTCCTTGGTACTTATGTTCTTCAGCAAATGGTACTGAAGTTTGTCTTGGGTGAAGGTTGGGGTAAAAGAAATTGAGAAAGAACCAAATGGTAAAGGGGGCAAAAAGGAGCATACTGATTCTATTTACAGATTGTTTCATGTCCCCTGTTCTCTTGAACTCAAGCCTTACAATTTCTCCTTCCCCTTCTAGAATTTTCACACACCCTATTCCCTCTGCTAGAAAATAATTCCCTTCCTCTCAAGTCTATCTTCCACACCGTCTCTCCTGAACATTGTCACCCCAATTCCTCTTTCAGATCTCATCCTTAAGATCACTTCCTCAATAGCTGATTCCTGAAGCTATTAATCACCATCCCATTCTCAGGCAAGATGGATTCCCTTCTACACATACACAGAACCTTATGTCTTCTCTACATAATTTGTCTCATATATGTTTATAAATTATTAATTTTTAAAAAATATTTATCATAAGCCACAGATTGTTCTTGGCAGGCACCGATCTTCTGTTGCAGGGCCTCCTGTGTGCAGTGCTGTCCTTGGTACTGGGAAGCCAAGCACTATTGCTGAGCTAATGTAAGTATGCAGAATTTCCTTTAGTTTTACTTGGTACAAGAATTTCGCACTTAAGCATAACTCATATTTTGTATATGGTAGATCCTTCCTTTCTAAATTTCATACATAGGGAAGAAGATTACAAAACCTTTAAGCATTACAAACTAATTCAAATTCATTGGAGTCTTAGTTTTCACTCCTGCCATAGGAGAATCACTTCTTACATAAAACAAAATATACAATCCTAAAAATTCCTCAATCTCAACCTGAAAAGAGAAAGGAATTGAATGTACACATGTGGTTTACAGCTAGTTTAGAGAAACCAAAATATGGATGCATCTTCAGCTAAAAAAACCAAAAAAACAAAAACCAACTTTGTTTAAAGATAAGGTGGGAAAAATATAGAACTGCTATGGAGGAAATAAATATTAATCTGGAGTGTTCTGTTTAATTTAAAAAATCATATCAGTTAACTTTGAAGCTGAAGCTTTGTATAGAAAAATAATTTAAGAGCAAAGGCATTTTTGCATCATAATTAATATTCTCTCACATCTGCTACTCATTTGTTTCCCCAATTTTAAAGCCATATACATTCACTGATTTAAAGTAGTTTTCAAAGATATTCATCAGTAGTGCACAAACACTTCTATTTCAAGCCTAGATACACTGTTTGCCATCAGATAAAGGGACAGGAAACATTATTTTGTGAGTTGATGACAATGAGGAAAGGCAAACAAGAGGATGAGGATATGAGCCTAGGACCAGCTGTAGGACATAAAAGCTTGTAAGATGAAGTTCTGCCATCTTTTTATTTTCTCCTGCCATTTGAAAGCAGCACTTAAAGACATGAGACGGCACTAAGTCCATCCCACCCTTCATATCCACCCTGTGTAAGAAGTGCATACGCACTGACATTTCCCCCCGCCCAGACGCAGAGAGAAGTGACATATTTCATGGAGGAGCAATCATGGGAACAGTCAAAACACATATTTCTGGTTGATATTTTTCAGCTTAAAAAACTGTCCAAAATACATGACTCTGAGATCGGTTTCTGTGTAGTATATCTTGCTATCAACAACAACAGCAATAAAAACCTCTCCTTTCATTTATTATAGAAAATATACGTGGGTTTAAAAAAATTTTTAAAGAAAATGTTCCATTCACTTTCCCAAAGGCATATCTAAGAATATTTGTTTTGAATAATTTTTTTCTTCCTGAAAATAGGATTAATTCACATTTAGATAGCCCAAACCATAAGCACGAAAAATTCAATAGGAAGCTGTCACTTCATAAAAATAATAATTGATCTTAATAGCTAATATATAATGTTTCCTTTTGATTTTTGTTTTATTTTACTATTTCATTTACACCAAAAATAATATTTAAAAATAATAATCTAGGCTCCTGAAACTGCAAGGACTACTTTGATAATATCGAAAACTGTTCCCATTTACAATTTATCTCATTAGTCACCATGTAGTGGTGCTTTCTGCCAATAAAGAGCATGCATTAAAATGAAAGGGTTTAGGGCCAGAGATTTAGCTCAGTGGTTTTGCCACCTGCTGCGCAAGCACAAGGACCCGAGTTCAATGCCTGATACCAAAAAAAAAAACCAAAAAACTGTCAGTTGAAAAAATGAAAGGGTTTGGTAATGATAAATCACCCTTAAGTAGGATAGGGGAAAGTGATGCTGATGGAGATGATGGCTCATGGCCAAAGGGAAGAAAAGGGCAAGTATTAAATAAACACACACACACACACACACACACACACACACGCACACACACAGTAGAGCTAGGTAGAGATGGTGGAGGGAAAGGATAGCAGTGCCCCCACTCCTAAATTTCTCTGCCAGAATTCCAGAGTTAAACACTTTACATTCTGTTACTCTTTAATAAGCAGAAGAAAATCAATCAAAATGTTATCTGACTTGGCCCAGGAGGGAGGTTATATTTTAGAAGAGCTGTGAAACATTTTTCCTAGATCTCAGCCTTGTTCATAAAAGAAACAGCTAAACTAGTGTACCTTCAGGAAACTAGGCTGGGGTCACCACATATGTGGCACAGCTCCCCAGAAGTTCTCAGTCTGTATTTCCACAGGAGACTGGAGGGAAATGGTCAGGCCACCCAGCTGTTCTCAGCTCGCTTCACTAATCCCTTACTGCCTTGTGAAAACTTTAACCATTTTGAATATTATTTGCAATCCATGCATAAAATACAAAAGGACAATATTAATTCAATAAAAATTTTCTACTGGCTTCTCCATTGTGCTTACAATTAAATCCAAAATTCCCACAAGGGCTACAATCACACATAATCAGGCTCTACCCATATCTCTCAGCAAGCATCATTCCTCTTCATGTGCTAGAATCCACTGGCTGTGTGTGTGTGTGTGTGTGTGTGTGTGTATTTTTTTTTTCTTGTCTTACTATAACATGATAAATTTGTTCCCATTATGTGTAGGCATCAATGCACTGTTTTCAGAAAAGCTTTCTCCCATCTTTGGGCAAGGCTGCCTGTCTCCTTATGATTCAGGCCAAATTAATAATCACCCAATATTTAGTCATCTTAACTTCTCTTCTCCCTCTGAATTAGCAACTTCTTGGTATCAATTTGTTTATATTTCCTTCACTATAATTTTCAAAATCTTAAATATTTTATTTGTGATTTATTTACTTTTTTATTTCCTGTCTTATCCATTTTTACAAAAATGGAGGGCCAGGGATTTAGCTTGGTGGTGCCACCACCTGCCTTGCAAGGGCAAGATCCTGAGTTCTATCCCCAGTTCCAAAAAACAAACAAACAAACAAACAAATAAAAAAAGGAAACTCCGGGAATACAGGATGAATGAATGATTGATGGTCCAGAATCAGAGGAACTGGGGGCAGTCAGTTATATCTGACACTAAAATATAGCAACAGAGAATTTGTTGTCTCTGTATGTTTTCTGTGTGAAGTATGCATTCATTCTATTCACTGGGATGGCCTTATATAGTATAAAGATATAGACATTACAGAGAAAAAAAGTGTCATTGACTTAAATCCTGGTTTCATCACTTATTAGCTAGGCAACCTTAAGCTCCCTTTAAATTGGAAATGCTCACATGGAACTCATTAGGTTTTTAAGCATTCCACATAATTCACCTAGTACAGTGTTGTGACTGCCTCTTGATTTATTCATAAAATTTTGATTATCGTTTCCTTTTAAGTTGAAAATGACTTCCATCTATTCTTGGCTCTTCTGGAGCAATCTCTCCAACAAGAGCGGAGTCTTTGATTTCTGCTTGTCCAGTGTCCTCCCACTGGTCTGTGGTGCTGAGCCCACTAAGGAATGAGCAGATGACCTGGCTTTGGTTAAAAAGCACCTCCCTAGGTCTTTTGCTGATGCTGATGGGGTTGAGAGCACCTTCTCTTTTGAAAACGTGACACTGGTCTGTAGTGACCATCTTCGCACAAACACAAGGCTAAAATGGGGCTGAAAATGAAGCTTACACAGAGGAAAGGAGCACTAACAGATGGCAAGAGAAACAGTATGCTAAGGAACTCATATCTGCCAGATCTAGCTGTGCCTAAAGCAGCCACCACCCTGGCTGTCCACGTTAGATAAGCCAATGCATTATTTTTGCTTATGCTAGTTTGAGTTTGGTTTCTAAAATTTATATTCTAAAGAATGCTTCTAGTCAAACAATAGTTTTGCTGTAAGTCTAAAGGGGATAAAAAGGCCTTTTCTGGGCTCTAATTAGTAAATAAATTAATGCCCATGATGAAATGGTTTTCAAAGTGTGAAAAAGACACTGAGGTTATGAGGAAAGACTGATACCTTGGGGATAGTTTTTTTTTAATTTTTAATTTTTTCCCCATTAACTTTATTGGTACATTTTAGGTATAAAATACAGTCACATTCATCATTGGGATCTTGTACCATTACATGAGTCTCTTGGTTCTTATTTTTTTT
>NW_004624744.1:23005867-23060935 GCF_000247695.1 Heterocephalus glaber
ATTATCAATTATTCATTTTAATCATTTTTATCCTTATTTACACTTTCAGTTTCTCACACTAGAGAAACTATTCAGTATTTACACATGTGTGTTCTATTTATTTCACTTGAGTATGGCCTCAAAGGGGAGCAGTAAATGACTCTTGAAATGGCAATGTTGGCTTGTGGCTTTGCAAACCATGAACAGACTGTGCACAAGCAATTTAGAAGTGTTTGAGCTTATACAATAACAAAAACCTTAAGGGATAATTAACATCTTATTCAAGAAACAAGCAGGAAGAGAATGGAATATTGGAAATAAGGAGGAAGACAATTGCCTCACTGTGCGAAAGAAATCTAATACACAACAGTGGGTCATTGTTGGCAAGGGCACCTAATATGTACTAAAAATGCTTTCTCAAGAAAAGTTATATTGAAATGTTTTCTTATAGGAATAGAATAATTAATACATGTGCTATTTTATTCACAGAGAATCATTAATAAAAAACCTTTAATCTTTTATATGAATATACATTTCTGTTTAAAAAAAAATCCATAGGGGTGAGAATGGTATATTACCTCCTTATTTCTGCTAGTTGTACCTAAATACTTTAATATAATTTAACATGCATTTTGGGGCACACCAAAATAAATTTATTCCTCATCTCAAAGAACTTATACTATAGTAAAGATGAGAAAGCTGTACACATAACTGTATTATCAAGAAGAAAGCCTGAATTTGATAATAATCATAAAGAAAAATGAAAAGCTGGAAGAGGGATCTGATACATAGGTATGAGACAGTGGTTCTGAAATTTGATTGTGTGCGAAAGAATAATCAGGAAAGCTTGTTACAACTCAGATTTCTGAGCCCACCTGAGTTTTTAGCAAGTTTACAAGTGATACTGATGCTGAGGGTTATCCTTTGAGAACTCTGGATCTGAGACTGGTTTTCAGTTCTGGCTCTACACTCACATCTTCTAGGGAGCTTCTAAAAAATTCTTGTGCCCAGGGTTCACTCCAGGACCAAAATTTTTTTTAAAGTTATTTTATGAAGGTGAATCTACAAGAGTAAGACATTGAATCCCAAGGGTAGTTTGGAGATAGAGGAAAGCAAATGCTGGTGAAGGGTAAGAAGTCACAGAAAAGGGCAGGTACAACTGCGCATAAGTTAGAAATGAGAACTTGCCCCTTAGATAAAAGAAGGATAGGGTGAAGTCATGAAAGATCTTCAGTGCCACTCGAAGGAGCTTGGGAGTCCTTTTGGAGGCAGCAAGAAATCCTCAAAGTCCTTAAGAGCAGGAACATGACATACTATGGGAGCAAAATCCTGAGATTAATATAACACTGTGCTCAGAGGCTAGGAGATTAGTCAGGAAGCTACAGCAACTGTCTATTTTGTCAAATTGGTGTCTAGGGATATATGCTCAGGGCCATGCATATTCTACACATATGCTGTAATTTTGGATTCTCCATTGAAAGATAATTGCAACATAGATTTTATCAGTGATAAAGGCAACCTCTCTTCTGTGACTTAAGCTGCATAAGCCACTGTTTGTTACTCAGGAGGCACATTGGTAAGAATTAAAGATTTTTTTTTTCTTTCTCATGAAAAGTCAGTTTATTACATGCCTTTTAGCATGTAATAAATGATCTAAAAAGGTAGCAGGGCAGTCAGAATTATCAGGATCTTCAACTACATTTGAAGAGGAAGAGAAAATTAATAATCAAAAAAGATCTTTGGGATTTGAGTCTGAGAGTTTCAGAGGATGATAAGAGTGCTTGGCAGGTATGTGTGAGGTCTTGAGTTGAGTCTCTACTACTGTAAAATAAGTAAATAAATAAATAAACAAACAAATAAATAAATAAGATGTGTCAAATAATTTCAAATATGGATCTGTCAACAAGGTAATGTGTAAAATAGAGGAAAATACATATACTAATAAATACTAATGTTTAAAGTTTCTGAATTGTAATACATTTCCCCTCTACTATTTGTGGTTAATTTTCCCTGCTATTTATCATCCAATATTTTTAGAGACAAAAATGTTAAATGCAAGTATCAATATATCTATTTGAAAGAACATATTTCCCAATACCAAGCATGTAGCCTGTGCTATCTTCATGCAGTGCATACTCTTCTCATGAGAAGGTGCTGGCTATTTAACAGTACAGGAAGGAATCTATTCATCTTTAATTCACCAAGCTTCCTTGTGGACATCACTCTAAAATGTAAAGATTTTTCCCCTGGAAATGGTCTACTATATATTTCATCCCTTTCCTTTATCTTCTTTAGAAACAAAATATTATGAAAAATTTAAAAACATTTTTTTCTTAATTATTTTTATTTGGAACAAGTATAGCCTTTAGGATACTTGAAACATTAAACATTATATAAGAATTTATATTAAAATAATTTCACTAATAATCATCTAATAAAAATGTCACAAATCTTTTTCATATGTTCAAAATACAGAAACTTAGGTTAAAAAATAAAAACTAGAGGTCACATACCTGAGCTTCTGGTTGTACTGTTTGATCTTTTCCAATGAGGCTGCATTTATCTGGGCTTGAAATTCTTCCACTGAAACATTGTCTCTATAATAATATCCTTCCATGCTCTCCAATGCTGTGTAAACAAGACAATATATTTTTGATGCAATTGTATAACTCAATTTTTCCATATTTATTGGAAAAATTTTATTGACTATTAGACTATTTATGAAATAGCACCAAGTCTGATTATAAATGCAAGAAACTATTTAATTAGTCCAAAAATGAATGAACAATGTTCTTCTGCTCTCAAAATAAGCATCAAACATTTGGTGATTTTTCTGTTAAGTAGGCAAAGAAAATTTCTAGTTGAGATTGTCTTCTATTTTTAAAATATTTGTATGCACTGTAGAAGACTAGAATATCCCACCCAAAAATATGCCTCTTTGGCATAAGAATTATTTTCAGCTCATTATTTTGAGGAAGTGAAAACACAGGAGAAACTCTGAAAACAAAGTAGAAGTTACTCTTTCGTAAGGGAAATTTGTATCTCCAAAGAAATTTGCATTTGTAAGGGTAACTCCTTCTTGATATCAGAAAAGAAAGATGACTAAATACCAAGAGACTGATCAATGGAGAAGGCACTGATTTCAGTCAACAAAACAAACATGATGCTGTTTACCCTGCTCTTTCTGGTTCCCTCCTCCTAACTGCATCTTCCTCCTAGTCTTTCTTTGTTTCAATAGATACAAGGAATATAAAAGTTAGGTAGATCCCTTATCTGCAAGGATTACTGTCCAAGACCTCCAGAGGATGCCTGAAACTGTGCACATTACAGAACCCTGCATATATTGTGTTTTTCTTGTGCAAATATAATGCCATTTTAATTCTATGATCACACACTATGGCTGTAATTTCGCTGTTTGAATGTGACAATGAAATTGGCACAAATTTCTTTTTTCTTCTTTATAATTTAATGGGTAGAAGATTTATTCTCCCTGCAGATCTTGCTAAATTAAGAAGTTTATCATTTAAAGGAAGCCTTTTTGGGGGTTCCCTTTAGTATATTCCAATTATCAGCATCACTATTCTTGTGCTCCAGAGCCATTGTTAAGTAAAATAAGGATTATCTGGACACAAGCACTGGGAGTTCACAACAGTCTGCAGAGATGAACTAAGTGGCCAAGCCTAGGTGCTGCATACAGGCCTGGGTACACTAGGTTCTAGCTGGGTTAAAGGACACTGCAGAACTGAGATTAGTGTTCAATTCAAAACTTATGAATTATTTCCAGAATTTCTGACTTAATATTTACAGACCATGGCTGATTAATTGGGTAGCTGAAGCCAGGAAACCATTATATTTAACCTTAAGTTCGAAGCTCACATTTTTACACGAGGTATACATGTCATTAAGCTTCTGTTTGTTTGTTCTTACTAATCTTTTTTTAAAGGGTATATTCTTATGATGAGCTGTCAAGTTATTACAGGCAGCTAAGTTAGATAGAAATGAATATACATCTAGAGAGGGACTAGGCCCTAAAGGAAGTCAGCACAAAAAATAAAAACATCAGGATTGTGACCAGAGGCACATCTGAAGAAGATGGGGCCTCAAGATGAAGATGCAATGTCCAGGCCTCCATGACTCCCTAAGGGATACTAGAATTAGAATCACCTGGTCCTGTAAGCCCAGATAGGCATCAGACACCTAGGTAGGTGACCAGAGCATCTGGACCCATCCCTTCCCCAAAATGTACCCTTCCCCGAACCCTTGCTACATGATTCTGTTCCCTATTGGATCAAGATTAGCTAAGAAGCTATACTTGCAACCCTATAAGTTGATTGCAGTTTGACTCACTGTGCATCCACGTTGTGACTTTACTATATAAACTACCCTTGCCAAAGGGCCTCAGTGGCCACCCCATTTGGGACCCCTCCTGGAAATCCAGGAGCTATTCTCTTCTAATTTCCAATAAAATTCTCCTAACTTCTTCCTTTGGTTCAAGACTTCATCATCGTTGATATTGTTGAACCTAGAACTTGGCACATTTGACATCTAATGGGTCAGCAGTTATATTTCTCCTATATCCTTTTGGAGATCCCAGCAAGATAACTAGAAAGAAGTAAGAGTGCTTTTGTTTCTTGGCACCTCTAAATACTTTGACTAGATTTTGGGTTGTGACTCCTCAGGTAACAAAAATTGTCACCTGTTGTTTGGTGATTGCTTATGCCTTTTGTTGCTTCTGTATGCTTTGTTTTTCTTGCCAAAATGATAAAAAGTTTGAGCTGTGATGGCTTTTATTTGTATTTCTGATTTGTTTGGTGGTTACAAGATAGCTTGAGTCCTTACTACATACAGACAGCTTTTTGGAATGATTTTTGCCTGACAGATTGCAGTGTCTGAGGATTCAGCCCGAGGCTATAGGACAGGTTTTAGAAGTTCACCTCGGTAAGGATGTTACCAGTATCTTTTTCTTTCCAATTGGAGGCTTCTGAACCTTAAAAAAAAAATGGGTGCTCACCTATAAGGGCACTGAAGATAGGTATTCCTTAACAGACTACATAACTTCCGTTCCTGGGTTAGAAGGGAATTCGAATTCATGCTCATCCAGGAAGGCACACATGAGGGTTTTGGCTGATCTGGTGCTTGGGCAAGAGTTTCTCATAAGACTGGCAAGAGAGACTCATCCTGAGACACAAATGGAGGAACCGATCTCTGGGTGACACCACACTGAGCTACTTTCAAAAGCACACCTATTTATGAGCCCAAAACAATATAGTTTAAAGGTGCACCTTCAATATGTCCTTTGATTTCCTTTTTCTCTCTTGCTCTCTCTCAGAAAGTTAAACAGTCATTCAGGTTCTTTAATTACTAGAGTCAACTGTAGCTTCTGTCTTTGGAGACATGTTTTACTGAGGACTGAAGACGCACCTTTGGTCTTGAACATGAGAAATGGTGAGGATTTGATTCTTGTCCCTTGCACAGGGTCACTCTGCTATCTTGTCCTTGCTCTGAGAAATAACGCATTATACAGCAGCAGCATTCTGTCTGAGGCAATTAATTCTCTTCTGAAGCTGCTGGATTCTAGGACCAGGTTTCTAAAATTGTGATTTTCCCCTTAACTACAACCCTTCCAGGTGAAGTTGGCCTTCACTATTAACTCTGACTTATCCTTGGGCCATATTCTTAAAAACTGGTCTAGATTTAATCCTCAAATGTAAAAGTTTTAGTCCAAATTTATCAGCCTTTCTGCCCATAGGCAGAACTGGAAATTAACTCCCTTCACTTCCCTTTCTCCTCACGAACGCTGCTCCACAGGGCAGGCTGACTGGTTTAAAGCACAGATGAGTTCATTGATAGAACAAAAAACATTCCTAGTGGCCCTGAGAGTTAGTAACAGCAGATATTAAGGGACAGCCACAGGCCCCAGTGCCCAGAGGAGTGCCTCTTGCTTGATATGATTTCTCTCCATAGCATGTTGCCAGGCCGGCCACAAGCTAATTTAAATTCATGGTAACAGTAAAGATGTCTTTAAAGTTGATAACTATTTGGGTATTTCCATTTGGATTGTCAGACATGGTGAGATAACGTCAAGAATTAGTTTTATAAATGCAATGTCTATGTAATTTCTATGTCTAAAGCAATATGGTTCTGAAGATATTGAGATGCTCTTGATTAAACTTACAAAACTAGATTTAAAAGCTAAGATTCTATATTTTACTAAAATACTTTCTTGTGTTCTCATTGTTAGGCTTTTAATTACCAAAAAGTGAGCTTTAAGAGAGTATTTGAATATCAACCTATAGTTTTCAGTAATCAGTTCATGACTGGTTAAATAAATATCATTTTTTATGACATAACATATATTTAGGAATATATACATGTATATAGTGAGTTTAAGCTTTACAGTTGTTTACAGAGTTAAGATTGTGTAAGTTTAATAAGACTACATAGGTTTAACATAGACAAAGTAATAAATAGGTGTTCTCTTTTATACAATATACACTTAGACCGTAAACATATAAAATGATCAAAATTTGCCATCTCTTTAAATTTGGTCCTGACATTTAAATTTGATCTATGAGATGCACGCATATTCTGGGTAATAAGTCTATTTGTGGTCATTAACACGGTTTCCTAAATTTATAAGAGCTCTAAAAAGGTCTTTAATTCCTGTTAGTATAATTATACCCTATAAAAGCTGTTAGAAGAGTCTAAAAAATTATCTTGAGAGTAGAAACTATAGGTAGGGATTTCTACATAGCGATGATACTAATTATTGCTAACCTCGTAGTCATGACTCACTGGTTGGAAATCTAAGGGCAAAGGCCTCTATATGAAAGTAAAACTCTGGTTTCTGCTCCTTAGTAACTGTGTAACTTTGGGGAAGTTAATTAATATCTGAGATCCTCCGGTTCTTCATTTTTCATGTGGAAAACTGGAATACCTATTAATTATAGTTACGGGGTAAAGAATTTGATTAAATACTGTAATACTATTAAGAGAGCCCATGAATATTCTTATTTATTGAAGATGAGTTTTATATTCCAGGCAATATGCCAAACACTCTACAGACATTATTCAGTTTCCATGAGGTATAGATTATGCATTTATGTGCTTAGCTAAACAGGAAAGGTGGGGAGCTAAGAGGAGGGGTCAGGCAAGAGAAGTTGCATTGTGACTTCAGTTCAGAAGGACTGAATAACACTGGAAAGGAGCAACGGTGAAACTGTGTCCAGCTGTGATCTAACTTTTATAAAGGTTTTCATGGTTCGACTTTGGTCAGACTGGCCAGTCCTGCTCTAAAATCTTGTTACAGAATAAGAACAATTATATAAACATAATTGAAAATAATTTCAGTAGATACTTTTATCCATCTATCTCTACTCAAACCTGGTCTGGATTTCTCAGGCTTCACTCAATCTGATGAATCCTATGATTCTTCCAGGGAGCTTTATGACCACAAAGAAACCTGTGCACCCCTGTGAAATAAACAACTTTATCCCTCCCTGGCAGAGCTGTAATGAGATCAACTGCTTCCCAGGCTTGTTTACCTTCTGTAACCTCAACTACAGAAATATTTCCAGTGTTGCTTATTTCAAATCAGATTTATGTTTTAATGCTATGAGAATTGGAAAACCTAATGTTTACTATAGCCTTTCTTTAAATTACATTTTAAAAGTGATATTATAGTCACTGAACTATATTTAGGGATTAGTTTTAAACTGGCTTTTGCCAAATTTATAAAATGGAGATTTCTTGCAAAGATAATCTTTTTCCCAGGCACAGTGGCTGTTGAACATAATTATTCATTTATTTAAAGTAGAGGATCATAAATGTAACAATTTTTTTATAAAAAGATATTTGGTTCCATCTGTCATATCAGTAATGATTTCAAAGACAGTCAAAAAAAGAGAAATAAAGGAAAATACATGAAGAAACTGGAAACAACTCTAATCCCTAATGAAACCCTGTAAAAGTTAATGTTTTAGATCAGAATTTTTCTGTCTTCTCAAACTGTCTATTTTTTTAAGGACATTTGATATATTTTAAGTTCAACTATTCTCCTGTTATCTCGAAAGGTCTATTTTTGCCCATTGTTTTTCACCTTTATTCTTTTTCTTACAGAATCTTTATTACCTACAGTGACTTTACCCATAAATCATAATCCTCCAAAGAGAAATTTAAAAACTTTTAAAACTTAAAAACTCCTAAAATCATCATTTCACTGAAACTTTCCTCAGCATAATGTAGTCTTGACAAGAATCTGTTTGAGGTAGTCACAGTTTTCAAACTGTGGCTACTTAAGGGAAGGATCTGTCTTTTAGAATTTAGATTTTTAAAATAAATATGTATGTGGTACAAAGCCAAATTTTTACTTGGTGGTCAATTTAGATTTCATATACCTGCCTACTCTTCAGTTGTACAGCTTGATTTTATTTTCTTACTCTTCTCATTTTTTATTAGACCATTCAAAGTCCACAGCAAAACTAATGCAGTTCTTGAACCGCACCCCCCCCCAAAAAAACTCCTCATGGTATCATTCAAAGAAGCTGATATAATCTTGTGATCACATGTATGCATCCTGGGAAACCTAACTATGGCAAAAATCTTCTTACCATATTACTCTTCATTCTACCACCACTAACACATTTTTTCAAAAAAGGTCAGTAATACGTATTTCCTGATAAAAATTTGAAATATAAAATGTCTTTTAAAAGCATCAGTTCAATCATCCAAAGATGCAGAAAATATTTCACATACATATAAGTTTATATGTGTATATATAATATATACATATAATAACTGAGATTATACTATATTTTAAAATAATCTGCATATGTATACTGTCAAACTTTTTCTATCTCATAAAATATGTTAACTATACAATTTTATTTGTTCTACTACAATTTAACTTTTATTTAAGCAAATTCATTTAGTACTTTTTGTCGTTGTTGTTGTTGTGTTTTGTTTTTGCTTTTTTTTGGTACCAGGGATCGAACTCGGGTCCTTGCACTTGCGTAGCAGGGGGCAAAACCACTGAGCTAAATCCCCGGCCCTCATTTAGTACTTTTAAAGTTATTATTTAAACTACTCATATCTTATTTCTCCCTTGTAAATAATGTTATAAACCTATTTGATAAATATTTAAATCATAGATCATTCTTTCCTTCCTAAATATTCTCAGAAGTATATTACCTAAAATTAATACAGAATTTTCCAATTAACAAAAAAAATTTGATTGTTAAAATTACATTTATTTTAAAAATTGAGTATGTGAAGCATAATAAGGAAAACATTTTACCTTGTGCAAAAAGAACAGGGTGAATTTTAAACCCTCCTCCATTTTTCAACCGTTGAGGCAGTTGTTCAAAATGATAACTGTCAATGTAGAAGTAAATTTTCAGAGCTTGCCGGGTTCCTTCTGCCTGATATGTAAGAGGTACATCTAAAATGATATTAAAGGTTGCATTACTCCCTGAAATCAGGATATTCTATATAGTATACATAAAATATCTAAGGTAATTTTTTTAATCTTTATGAAGAATACTGAAAATTCCTAGAAAATTATATACTGAAAGTGCTCATGTGTATCACATTCAGGTTAGACATAAAGTGCTAGTTCAGTGAAAGAATATTAAATCAGGTTCTCATTAGCTAAAACAACAGATTTATTACTGTAGTGAACATAAAAGTCTGTAATAGGAAACATCGTTTATGCTTGGCCATACCAGATGCCTCACTTAACTAAATGAAGAGTTCAGCTACACATGGCTTGGTTTCAGAATCTCTTAGGGTAGCTGTTTCGTTCATATTTTAGCCAAAATTAGGCCTTGGGGTACACTTCTTAAGTAGTGTGCAAGAAATTAAATACATAGCAACCATTAACAAAATTAGCATGGGCTTTGTAAGCTCCATTCCCTGAGCACCAGATCAAACATGAATCACCCTCTGTTGATGCCCTACAGTCATTAGAAATTACCTTGTAGCTATTTTTACAGATACTAAATTTAATTATTTAAAAAGTCAAATATTTGAAAAGGGAAAACACTATACTGTAAAAGTATTTAACGATGATATCACAATTCCTCTTCCTTTAGGATATGTATCTATGACAAGTATTTCTACCTCTTTACAAAAGAATGTAAAATTTTCCTAAAAAGCTAGAATAGTCATCCTAACTACGTAAAAATGAAGGACAAAATATAGTAGGCATTTCATATAATTTTAAATTTAATATTAAATAAACTGATATAAAAGTAGTGTTCAAAGTCAAATGCCATTTATGATCATAGATTTTAGGCTCCTTATTAAATGTATCTTATTAAATTCTGTATATCAATAAAAAAGACAGTGCATTAACATTTACACATCTCTTTTTTTGCCATAAAATAATGCTTTTTAATTACTGTATTTTTAAAATGGAACACATGAAGAGATTGGTTTAGGAAAGAGGACAAATACATTTCTTAGTCAAGGGTTGTAAATTAACGGCATTTTAATGATTTGGCAAATCTTTTTGCTTCTGTTTTCTAAATTGAAAAAGATGCATGGAAACTATAAATAGTAGACATACACACTAAGTATTTGCATGTTCTAGTTTTCTTTTCAACCACTATCATAAATATTTTAATTTTTGTTAAATTCTGTTACAGTTTGAATTTTTAATGACTCCAAAGGTCTATGTGCCAAAGGGTTTGTCACCACGCTATGGCACTACTGGAAGGTGGTGGAACCATTAGGAGGTGGGGACCATCTACAGAAAGTGAAGTGTTAGGGGCTGCACCCTTGAACAGGATATTGGAATCTGATCCCTTCCTCTCCTTTTGTTGGCTTCCCAGCCACCATGAGTGAACAGCTTCCTCTCCTAGGCAATCCCTTGCTATGATGAACTGGACACAGGCCCAAAGTCAACAGGGCTACTTAACCATGGACTGAAACCTCTTAAATCATGGCCAAAACACATTTTTTCTCCTTTTAAGTTGCTTACCTCAGATATTTGATGAAATGAGGGAAAGCTAACATAAATTCCACACTCTTACTCTTTAGCATCAATGCAACTAGTCTCTTTTAATAAATGGATAATGCTATAGAAAGGAACATAATGATATAACAGGTGGAGTCTCATAGGACGAATATAGAAGAAATGAAGATATTATACTAGAAACTAAAAAGCTAAATCTTACTTAAAAATTAGCAAGTATATATTTTAAAGTGCTGGAAAAGCTACAAGTATTATAGGGCTGGGAATTTAGCTCAGTGCTTTCGCCACCTGCCTTGCAAGCGGAAGGACCCAAGTTCGATCCCCGGTACAAAAAAAAAAAAAATACAAGTATTATAGTTTGTGAAAAAAATGCAAACTGCCTCAAAGTATATGTTGTATCAAGTGCAAAATTTATGCATATAGGTAAAAAATATCTTCAAAAATATTAACAAATCCAATTTAATAATGTATTAAGAAGTTATATACCACAATTAAATGGAATTTATCCCAAGTATGCAAGCAAGGCTGGCTCAATGTCTGAAAATCAGTTAGTGTAATCCACCAAAGTCAAAAGTAAAAAAAAAACAAACAATTCCACAATCACATCAATAGATGCAAAAAAAAATTGACAAAATCCAGCACTTACTGATGTTTAAAAAAAAACTCAGTAAGTAAACAAGGAATACAGGACTTTCTCAATTTGATACAGAATACCTATAAAACCTCCAGCTAACATCATCTATAATGATGAGAAATAGGACTTCCCACTAAAATCAGGAAGATGCAAGGTGTTCCCTTTCACTACTACTTTTCAATATCATACTGGAAATCTTAGTTCTTAGCATGAGAAAAACACAATATCATTTATACGTGTACAACTTGAAAAAACTGCCAGTTTCTGATAAAAACATCAAAATAAAAGAAAATAAGTGAAGAAATACCCCATGTTCAACATTGTCAAGATAATCATTTCTTCCCATTTTTACCTACAGCTTTAATATCAAATTCCAATCAAATTCCAAATTATTTCATAGATGTCAACAAAATGATTCTAAAGTGTATATGGAGAGATAAAAGCCAGAATAAAGCTAGTGATGTAACTCAGCAGTAGAGTACTCACAGCACTTGCAAGGCCCTAAGTTCCATCCCAAGCACTGCAAAAAGAAAAAAAGGGGATGGAGGGAAAGAAAAGGGAGGGAAGAAAAGGGAAGAGAAGGATGGAGAAAGGAAAGGCGAAAGGGAGGGAAGGAGGGAGGAAGGAAAGGAAGAAAGGAAGACCAACTCAGAACAGCCAACATAGTACTGAAGAACAAAATTGAAGGACAGACATTATCTGACCTCAAGGATTACTACAAAGCTACAGTAGTCAAGACAGTGTGATATTGTACAAAATACAGCCAAATAGAAAAATGGAATCCAGAAACTGACCCACATAAATATATTCAATTTATTTCTGAAGGAGAAGCAAAGGCAATACAATGAAGCAAAGGTAGTCTTTTCAACTAATGGTTCTAGAACAAATGATATCCTCATGCATATATATACATATATGAAAAGTTTTTAAATCCTACAAGCTAACAGGAGAAAACTTGGATGACCTTGAGTGTGGTGACCTTGAGTGTGGTGATGACTTTTTAGAAATAAAACTAAGAGCACAATCAATAAAAAAAAGAATTGATTAGCAGGACCTCATTAAAATTTAAAACTTTGGCTCTGTGAAAGATAATGTCAACAGAATAAGAAAACAACAAACGTGGAGGAAATACTTCCAAAATGACCCATCTGCTGTCAGCTAATATATACAAATAAATCTTAAAAACTCAACAATAAATTTTAAAACTTTTGGAAAATGTGCACAATAATAATGTAATTGAAAATGTTGCCATTCTCTTGTGGAAATTTACCTGCTAAGAAAAAAAAAAGGTGATGATTAGAACTACGTAAAGATTAAAGGCTTCAAAACCGTTATTCCAGGAGGAAAGTCCTCTGGTAGCACAGTAGAGGATTCACTCTAGAGAGGACTGTCCGTGATGTCTTCTCATTCCTTTAACATGACAGCAAGCCACTGGAGGAGCCAATGAGTTTGAAAATAAGTCTGTGATGTTGAAGTTGTTCTTTTGTCTGAAGTGCCCTTCCCTCATGCTTTGTGGGGTTGGGTCTGGTTGAGTTCATGTGTAGCTCAGATCTCAGTTTAAAAGCTACTTCTGCAGAGAGCTTTCTTTCCCCTAAAGAACCACCTCATCTTTTTTTCTTTATGCATCTGCCCATGTGCTTCACAGGATTTGTCATGTCCCAACTATCTTTATAGTACTTAATGTGTTACTGTTTTCTCCAACCAGGTAGTCAGCCCCATGAAGCCACTTTGGCATTCACTGCTCCAGGCATGACAGATAGTGGGGACACAAATATATTTATTCTCCTAACAATTACTTTAAAACTGCCCATTTCACCACTGAAAAGGAAAAGATCTACTGTCATGTGATTCTCCAAAAGACTAAAGATTTTCCACAAAATTAGTTTAATTCCATACAGTCTAATCATTTAATTTACTCTTCTTTCACTATATAAAGGGATACAGGAAGTTCCTTGTACCTTCCTTTCCACCCAAGTGGTCAAGCCATTTATTCCTTTGTATCTCTCTCTCTACTATCTAAGCTTCCTACTAATACGGACTTAATTTTACTTATGTACCATTATATTCCTAGAACTTATCTCAGCACTTAAGTGCATTACGTGTATTTAATAATTATTTCTTCGGTAAAAATGTACTGCCTTAAATCCAGACATTTGAGTTCTGTGTGCTTGGCAAGCCATAATTGTTTAGAATATCATTATTCTTTAATGCAAAAATAAGACTATGAGTACTGCTATGAATATAGCTTTCTAAAGCTTTCTTAAATCTTAATTAAGCCACTCAACACTGAGTTTGCAGATGAGAATAGGGCCAAGAACTAAACTCAGGCTCCTTGAGTCAAGGGTCTCTTCACACTTGTGACTGTTAAGGTCGACTGTAAGCAGAGTGGATTATTAAAGCACACTTCTGCGTGTGTCTAGGTAGGTCACGGAGGCATGTCTATGATCGCTTTTCTGTTTTTCTCTGGTGTTGTTCCCTGCTGTGCTTCCTGGACACCATGAAATAAGCATCTTTGCTCCACCATGTCCTGGGGCCATTATGTTTCCACCTTGAAGCCAGCTGACTATGGGTTGAATCCAGTGAAATCATGAGAAAAAAGAAATCTGTCCTCCCTCCAATTGTGTATATCAGGTATTGGGTCCCAGCAACAAAATGCTAATGTACCACATGCTTCCTGCCCTGTACACTCAGACCTTGTCTCATAGACTCACAGCCTACTGGTCTCCATTCCATTGGTGCAGAATTCATTAGTCAATCTGATGTCTCTGCTTCTACACATACAGAAAGGTGAAACTACCAACAGTGACTAATAAGACTCTAGTTTTCTTTTGGACTTAAGACATGATGACCCTGCACAAGGGTAATTCTCCTCTTTCCTGAGCCATCTTAAAGTGAGAACTATATTCCCATCATTACTGTTTTTAATTTGCCTGGAATGTGTAGTCATGGGGCAATGAAGAAGTCAAGGTCATGCCTTGAAGAAACACATAAAAATGTGTTGTCAAATGTATGTCACAATGTTGTGTTTGTTACAGGCATGGTTACATGTACATACTAACATTACTTACATGGACTCAGTCACCTCTATATTTAGGTTCCAATATGCCAGAGTGAAATTTCTTACAGTGGATATGCAATAAGGAAATGTTTTATAAGGCTTAATGTTGGTTCTTCTACTTGTTCCACAGACCATTTACCAACAATGTTTCATTGGAACCATGGGAAAGAGACCTCTTGTGAGCCTATACTTCCTCAGGTCAAACTTTAAATATATATTAGGTTTTATCACAAAATAGTTTTCTCTGCATTCAAAAAAACTATGCCCACACTATTCAAGTAAATGAAAATACATCTATTCATAGCCACAGAAGACCACATAATTTGTTCAAATAGTATCCTTATGAACTAATACCCTTGCCAGAAATATAAAATCTCTCTTGAATATAACCTACATTTCTAACTTTGTATTTCATGTTCTTGTTCCCTTTCTTGTTTGCCAGAGAAAATGAAATTTTAATAAAAATCCTGTTTTTTTTTTTACCTTTGTAAATTAATAGAAAAGGCATGGATACTTTTTTTTTTCTTTTGGTACCAGGGACTGAACTCGGGTCCTTGCCCTTGTGAGGCGGGCGGCGGAACCACTGAGCTAAACCCCCGGCCCCAGCATGCACACTTTTTAAAACCATCTTCACAGGCACCCTTTTAAGACAGTCACTCCGATCTCTCACCCAGGTCATTCTGTTGCTTTCTAACTGGTCTCCAGGCCTGTGCTTTTGTCCCTGGAATGGTCTATTCAACACAGCAACCGAATACAGCCTTCCAACATGTAAAGTACACTTTATTGTTAATCTTCTCAACGGCTTGGGAAGGAAGGCATAGTGGTTGCTTTGGCCAACAAGCCCTGCATTGTCTGACCTTGTCTTTGTTCTTGTTTTCCTCTCTGTCCTCTCACTTGCTCTATGACAGCCAAGCAGGCCTGCTTGCTGCCCAAGAGGATGCCACATGCCTTCCTACCTCAGAGTCCAAAGAATCTGGGGCATTCTCTCCAAAATCTGCATGAGTCACTCTCTTAGTTCCTTCAGGGCTTTGGGCTCCCTAATGAGTCTTCCTTCCCTGCCCTGTTATGTACAACTTTTCACTTGCCCCTTCATCTTTATGCTTTAGTCTCTTTTATTAGTATCTTCTAATTCATTATAAAACTCACTTGTTATCTGACATTATTTTCTCTCCCCACTTAAATGTACTTCATCCATGAGAAATTTCAGTCCATTCAGTTCTCTATTGATGCTAACAACTAAAATAGTCTTGGCAAGAAGTATGCATTCAAGAAATCTTTGGTGAACAAATTAAACAATGATTACTTTTAGAGCGTGGGTTATAATATATAATACATGTATTATACTAGACATTGGGAGGATGAAAAATAACTTTGCCTACCCCAGAGGAAACTTCTATCTTCTACCATAATGACAGGATTCTCACACTTACAAAAAATAAGAGACATATAAAAATAACGGAAAACTGCTGAAGATTTCTTCAATGGACAGAAGGCATTTCAGAACTATTTGTGATGATGCTAAAATAGTCAATGAACAATCTGAAGAAACTGCAGGACATGACCTTAAACCACAGGTATCGCTACTTCTGCCTTTGTCAGGTTTAGCGACAGACAATTGCTAATTCAAAAGGTTACTTTCCAGTCCTTAAATTTGTAAGTTAAGTAGGTATAAAATATTAATATCAAAGTTATACCATATATTATTGTCTGAGGATAAAGAAATTCTATAAACACATAATTACTTACTTGCAATAAGTGGTTCCTCTTCTGATGGTTTAAAGTAAAAAGAAACCTTCTCCAAATCAAATAGTGCAACCAGTGTATCTTCTAGCATGGCTTGTTCATCTGTCTACAAAGAAAGAAAAATAACATATAGCAAAATATGATATGCTGTAAAATGTCAAAACATTATATAAATCCACACCAAAACCAGCTTTATTTATGCTTTATTTACATACAAAACAACAGTATCAACAAATCTCAAAGAATTTCCGCCCAAAATAAAATTAACAAGTTCCACAAAGTTACATGTTCTATTTATGATTTTTTCTCTTTCTTTTTCTATATTGTTTGGACTTTCATATACACCATTTTGTCACTATTTTGTGCTAGATTATAATTATGTTGATTTCACTTAGAAATAAATCTACAAAAGCTATTAATTTCTGAACTTTCATAAAACAGCTGAAAAGCAAAAACACTGCTTTATTTAAAAGCCACATTACATAATAGCCATCCTATTTTACAATAAGATAATTTATTCACTGTTCAATTTGCTGTTTATTAGAACTGCGATAAAAGCAATTTCCATGTATGTATGTATTTGTCTTCCAAAGAGCTTGGGGGCAAGAATCATTTTCACCTCACTTGTGTTTTTGAAGTCTTAGTCTAAAATCTTGTGAATATGGTATCTAGTTTATTTTAACCATCTGTCTCATTTTAACAACACGTTTTTCCAGATGTGACAGGTAAGACCCAGAGGTGGGAACAAATTCGTGTGCATCTCAGCAATATCATCCTTCTGGTACAAGATTTTGGCCCCATTAGCAGTTTAATGCATTCTCTACAGGATCTTGTATTAGTCTCATAAAGAAAGTATAATTAAGGTTATCATACACAGTTTACCTTTTAAAGGTAGCATTTATTTCATTTATTTTAAACAAGTTCAACATGCTTCACAGATGTAACAAGTTGCTCTAAGTTTCTATCATATTTAAGGGTAGCATTAATAGAGGCTGAAGAAAGTGTGAAGAATTTTCATTGTGTGAAAAAGAATCAGTAAGACAGCCCTGGACCTCAAAGAAGGACACCATGTAAACAAATAGATGGAGTTAACTGTTACCTTTGCACCTTGGTATGGTGCTTAATATACTTCACAGTATATAGTAAGTGCTGGATAAATGTTTATTGTACTGTTATTTCTAAAATCCCTTTTAAGTACCAGAAGAATACCCTGAACCTAAAAAGGAAGGACATGACTGAAGGGTCAGCATTTTTCTGGCTGGAAGAAATGTTCCAAACAGTCTGGCCTCTGAGTATTATAGTACCAGCCATGTTGTTCCAGCAGCATAGCCAAAGCCATACCCATGTGAAGACTAGATGTTCCCAGAGCTCAGGGAAACCCAGACCCCAGGGGCTACAGCTCCCACAGAGTCACTGATATTCCCAGGTAGGTTTTATATTCTTAATACAGAGGCAGAAAGACTACAGATGTCTTCAATTGTTTTGCTTTTTCAGTAACTTCTGGGTATTTTAAGATAATTTAAAAAATAAGGGATTCACAAGAGCCGTTTTCAAAAATGAACAGTATCACTGAGATATACTTCGCATACTATGAAATCTGTCCATTTAGAATGTACAGCTCAGAATAAACTAAAAAGTTTATTCTCAGAGCCTAGCAGCTATCACCACTGTTTAATTTTAGAATATTTTCATCACTTCAAAAAGAAACATAGCACCCATTAGCACTCACTCTCCCATTCTTGTTTCCCCAATTCTTGGCCTATGCAGCCACTAACTCTCTAAAACCTACCTCTTTTGCATGTTTCATGGGATCAAACAATATGAGGTCATTTGTGGTGGCAAATTTCACTCAGCATAATGCTTTCTAGGTCCATCTGTGCTGCGGCATGTATCAGCTCTTCCTTCTTTGTTATGGCTGAATAATATTCTATTGTACGGGTATACCACATGTTATTTATCCGTTCAACAATTGATGGACATTTGGGTTGCTTCACTTTTAAACTATTATGGATAATCTTTCTAGGAATGTATAATGTAAGTTACAGTCGACATAGACATTGGGTGTCATGTGATTCCTTACCAAGTTTGGTGACAGAAGTGACTGAAAGTGAAAAAGAACACCAGCATTTGCTATCTGATCAAGCCACCTTCTGCTGGCTTCCCAAGTTTCCATCTCATTTTCCTTGCTGTTATCAAACATTTGGTTTAAGGCAGCCATGAGCTGCTCAGAGAAGGCAGAGACAGTGGCCACGAGACTTTGGCAGAAAACCATGTCTCTCCGGAGCTGCGTTTCACTGTCTGTGATGGAAGAGAACAGAACAGCTTTGAAAAACGTCACAGGTACAAAAAAACATATTTACTAAGCATTTACATTCACTGGTATTTCACCTTGTCATCAATTCATGAGATGTGAAAAATATGAATGTGAATGTATGAAGGAGCAAAGATATTTTAGCAATTATACATTTTACCAAACACTGAACCCAAAATATTTAAATACTAAAATATTTTTTCCCAATCGATAGTGACTGTCTTCTTCAATCAATAGATTGCTTTATAAAACATGAGAAAAAATAGCACTTTGATTATTTATATTTTCTTTACTGATGGGATACAATTTGCATTTGTTACAAAGACTCAAATTCCAGTTTCTTCAGTTTGTGCTAACAAATCAAATTCAATATCACTAATACTTTAAAAAAATCTACTAAACCCATCCAAATATTAATGTGAAATACATACGAGAAAAAAATATTTGCTGTCCAATTGTTTGTAATAATTAGCAAATCTATATCTCCCAAATTGAGACATTTGATTTAATGAGCAATAAATACATCCAAATTTATAGGAATTTGAATTCTAATTATTTCTTTGACATAAGTAATGGAGTCATAATTTTAGCAAATATTGATTTTTAAGTGTTTACTTCAAGTCTCATTCTGCAGTTAATTGGAGTTTTAGTAGACTCACTGTGAAGATGTGCGTTCCTTGTGAACTGACATTTCTGAGCCAGTTTTTATTTTTAAAAGGAAAAGAAGCTATATGCTGGGTTAACTTCTTTCAGTGGCTAGATGTGTACAAATTACATAAACTACATGAATTTTAGGCCATGCATTCTGCACACTGAAAAATCATGTGCACTAGAAGAACAACATAGAAAAAAAAATCTCCTTTGGAAAAGTACTGAATATTTTGAAGGCTTTAGAACCTTCTGGAAAAAAAAGCATTGACAATATTACTGTAAAACAGAGAAATAGATGCTACCTTTTTTCAGTGTTGAGTTCTTGTTTTACTGACAGAGGCATAGTTTTTACTATGTTTACCATGAACATTGAACATTCATTTTTAGTAGCCCTCAAAAACATATGTACATACAACATAGTTGCTGTGTATTAGTTTCATTGTTAGTAACATCTACTCTTGAAAATTTTATTGGAAAATATATCAAACATTAAAATATTTAATTTTATACTGATAAGATTCACTTGTTAGGTTGAGCTATATGAACTTGCTGCTTTAGTAGGTCAAAATGTTTGAAAATGGCAATTCCGTGCATTTCAACTAAACTAACGTGTTAGACTTTTCTCTTGAGTAGTTCTATATCACGTGCCCTATGGTACTTACTAGACAGGAGAGAGTGTTAAAACCTTTAAACTTGGAATAAACTCTGTCCAATTCTCAAGAAAAAAATCAAAACACTTATTTCGTTGTGCACAATTTATAACAGAATAGAAATTCAATATTTACAAATGAATGGATGAATAAAAATAGTAGCTAGTAGAGGTAAAAAATGAATTAAGTAAAAATAAATGTATTAATTCATTCTCAGGCTTCTTGAAATCTCTGCCTTTAGTTTGATTTAAGAGGGTAATTTAGATAGTTTATTAGCTTCAATGTGGAGCTGCAGTATTGAGGTTTAAGTCAGAAACTAAATAAGAAAAAGTTGTCTTAATCTCCCTTTTATGTTCTTACTTTGCTTTTCATTTGTCTTATAGTCAATCAGAAAACCTGAGTGAAAATTTAAAAATACTTCAGTAGCTTTGGCAGGAATACTCCCACCTATAACCCAAGAATAACTTCGTAAAATCTAATTTGAAAGAAATTGCTGGTATTAAGAATGAGAAGCAAAAGTGTAAGGAAGGAAGGTTCTGGTTCTACTGCAAGTTTTACTAGAGATTATAAGGGATAATAACTTTGTTATTTGTAGAAATAATTCTCTCCAAAATGTTTTTGAGAAGAAATTTGAATTTCTTCTTTTTTATTCTAAAAAGAATGATTAGATATTTAATCTACTCTCTATTATTATATATATTCTACATGCACTAAAGTCAAATTGAGATTTTCATTTACCCTCATTAACAAATCACAACATTCACTAGTGTTTCCAATATACAAAACCTATTAATAAATATAACTGCCACATAAAAGTTATATCCATTCATTAATTCAAAATTTTAATAATGAATGCCCACAGATATTAAAGCTTGCATCAATTATTGGAGCTTTAGTGAAGTCTAAATTGGAGACTCAGCCATGTCTGCTCACAATAAAGTCACAGAGATACACAAACAAGATATCTTGGATCACAATGTCATTTAAATTTCAAACCAACATATTTTTAAATGAAAGGCACTTAATAAATCCTCAAGACTTCAGGAAGTGATATGCCTTTGGCACTTTTACTATTTTCAACAAACAGTAGATTACTTGTTTGCACAGACTTTAAAATACATGTATCTCAAGAGCTTTTTAAGAATTTTTAAACAAGTTATAATGTCATAGCAAATGATAAAGCTAAAAATTGTAGAATAAACAAGGTCTTGGATACATATCCCCACTTTGTATTTACAGCTTCTCAATGTACCCCTTCCCTTCATTCATCTCATAGTCTGGCATTAATCTTCAGAGCTGCAGTGAGAATATAATAAAACAATAGATCTGAAAGTAACCAGAACAAGGATGCACACACCTACTCTCTAAACTACACAGTACTGCTCAACAGTCGTCAAATATTAAACGCCCTGAGAGCCCATATTTTGTTTCTGAGCTCTGTCAGCAGGCCTATTCTTCCCCCTCCATCTAGCAAACTTTAAATTATTGCTCAAAACTCAACTTATTGAACTACTGACTCTTACTGAACTAATGCAATATTCTATCTCTCCCCTTGTGAAATTTCCTCTCTCCTCCAGGAAATAACCACAATTGGTTTCTGTTACCACAAACTTGGGGCATCCCTCTACCAGAGGGATAATTACACAACACTGTGAGAGTTCCTTTAAGCATTTATGTTCCTCTAGGGGCAACCCATGCACCAGAACCAGGAGAAGTAGAATATCTTGATTGGCAGCTCCTAGGTGTTTAGCAAAGTACATTTCTGTTATGTGTGGGTGGGCCATGAAGACATGACCTGAGCTTATATCAGTTCTCTGGCCGCTTTCACTCTGACATTGCTCCCCTGCTCTGCTTCCTGGATGGCCTTAGAGCCAGCAGACCATGGACTAAATCTTCTGAAACAGTGAGCTAAACAAGATTAAGTTGTAGGTCTCAGGTATTTTGTCCAACAACAGGAAAAATGACTAATACTAGGAGATGCAATATACCCTTTTCAAGTGAAGAACATAATTTCACAGCCAAATATATAGAATAACTTGGTTACTGTTTTAGCACCATCCTCTATATAAGTGGGAAAAGAAAACAAGCAAATGAAGTAGGAAAAAGAATCATAGTAGGAACAAAAAAAGGAGATGAAATCAAAGTAACCATCGCCCAGAAAAATCATTTGAATATTAATGAATAAAGCAAAGTATTCCAGGATTGCTTCTGGTATTGGCAAAACTAAGTTTGAATTTCAAAACTGCCACCAGCTGTTTTATTAACTTGCTCACTAAGACCTAATTTGTCTAAGCCTTGATACTCAAAACTGCACTGAATGAATGCCATGTAGTAGTTTGCATTTATGACTTATCTTGTTGCTGAGACAAAATACCTAAAGTTAAAGGAGGAAAAGTTTGTTTTGGCTCACAGTCTGTAGAGGTTTCAGTACATAGTCAGCTGGTTCCAAGATGGCAGAGGGGCACTGCAGAGGAGAAACAGTCCATGGCATGGCAAGGGCAGGCAGGAGGCAGCCAGCAGTGAAGTTGCAAGTAGCAAGCAGCAAGCAACAGAAGCAGCCCTCTTTCTGTTCCTTATACTCTATCCAAGCACATGCCCAGGGGTGGGTGCCACTCAGCTAGCATGAGGCACTCTTAATCCCAGCATCACACACCCTCAATCCAGCCACCTATGAAAAATCCCACCTATGACTACATGAGGCTTTGGGGGAACATCTAGACACAAGCTGTAACACTAGTTATTATTAATCTGCCTGAGTGTCAACTTATTTACCTTTAAAACTGTGAACACAATAATATTCTCATATAGAGTTTGCAAGGACCCAGTGAAATCCATGAAAATGGGGTCCTGGAAATATGTTAAATAAATGTATTAGTAAAGCTCAAAACTGTGAGATAATTTTATTTTTGTGATTGTAGATTCAAAAGTAAGGCAGAAACTTGTACAATTAAAGCAAAAATCAACCAACCAGCAGAAAATCCCTCTTGGTTAACTTAGCTTGTTTATCCATTTATAAGTGAAAATTTCCAAGTGTAGTAGATTGTAAAAGTGGTCACAAATTCTTCTCTATCTAGACCCTTGCAATATAATTTTGAGAATCTTGCCATCAAAATAAGAATCTCAAGGTAAGCAGGGTGATATATACCTATAGCCCTCACTATCCAAGATGCTGAGATAAGATGACCACAGGAACTGCAGGCCAGCCCAGGCAACACAGCGAGACCCCATCTCAAAGAAACAGCAGAATCCTTGACTCATCGATTTTCATCTAAATCTGCCAGTTATATGCCTTGGCCAACAGAGATGTTGAGCTCTTGCACACTCAAATCCACCTCATGAGTAAGCCCAGGCTAGCCTCACTGATGATGACAGGCATGTGGCCCAGTCAGCCTTGTACCCCAGTCATCAGCTATCCAGTCACTACATATGTGAGTGATGTCACCTAGGTAACCTATGCCTAGCCAATCTACCACCTGGCTGCAGATACATGGGAAAACCCAATCAGTGTCAACAAAACTTGGCACAGATCATCAGAACCAGTCAGATGACACTAGGCATATGAGGAATGTTAAATGCTTATTGTTTTAAGACACAAAGACTACAAGTATTTTTAAACATATCAAAAGCTAACTGAATAACAGGTTATTGTTCACCTTGTACTTTTGGATACAAATTCTTACCAAAATATAAAGGAATTATAATGGTACTTGTTTGTACATTTATATACACACATTTGAGAAACAGATTAAAATAAAAATATGCTTATCAACATATTTCCATCTCTTTGAATCTAAAGAAAAAAATATACAGCTACATAATAGTAAATTGTTCACTCTTATTGGATGGCATGTACTTGAGTTTTCCCAATCTCTATGATCTATATCCTTTTTAAATGCATCTTGTATAAAGATCTTGCTGAAATATATATTTTTTCCTTTTTCACTGAAATCATTTTTCATTCCTTCTTGCAACAGATATTTGTTGAATACTATGTGCAAACTATTATTTTAGACATTTCTTGGTGATCAAAATAGATACACTTCCTGCCTTTATAAGGCTGACATCCTATCATCTGTTACGTAGAGTTTGAGCAAGTCTTTTTTTTTTTTGGTACCAGGGATTGAACTTGGGACCTTGTGCTTGCGAGGCAGGCAGCAGAACCACTGAGCTAAATCCCCGGCCCTGATTAAGTCTTTAATTACCATTCAGTGTAATTTTTCACTGCTAATAGCTTTGCATATTACAATTGTTTTATATGAATGAGATTTGTAAAATGCTTTCCTACACTTTTACTCATAAAAATTAAGTCTGTATTGCAATAAATCATATTTGCACAATTAATTTTACCTAAATCTGTTCCCTTTCTAATGACACTGTTTAAATATTTTCATATTTTTACTAATAATTAAAAGTGAACATATACATTGTTTTTGTGAAAACTATGTAAGTAGTTTTTAAAATATTTAAGACTTTAGAAAAGGCAAGGATCATATATGCCCATTTATCTTTGTAAACAGCTGAAGGCATTGCCTTTATATTATTAGACTTCTAAGGTCCGGGACCATGATTGCTTCAAATAATAAATATATTGCAAATGTTACCTGAATATTCAAGAAGAGCTAGGAGTATTCTACACTTCACCTCTGCAAAGAAAGGAAGAAAGAAAAAAAAAAACTTCAGTTAATTTTTCACTTTTTCTGTGACCAACATCACATTTTAACTGGGTGATAAAAATGAGTCTGATGTTATTACATTAGGTAATAAAAATCCATTTATTTGACATGCTACTCTTGCCTGTTTATATAAATTTGTAAACCCTAAAACCAAAAAAAAATGCTTAAACCCTAAAACATCTTCCATTTCTGACTTAAATGAGATAATGAAACACCATTCAAATGATGAATATTCATTGCTCTGTTCAATGAATTAGACATCCATTTGCCCCCAAATGGTTAGCAGTTCACTTTCAATAGGTAAATCTACAAACTTACAAACTTCCTTCTCTGAGTCCAATATTACAAATATTCTGAGAAACAAAAAGTTTAAACTGCACCCTATTCTAGAAAGGTTCACAAAAGAGTTAGAGAGACGAGTTAACTGATAAGAAGTGCTGGAAATACTTCAAGAGCATTAAATTTTATTTTTTAATTAAGTTTATTGGCACATTTTAGGTATACAATACAGTTACGTTCATCGTTGGGATCTTGTACCTGCACATGATGTATCTTGGTTCTTATTTTTTCCCCCTTCCCCTGCCCTCCCTTCACCCCCGCTTCCCTTCCCTATTTACAAAGACTTTGTTTCCATTTTTTCCCTTTTCTCATATTTTTTCTTTTCCCTTCTTTTCTTTCCCCTCCCCCTCCCACTTCCCCTGCTCCTTTAGACCTTTTCTTCCTATTTCACAATATCAATTATACATTTTGATCCTCATTTACACTTTTAGTTTTTCACACCAGAGAAACTATTCAGTATTTACACAAATGTATCCTATTTATTTCACTTAAGAGTATGGCCTCAATGTGCATCCACTTAGCTATAAATGTCTCTAGTTTCTCATTCTTTATGGCTAAGTAGTACTCCATTTTATAGAAAAACCACATCTTCTTTATTCAATCTCCAGTTGATGTGCATTTGGGCTGTTTCCAAGTTTTAGCAATGACAAACTGTGCCGCTATAAACATGGGTGTGCATATATCACTGTGGTATGATTCTTTTAATTCTTTGGGGAAGATACCCAGCAGAGGCATAG
Organism: Heterocephalus glaber; assembly: GCF_000247695.1. The sequence goes on from NW_004624744.1 coordinate 23,031,618, forward strand.
CTGGGTCAAATGGGACTTCTAATCCTAGTTCTCTGAGGTATCTCCATACTGATTTCCACAGTGGTTGCACCAGTTAAGAGCATTAAATTTTACAAGCGAAGCTGGAAGAACAAAAAACATGTTGAACTAAGAGAAAACTGATCTACTATAAATTTATGGCTTTAAAAACCTGCTAAATTACTTTGAGTCTCAACTGGCTCATTCATAAATGATGATAGTATCAATCTTACTACAAACTTTACAAGCCCGAGTAGAAAAAATAAATACAAATATATATTAAAACTGTTGTTATTCGAATCTAAACCTACTTGAAGCTGAGATAGAATACTAAGTAAGACTAGAAAGCATTTCATAAAAATTTGAAAATTTAGAGCATTAGGGAGAAGGCATAGAAAGTAAAAGTGGGACACAGTGCTAGCAAAGGAGTATACTGGAGAATAACTAACAAATATTAAATGATGTAGCACTGATTTTATGATGTCATCAAGACTGAGACTGCGACGCGATTAGAAACCCCCACTGAAATGTAGCTTGTCACATCAGGTTAACGAGCTCAGAGTTTTTAACAGAGAACCACTACAAGGCTCTGGGGCCGAGTACTGAAATCACGAACATACCTTAAGAAGATGAATATATTAATGGCATGTATGAATCAGAAAAGATGAAGACGGGGAGATGAGCCAGAAAATCATCATTATGATTGCAGTATTATGCAAAAGGCAGAAAATGAAGAACTATGTTTCAGGACACTAGGACAAATACAGAAAAAAAAGAAAAACTATGCAGCTGAAAAAAATGGGAGAGTTTGAAAGGACTATAACTTTTATAGGCAGCAAAGAGTTGAAAATGTGTTTATTAATGGTGATTGTGGGTTACTCAAGTAAAAATGTCTCCAATGATGCTAATATTCTCCATACACTCAACCAACTATGAGCAAGAGAGACACCAATATTCACCACCCATATCAGTCAGTCAGTATGGATGTATAGTTATCGTTGACAGCTGCCAATTCCAATTTGAGGTACAAAGAGTATAAAAGCAGGACCTGAGTTCAAAATATAAGGTTCTAAAAATAAATACTTATTAAAATATTAAGTTTTCTATCCTACATTGGAAGTTTATATCTTAAAGATAAAGTTCTTCACATACAATAAAAAAGGTTTAAGACTGCTTATTCCAAACTAATACCATATTTGCTCTAAAAACAAATGAATTTATTTCATCATTAACAAGAAAAATTCTGTGATGATAAGAACAACTGTAGTATTTACAACTTCTAGGAGTACTATGTTACTGGCATCTATTCAAGAATATTTACCTTTTACTTTGTAAAGTATATGCTCAATCTCCTAAACTTACCTGTCTTTTAAAATTACACTTATGATTTTTTGTATTTGTTATTTTGGTGAAGGTTAATTCAGAATTTTCACTAGATGTGATGTTATAAAGCTCAATAGGTAACCATGATATTAAGCCATAAAGTAAAAACAGAGGCAAGAAGGCCAGTTGTGAAGAACAAAAGTTTTCATCACATAATAGAACTGCTGTGATTTCTTTGGGGAAGTATTCTATACTTCTACCATCCTTTTCTCTACCAACCTGAAACAATATCTGGGCCATTATAACTGAGGATTTTTTTATGTACTTAAGACTTAGTAATCACAGAACATATGAATCATCCCTATCGTTTAATAAATGAGGAAGCTGAGGATAAAGGAGTTAAGTGACTTGCTCAGATTCCATCAGATATAAGGAACTGTTTTGTCAGTATAGTATATAGCTCTCTAATCTGCCCTAAAAATGTAGTTACTAGAGTTATGCTAATACCCAAATAACATACAAATGATTGAGGAATACAAATGTAAATAAAAGTATGATAGTTATCATTCATATTTCTCAACCTTAGTAATATCAACATTTGGGGCCAAATAATTCCATGTTGTGAAGGACTGCTGTATATATTACAGAAAGGTTAGCAGTATTCCTGGCAGTAGGAACCAGTGGCACATTCAGAACTGTGACAACCAAAAATATCTCCAGACGTTGCCAATCACTAACCTAATCACTGGGAAGAGAACTGCTAAATTAGACAATTTTTAAATTAGATGAGTTCCTCATTTCATATTTTGTACCATAATCACTGGGTACTCTCAATTTTCTACTGAATAACTCTGACCTCAAATAACATGCAATCAGACCCAGTGGAACTGTCCCCATGTTTTACATCTCCAATTTACAGGCTGCACCAATTATAGGATGGCATGTAAACAATGTCATGACGATAATCAACTATGACAAATACTTCTGAAAAAGAAACTTAAAAGCTAATGATGAAAAGTATGTAATTATTTTTATTCTCATACACATTTACAATTGACTTTTTAGACTTTCCAAAACATTAGGCCTCGTGTCTCTTGTGAATCCTTTGAAATTTTTCTATATCAGAAAAATATTAAAGGCCCTCCATATTCCATTTGTTTTTCCAAGTATCAGCCTTATTTTATTCACTGAGAATATTCTCCATGATACTCTCTAAAATGTTGTGATCCTTGGAACACAAGGTTCTGCAATTTTATTTCTTCTTTCCCTCCTCCTCCCTCACCCATTTAGTTCATTTTATTTTCTCACAAAATGAAACACTGCAAAAAGTAATGAGGCATTACCCACCTTTTGGTTTAATGGGTTTTAAAATGATTATTGCTGTTATCATACAATGTTCTTTGCTGTTCACACTGACCTTCAACAAATTTTCTGATGTTCTGAGCAAGAGCCTGGACACTGCTGGGAAGATTCCAGGGATCTTGCTTGATGTGAAGTCTTAACCTTTTTGGACAACTCAGCTTTGGTTCCATTTCTTGCTGAAATTCTGAATAAATACAGAAAAATCTTTCTTTGGTCTCAATCAATTCCCAAAGAGTTAAGCCCCTGGGCTTCAGAATTTTCTTTCTCATATTACTGTCATGCTAAAATAGTATCCTGATAGAAATTTCTTTAGCTAAATCATAGCAGAAAATTTGTTAAATTTTAAAAGTCGAATCTTAATATTATTTTCTTACAAATGTTTCAACAAAGAAGCAAATTTAGATGAGCACCATAAATATCCTAAACTAGATGTCAGAAAGTGTTAGCTACCTTTCCTGTTCTGTTTTGCTGTTCTGTTCACAAATTCATATTTGTAGTTTCTTTCCTCATCACTGGGATATAACCAAGTAGGCAGTATGCTTGGTTTCAGTAAAACTAACTTAATACTTATGTAACTTTAATTAACACACTTGTTTGGCCTGGTCCATGCACATACTAAACATTCTAAACTCGCAAAGAAAACTGAAAGGCTTAAAGGATCTATAATAAAAAAATCTATACGTTTTTGGTGTTGTGCTAGAGACTGAATACAGGGCTTTGCATATGCTAGGCAGGCTTTCTGCCACTGAGCTACATCCTCAGCCTTTTATCTTTTTAATTGCATTTTGAGGCAGGCTCTCACACTAAGTTGTACAGACTGGCCTAAAACTGGTGATCCTCCTGCCTCAGCATTCCAAGCAGCTAGAATCATAGTCATGCACCATGTCACCAAGCTACTGATTTTTTTAACATATTAAAAAATTATCAACATACAAGTAGTATTCTGTGAATTATGAAGTATGAAGAATCAGAATTTTTCCCTGTGTGATAATTTTGCTTCATGACTATATTATCTATTCTTTTGTTTCCTGATTTCTTTGTTAGTCTTAAACCTTACCTTGTAATCCTCGACCTGGTGTGAGATGCTTGGTTTGCTCAAAGGCTCTTACAACAGCCTGGCCTTTTAGGAGATTGGTAATTGAATCCACCTATGAACAGCAGATTTATGAGAATTACATTCTTCTCATAGTATATAATATATATTCCTAAAAGTAAGTCTCATCAAATACTTTTTCTCAAAGAAACAATTATTTTTGAAACTCTATATGCTTATGAAATCTATATTTAAATAAAACAGTGCAATAAACTTGCCTGCCTACCTGCAATGACAGTCCTTATTTTACCATACATTAATACAAAATATCAATGTACTTGATGAAAGACAACAAAAGACCACAAGCTATTTCAAAAAAGCTAAAACTTTTACTAGAGTCCTTTTCAAAGTGGTTAAATATTTCTACACTACAAACTTTATTTTTTAAATATGGAAAACACCAACATGAACATGAAGGCAATCTTGTACTTTTTGAAATTAGGAATAATGTAGAGCAAGAAAAGTCATAAAGTATTCTGAAAGTCCTCCCAACAAAAAACCCAAATGATCAAGAAACTATCTGTTTGTGTATAATGCTTTTTAATTTTCCAAGGACTGTAAAATACTTGACGTTCACAACAATCCTCTGAGTTGATTGATTGACCGAAGGAATTTTTGTTCTCCTTTTAAATGGAAAGGGGTGGAGCCACAGCTCCATACCTTTCCATTCTACTTTCAAGCTCTTTTGACTATGTCTCAGAAAGGGATTCCTGACAGTTTATTTTGTGAAAAAAGACCAACACCTTCCCCAGTCATACCTGGCTGAAGAGATGCTCAAGGCAACTGTGTATCCTGTCCTGTTTCTCATGAGAAATGCGAACACTTAGGGGAAGTTCATCACCTAGATGTAAAATAAACAAACCAACAACAACAAACTCATTCATTTCATGTTATGGTTAACATCTCAAAATAGTTTCATGTTAAATGAAATAATTAAACACAAGCCCTTATTCCATACTAATTCTTATGTTCAGAATAAGAATTGCCGAAGGTTGAATGGTGCTTAAGATGACTGAAAGCAGCGTCGCACAGAGCACTGCACTAACCCTCGCTACTGATTCTTCCAAATGGTCCATTTCCCTAATGGCTGAACAATTCAAACATATTGCATATTTAACATATAATATCTGCTTTTCTTGGGTGAAAAATATTTGTTCTTCACACACAAAATAAGATGTGTGCAAGCCATTTAGATCATCAGTGTTTTCTCCGGACTCCTCTCCCTTCTCCCATGTGTAAAAGGCTTGTTCCACTGCACCTGATGTCTTTTTAAAAACCCATAGTTTGAAACTTCACGATGCTGAATGTGTTTAATAAAATTTATTTCCTTATGAATTCTATAATTATAAATTCCTATAATTCTTCATAGTATCACAGAAAGATCAGAAAACACATCAGATAAAAATTAGTTTTCCTTTCTTTTTAATTCATTCTCTTTATAATTGATATTGGGAAATGGACTTTCTCAAGCACATTAAACTGAAATGCAGTATGTGTGGCCACCAAAAATGAGAAAAGGTAAGAATATATATGGATCAGAGAAATAATCCTCTAATGGAATCCTCGATAAGGGTAAGATCAGAGTGCACGTGCCGCCACCTAACGCACCTGAGTCCATTTCATCGCTGTGAAAATATGAGCTGCACTGGCTGCTGCAGATGCTCGTGAATGAGGCGGTGGAGTTCCTGTTGCTGTTGCAGTCGCTGAAAAGAATTCATTCCACATTACTTGAGTAAAGTATGTACCCAAGTCTCCTTGTTATTTCTTATTATGTACATTTATGTCCCCATTTTATTTATTAATGTTTCATAGAAAACTCTGAGGCAGACAAACCTGCCCAACTCAATTTATCTCATTTTTAAAAAATATTATTTTAAACTCAATCATTTCCATTTTCTTATATAAGTTATTCCTAAATGATTTTTTTTAAAAGTGTGATTATAAAACTAGGAGTCAGATCAAACATAAACATTTTCATACTCTTTCATAACAATAATTAGAGACAACGTTTCAATTTCTACCTTCCGACTCTTTCTGGTAGCTTAAATTATAACTTATTGGTTACATTATAGGCTCCCTTAAGGAGGTATCTTGTCTACTCCACCTGAGACCTCTGCACAGGGAAGAGCTCAATACTGATGAATGTCCAAGGACAGATGTTTAAAATATTTGTTTATGAATAGGGACATCATACAGATTTTAGAAATGGCACAGGAGATAAATTATTTTTTACCCCTCAGAATAACTAAAAAGGACTTAAATATAAATTTACATTTAAAATTTTTATCGTAGCCTAGTGGGAGACTGTGAGGGTAACTGTAATTATCTGATAAGTAGAACATGAGATAGAAAGTATTTTTAGACATATAATTTCCCACTGGTGAAAAATCAGATTTCTATTGAAAAGCATGGTGCTATCTTTCTAAGCTAAAAGTAAGTGAAATGGTAAAGGTAGTTAATCTGTACGATATATTCTTAAATCTCTAGGAATAATTAACTTTTGTGCATTTGTTAAAATCTTTCTTGGAAACAGAAATTAGGATACCAGAGTGACTAAGATACAAACTGTGAAGCCAGATCACCTAGCTGTGTAGACAAACTATACAGCTTCAATGAGCCTTCCCCTCTTTGTATGCACAATCAAATTACTATCAAAACTCACATGGGTTTGTAGTGAGGATTATTTGAAATCATCCTGCTCCCTCATATTTCTGCTAAAAATATATTTTAGTGGTAGAATATATGCTTAAAATGTGGCTTCAATTCCCAACACTAAAGTAAAAAAAAAGATATTTTTAATGCTAGCTGTTAGTTTGTATAACAATATCTCTGATAGGAGTAACATTAATTTAGTTAATATTTACACAATATCATTTCACTGTAAAATACTGCAGCAGACAAGAGTGAATAAGGTAGTTTTGCCTTTGATTAATATAAATGAAACACGAGGCACTGAAACTGCACACACAATGTAGGTGGCTGATCAGAACACTCCTCAATGAGCTTTCAATGATTCAAGGATTCAAAGAGAGGAAAAGCACTTTTGATGGAGGACGTTCAGTGGAGGAGGGCTCATATGAGAGCCTGGTAGGAAGATGACAACAGTTTGGAGTGAAGGTGCTAGGGGTTGAACTGTACCCCTTCACCCTATTCATATGTTGAGGTCTAACATTCAGTATCTCAAAATATGTCCTTGTTTGGGGATAGGGTCTTTACAGAAGTCTTAGAGTTAAAATGACATCATGAGGATGGGTTCTTAATCCGGTGCGACTACTCTTCTTATACGAAGGGAAACTTGGACACGACTAACATGCAGAAGGAAGGAGAGAGGTCTGGAACACATACACCCCTCAGAAGTAACCAACGTTGTCTACACATTGGTTCAGATTTCTGGCCTCTAGAATTATGACAATAAATTTCTGTTGTTAATAGAATAATGTTAATATAAGCATAATTTTCTTCTTTGCTACACATACCACAAATCTGTTCATAGAACAAGTCTCCCAAGTTAGGTCTACAGAGCTAGAGAAAAAAACCATTTTTTCCAAGTTACTCAGATTATAAGAGGGAAGAATTTGAAAGATTATGTTGTCCCATCATGCTTTGCCTGATGTTGGTAACAACAGATAATTATTTTGAAAGAAAAATAAACAAAACCAACAACTGAAAAAACTTTTCAAGACCTCTATGAAAAATACAGAATCACATTTGACTTTTTTGACAAAATGAGGTTGAGAAAATTAATGAATTACCTGTAAGAGTCTCTGTTGCTGATGGTGTCATGACCCGAATCTTCCTGCTCATCTCCTGCCACATTAAAGCACACTCGTTTGCTGTTTCTTTCCCCCTTCTCATTGTCACTGTCTGTTGGTGTTATACACTCTGATCTCTTATGCTCCAATTTAGGAGAATTTGTTATAGAAGACAAAAGGCTGCAATGTGATATTAAAAAAAAAAGTACATATTTTCCAACTGTCTGCTACAGACAACTACCTCTTTTATTTAATAGGATAGGCTCAAAATGCTTCTAAAGTCCTTCCATGTTTCACATAGAATAAATATTCTCTAGTATAAAAAGTAGATCATAGAAAGTTCACTTTTTCTACTTAAAATAACTGATAGTAATAGCACACAATTTAGACCAGAAAACTATGTTCAAACCCTGGTCCTACCACTTTAGGACACTTATAAAATGAAAATAATAATATCTAGCCCACTAGATTGCTGTGAGAACCTTATCTCTGTCCTCTCACCATACCACCACCATTGCCATCACAGAGAATAAGTGATAAGTTTTAAAGTACTAATCGAATATTAGATGCCAACACTAGATGTCCTTTAGTATCTTGACTGGCTTACCGTCAAATATTAAACACCCAACTATCCACTGACTCATACCTTGGGTTTTTCTCAGTTCTTTATTTGATAAAAAGTATATCATACTGTCAATCACTTGTCCCTACTCACACAAATAGGAATCTTGGCCTTACTGACTGTAAGGTGTTAGGCAGAGTCGCATTCAGTGTGAGGACAGGAGGAGCCGAGAGCTCCTCCAATCTCACTGGCAACCTAGCCAGAACAAAATGACATGTAACTGTCCAAAGGAAGCACTCTTGGACTGGACTCAAGGCTAAAATGCCACATTCAGACTGAATTGGTGTAAAACCTGACAAACCTGTTGACTATGAGGAGGTAATTCTATCACTCTAGAGATGGAATATTTGACTATTAGAATTTCTATTAGAACTGTCTAACTCCCAATGAGGCACAATTGGATTTTTAGTCTTTATTACCAAATAGCATGCTATAAAACTTACAAGATGAATGAAACCATATTTAAACCAAGAGCCCATGTATGCTTTTAAAGCCAACAATAATCTCATTTACTAAATATCTATGACTTTCAGTTCCAACCAAGAGCACAAATCTTGACACTAAGTTTTCCACTGCAATAGGATGCTCCTTTTGTTATTATAGGGGTATCAAAATAGTTTATACATCTTATACATGCCCCATAATGTTAAACTCAATGTTGTGCATTGAATAAATTCTCATTGTGATTTCACTAATTAAACACATTTATTGTTCAATGTGTCCTTTGTTCGTAATGCTTTGAAATAGCAGTTTACAAAACACAAAATTCCCTACTACCTTGGAACATTCCTCTGGAAGGAGATAACACAAGTAAACTTTATACAGTGGAACTGAACTTAATTCCTTCCACGATTCTGTTCCCAAAATTTGTTCTACAAGTATGCCTGCAATTTGGTTGCAATCAGAATCATAGAATGAATTCTGCTACTAGAATCATAGAAAGAATTAAGTTCATGAACTGAGGTACCACTGTAGTAAATCATACGATAACAAGCGTTAAAGAGAAAAATGAACAGAAAGCGTGGAACTGGCGCTGGGAATGGGGCTCAGTGGTACCCTGGGTTCAATCTCCAGCAGTGCAGAACAAAGCAAAAAGCACAGAACTGAAATTTTATATAATATTGTCAGGGAAGTTCTCATTGTGAGGTGATATTTTGGCATTTCATGGTTTTTGGACACAGTAAAAACTGGAGGAGCTATGTTACATTGCTATGTTACAAGGCTCTGTGAAGATATTCAGTAACTGAAAGCTATGAATTATTTTAAACACAGTTTTTGTATTTGGAAAGATACTTTTATGTCGTGTAAGACAGATTGCATATTTATTCATTCCTTCCACCCAAGAGATTAAAACATTAGGCTAACTCCAATTATCCGAGCTCCATACTGCACAGACAGATAAACTCTGAATACTGAAGAGGAGAGATATGCAAGAGTTCTCATTTTGCAGGGAGTCCTCTGTGCTTATGTATATTTTAAATTAGAAGTCATGGGGCTAAGCATAAATAGTTTTTTCAAAGTTATAAAAATTGTATTCACAAGTTTGGTTTTCCCTTTAAACAGCTGCAATCATGCTTACAGCAACCTTATGGGAATATGTTTAAGCATACACTGTTTCTGCAACAATAAGGCCTCAGTCTGTAATATTTTGTTTCTGTGTGCAAAAAATGTTTTCCATTGTTTGTTCTCATATGCAATATTAAGCTACCTACTAATAATCCATGAATTAAAATACTAAGCAGCATGCTGTTCCATATCAATTTCCTCCAAATGGCATTAAGATCTCTGTGCATAGTATATTGCATCTACTTCTGATTTAAGATAGCACCATCCTTATCACACCTAACATTTATTGAGCACCTCTGCCAGTCAGGACACCAAGTACTCAACAGGTAATAATTCATTGAGTCTTGATCCCCATTTTACAGGTGGGATGAGTGAGACACACTGTTACATACATACACTTTGTGAATTAAGCAGAAATTCCCTGCCTTGCATATACCTTACATATTCTGGAGGGAGTAGAGTGGTTATTAACATAGGCCCATTATTGGGAAGCACTCACAGGCATGGCTGCATGACTTGCAATAGCCAATGTAATGTGAGTGGACATGACACAGGTCACTTTAGGTAGAAGCTTCTATGGCAGTGCACAGTTTGCCTTGTTTCCGTCTCCTGACACGATAGTCAGAGACATCTCAGCTGAAGGGGCACATGCCCAGAACTCTGAGTGAGTACAGTGTGGATCAGAGATTATGGGGCCCAAGATGGACAGGGAGAATAATCTTGAAAGAAACAGGTGTTGTTTTACGTCTGTGAGACTTTCTGAGCTTCTGTGAACAATGAATGGGCTAAAAACCAGATATTGTAGACAAACCAGGAGATGTCTAGAGAAGAAAACCTTGTGTAGCTTGGGCAGAGGTGTAGCTACTATAATAGGATACTGGGCAGAGCTTTGCTATGGATACCCATCAGCTGACTCTTAGGTGCCCGGGAGGCCGGCCAGCCACACAGAACCAAGAAACAGAGGCTGCCAGGTGAGGGGCTCTCAGTGGCACTGAGGTGGTCAGTCACCTTCCAGAAACAGAGCTGGAGCTCAGTGCCATCAGTTTGGAGGGTGGTCAAGGGCAGATCGTGTAGGAACTTGTAGACCACAATAATACACTTGATATTATAGTCAGCCCTCCAGATCTGCGGGTTCCACACTCAAGGGTTCAACCAACTGTGGATTAGATACTGAGAAAAATAAACTACACCTATACTAAACATGTCCACTTTAAATTTTCATTATTCCCCAAACAATACAATAAACCACTATTTATACAACACTTATATTAAATTATGTATTATAAATAATCTGGAGATGATATATAGGAGAATGAACACAGCATAAAAGTGAATGTTCACAGGTTATGTGCAAATACCACATTATTTTATACAAGGGAATTGAGCCTCCTGGGATTTTTTTTATCTGTGGGATATCTTGTAACCAATCCTCTGTAGAAACCAAAGGACAGCTATAATCTCACAGCAATGTAACACCATTTAGTGGTTTTAAGCAGTGGACCAAACAATTCACTTTTATAGATCCTTATGGCATCTGTTGAATACAGAATGTATCAGAAAGACAGCTTGGAACTCCTTTGGTACTAGTGAGGGACAGTGGTGACTCAGTCTAGAGTGTAGAGCTCAACAGATTCTGAAGCATAATGGACAGAACCTGATACAGTATTAGAGGTGAAAGGAGAGGAAAGAAAAAGATCAAAGATGATACCTGGATTCTAGCTTGACAAATTGTAAGAGTTGGTGCATTATTAACAGAGAGGGGGAACCCTAAAGGTGAGGCAGAAGCAGTTTGAGTATACAGAAAATATAATTCAGTATTGGAAACAAATTTAAATTTGTGGTATTTGTGATACAACCCAGTGTTTCCTAATGCAAACTGAGGAACTTCAAGAATGAAGTAAGTCAATGCATATAATAGTGCAATGCTGCCTGGGTCAGAAGCACCTTTAACAGATGCTGGTTTTTCTGAAACTGTGCCCTCTATTTGTATATTCATGAGCAGCATGCTTGAGGAAACTTCAAAAGCTAATTCTACCACCAACACCACTAGTCCTATCTGTAACCCCCAAGTCACTAACCGTCTTCTGATGCAGTCTGCTCATTACTCAATCCTGGAGCATCCATCAGTTGCAAAATGAAATCTGTTTCCAAATTTCCTATGTTCACTAGCCCTCATTACTCTCTGATTCATTCATGGGAGAATACACACATCCTCTATTTAAAATCTCATCGAAGGTTTTGGACTACACATGAATTCTCTTTCCATTTATTTATTTCTAGTATTTAAGTGTGGTTAACCAGAAAATAACACATTCAAGGACAAATGTATTTAGCTTCTCAAAGTGAAATGGAAATCATAAAGCCTTGGCTATTTTGATAGTATCACTATATCTCATGCTACTGGACAACAAATTCATCTCTATCTTTGAATGTGAAGTTAAGTAGGCAGATTTAGCAAAATGCCTCTGTGTTAAAGGAAATTTTATTTATAGAAGAGTTCCCAAGTCTCTAGACTTCATGATAAGACAAGTTCCACATTAGGCCCTTCATAGGAATGAATGACTTCTAGAAAGGCTAGCGATGAGATCTTAGGAAGCAATTTCTCTTAAAACTTGGCAATGCATCTGAGGTCTGCATTTCCCCTCTGACCAAGAAAAATTACTGCCTGGTGAGAAAACTGTTAACTAGCTTTTTAGATAATTTGTTAAGCTTGACTGCATTGCAGCATCTCTGAATAGTAAGGGCAATGGCAAATCCAGGCATTTGGACAACTGCAATGTTTTTAAGTGACTATATTACAGATTGAATTATGTGGAACATGTTTCTATTTAGAATTAAATTATATGGTGTACACAGAAAAAAACAAGTTAGTTTTTCAACTATTTGCTCATTTCATGTCACTTTTCTAACAAATATGCAGAGCTGTGAACAGTCTTGTAGAGTAACAGAATGGGGAAATCGTAAGTGAAAAACAATCATTTTTAAGGAGTTTGAGATAACAAAATACCCAATCCTTTTATGCAATTAGTGTTTTAAATATAAACATTTTAAACCAAATAAAGGGACTTCCTTGGTTCAAATTTTTCTCTTCAGGTTTTTTTTTTTTACTTGAACCTTAAAAAAAAGGAAAGTCAATAAACTAACAAAGAACAAGGCTGGATAATGACCAAGCAAGGTTGGACAATTGATGCACTAGAGCTGTGATGGCAAAGCTCTTATGATACAAATAGCCCACTGTGGCACACATGCCGTAGGTTCGCTAACACTGCACTAGAAGCTGAGTCTCTGAAGCAGTATAAGCAGTATAAGCATGTGCATATCAATAATTCTGCCACTGACAAAGGACTCAGTAATACTGAGGATAATAATTTGGCCTGACGGGAAATACAAGATTAGTCCAGATGTTCTCCTAAAAAATCCTTTTGAGAGCTGACATCTACAGTTCAATGTTATTTATGATTCTTCTCTATACTTCTTACCTACCTAAAGGGGAAAAGAATTGGCTTCTAAATTAGAATCATCATGTAATAGAACCCTATTTACTGGGCTGGAGATGCGGCTGAGCAGTAGAGTGCTTGCCTAGCCTGTGCGAGGGCCTGGGTTCCATCCCAAGAACTGCAAATAACAAAAATAAAAACAAAACCTTCCTATTTATTAAATAAAGTAAAACAGAATGACATAAAATAGAAACTTCTCTGTCACAGGGTTTCCAAGATAATTCGAAGTACCGTGTAACTGCTTAAAAATAATCTCAGGCTCATTCAGCAACTTCAGGCTGCTCAGTTCATCTCTAATGGGGAAGTCTCAGTTTCATGTATAAAATGTGATAAGTAACTTTTAAAAACCAACACCGGCAAGCTGGGCGTGGTAGCACACGCCTGTAATCCCAGCACTCAAGAGGCTGAGGCAGGAGGTTCCCCATGAGTTTGAGGCCAGCCTGGGCTACCTAGTTCAAGGCCAGCCTGAATGACATACCAAAACCCTGTTTCAAAAAACAAACAAACAAACAGAACCTTAAAAACCAATTCTTCCCTCACGATGTATTTACTATGTACTGGCAACAGGTACTAATATAAAAAATTTTAAAAACTAGTTCATTAGACTAAGGAAAACAGAGTTTTAATTCTAAATTATCCATAAAACTTAATAAAACATAAAAATACGAACTTTTAAAATATGCACAATATGGCAATTTTTTATCTCTCAATTTCAAAGATATATAAAATAGGACAGTATGTCAATTATGACTTCATTAGTGCCTAGTTTCAACAAAACTGTGGAGTAAGTTCTAAATATTTCGTATCTAAACTGAACTGTCCATGAAACTATGGGATGATATGCGTGTGTGTGTGTGAGGTAAATAATCCCTATCTGCTATCAATGCAAATCAACAACTCCATATAGATAGTAAATAATAAAAATAGGATAATAGTATGTACATCATTTTCAGAATCTACTACTTTTGAATATATTTAATAATTTCTAACTCTTGAATGGATGAGTAAGCACATTATCAGACACTATGCTGATTGTTTTACATTTAATTTCTATAATTTTCACCACAAAACTTGAAATTCATTACTATTATTTACCTACTTCTATAAATGAGAAACAGCTATCCCAAAGTCATGATTTTTGATGGTACCGAGCTACTTTGACAAGATGTGGAAGAACCATAATCTTATACCAGGATACGACAAATCATTTTACAAAGATCAGGCAATTCTCCAACTTCCAAATTCTTAAATAAAAATTACAGTTGATCTAGTTAGAAATGTGTTTATTAACTGCCTCCATCTTATCTTGGTTAAAACTTCCACATTACTAGTCATGATATTCAGACTACTTTTTAGTAGATAATTACTCAATCAAAACTGAATAAAGTACTAGTTGTGGATGTATATCTTTTTCAACTTACTCATTTAACAAGTACTCATCTATCAAGAGATACTATGAAAGATATGAAGCATAACAGATGTACACTACAATAGTGCCCTGAACTATTTTTCAAAAGTCACACTTTCTAATGCAGAAACAACTCCAGACATGCTCAGGTAGCTCATCTTTGACAAAGGAGCCAACTACCCTCACTGGAGGAAAGATAGCCTGTTTAATAAATGATATGCCAAAATAGTTCAACCTGCCAAAGATTAAAACTACACCCATATCTATCACCATGCACTAAACTAAAATCAAAATGGATTAAAGATCTAAATATTGAGACAGAAACACTAAACTTGCTGGAAGATAAGTTAGGTAGAACTCTTGAAGACATTGGCATAGGAAAAGACTTTATGAACAAAACCTCAGTAGCACAGACACTAGCACAAAGAATCAACAAATGGGATCTCATCTTATTAAAAAGCTTCTGCACTGCAAGAGAAACCACCAACAGAGCTAAGAAACAACCTAAAATGTGGGGAAAAAATTTTAGCGGCTGTACTTCAGACAAAGGGCTACTATCTAGAATATAAAAAGAACTGAAAAATATCAGACCCCCAAATTTAAAGACCCAATTCAAAACTGGGCAACTGAAATGAACAGACATTTCTCAGACAAAGCAGTAAAAGCAGTAAATAAATATATGGAAAAATGTTCAACATCACTGGTCATTTGAGAGATCCAGATGAAAACAACACTAAGATTCCACCTCACCCCAGAAAGAATGGCTGCTATCAAGAAATCAACCAATAACAAATGCTGGTGCAGGTGTGAGGAGAAAGGAACACTTCTCCATTGTTGGTGCGAGTGCAGACTCGTGCAACCACTGTGGAAATCAGTATGGAGATACCTCAAAGAACCAACACTAGAGGTCCCATTTGACCCAGCTATTCCCCTGCTGGGGATCTTCCCCAAAGAATTAAGAGAATCATACCACAGTGCTATCTGTGCACCCATGTTTATAGCAGCACAGTTCGTAATAGCTAAAGCTTGGAAACAGCCCAAGTGCCCATCAACTGGAAACTGGATAAAGAAGATGTGTTTTTTTTATAAAATGGAGTACTACTCAGCCATAAAGAATGAGAAACTAGAGACATTTATAGCTAAATGGATACATATTGAGGCCATATTCTTAAGTGAAATAAATAGGACACACATGTGTAAATACTAAATAGCTTCTCTGGTGTGAGAAACTGAAAGTGTAAATAAGGATTAAAATAATTAAAATGAATAATTGATAATTTGAAACAGGAAGAAAAGTCCAAAGGGGTAGGGAAAGTTGGAAGGGAAGGGAAAAGGTAAGAAGGGAAAGGAAAAATTATGAGAAAAGGAAAAAATGGAAATAAAGTGTTTGTAAATAGGGAAGGTGGAGGGGGGTGAAGGGAGGACAGGGAATGGGGAAAAAATAAGAACCAAGATAGATCATGTACAGGTTCAAGCACCCAATGATAAATGTAAACATATCGTATACCGAAAATGTACCAATAAAACAATTTAAGCAAAAAAAAAAAAGTCACCCTTTCTACAGTTATTTTATTAGGTAAATGTAAAAGTATAACAAAATACTCACTCATCGATTTGACAAACACACATCTCCACCTCTTTCAATGCAGTCTGAAGTTTGCCCAGCAGTTTCTGATAGATATCTTGAGTCTCTAAGTCTTCTTCTTTTAACAAATACCGGAGACCGTGGCCACCTTGCTGTCCCAGAGACAGACCCGAGGGGGCTGCCATGGTTGTAATTGTATGCTGAATGTACACCATAGGGCTCAGTTTCCCTGAAGAATTAAACACACTCTGTTAAAAATCACATTCCATAGCTGTGATACCAGTATCACAGCTGCCTAGTCCTGTATATTTTAGATGTCCAAGCTTATATAAAATACAATGCCAATCCAGAGCTGAATTTAATTCAGAATTAAAGTTTGTGGAGAATTGTAATTAAAATCTACAACTAGTTCAATCCCTTGTCCTCTGTAATGGTGAAGAATGGCACTTCACATCCTTTGATATTTTTCTCTAAGTTATAGGGTCATTTCATATTACTGGCTTTCACAGCAGATGAGGTGTGCCTATCATAAATACAAGGAAGGCCAAAAAAAAAAAAAAAAAAAGCCCTTCCTAAAAGGAACATAATGAAAATGCTCAACTCTATTTTCATTCTGCAGATGCTTAAAGGTAGGCTTGCTTGCAAACCAGGAATCTATCAAATTTTAAGGGGCAGGAATAGCTGCAATTGCCTAAATTACTTTGTATGATTTGATAACATTTCAAAAGCTAACATACCTTGATCAGAAGATTTATTTTCTTTATCATGAGAATTATGTTTCCTATTATCCAACTGAACACCAAAGGCACTCCCTAGGGAGGTTGATGTTTTAGGATAAGAAACTTCCATCACATTGATATGGCAGTTGGTAGGGCAGAAATCACTGCTGTGCAATGGAGAGATTTTAGATTTGGCTTGTTTAAAGGTGGGCCAGGATCTGTTCTTCAGCACACGAGAGAACTGCAAATTAAAGAAGAAATAAAAAGTACTTGAATACACAATAATAACACAAACATTTCACCTGCATTGTTCGTAACAAAATCAACAGAAAATTAAATCATGTCAACTGACACAAGTGAAATAAATTAAAAGTTTTTAGAAATTAAATTTTTATTTCAAAATGCAAACTCTTTTTTTCATGGTACTAGATTGAAACCAAGCCCTTGGCTCTGAATTACATCACCACACACACCCCCAAACCAACACACATACATCATTTTTTTAATCTTTTATTTTGAGATGGAGTCTTTCTAAGTTGCCCAGGCTGGGCTAAAACATTTGCCTCCTGCCTCAGCCTCCCAGAGTTCTGGGATTACAGGTGTGTGCCAGAAGATCCAACTACCCCAACAATAAAGCAAAATAACAGAAGCAAAAAGTACATATTATTTAGTAGTTGAGAGAGTGTAATAAAGAAAACAGCATTCGAGGGTACCAGGATAGGAAGCAGATCTTAAAAACAAGGCAAGATAACAAAGCAATATAGATATCAAGTCAAGAGTAGGAGAAGAAGGTAATATTTCAAATATTATTAGAAAGCCGACCCAAAGCATGGTTCTGTATCCAGGCCAGAAAGTCAGGTATGGTGGTGTTGACCCAGAATGAAAGGATAATTGTACTTCCCATACCTCCTCTAATCATAAATGAGATCTTGGGTCAGAATCAACTTGAAGACTAGTTTTGATGCCACAGACAATAAAGTGATACTGAAATGATTTATGACTTCCAAGGGTAGCTGCTCCATTAGTTCAAACCTTGCAATGGGGTTTTCCATTCAAATCCTTCTACACAGTTGCCCAAAATTTGATCTTCACCCAGTTTATCCATATAACTATATATAACATATATAACATGTATATATACGTATATATAAACAAACATATGACTTTCTCATAGTTTCTCTCATATATTATCTATCTACTCACTGTGCCTTTGTACTAGAATTTTCTCCTTCCTTCACTGCCAAACTTGTTCCTGTGCATCTTTAGAATCTAGCAAATCATCATGTGGCCTTCCCTGAGTCCTAAACCAGGTTCCACTTTCCTAGTTATATGCTACATTATAGCACACTGTAATTTTCTTTATCATTATAAATAATTTCTTGTCTTTTGCTCACCTGGTGGATGTCAAGCATCATAATGGTAATAAGCACAGCTGTCTGTGTATTATAAACAGATGTCACATAGAGTTAAACTGAACCTTAGTCTCAAAAGCAAAGGACTGAGAGACCTTGGCTACTTTGGAGTGAGGTGCAGCTAGCAGAGTGACAAATAAAATGTAAGGCAAATCAGTATCTTGTACTATTCTTAGTAAGAGAGGGGAAAATGTAGTAAGTCAACTGTATAATGTGAGAAGACGATAAATATAATTGAAACAAAATAGAGCAGAGTGAACGGGTTGGAGCTTCAGGGACGAAGCGAAGACTGGATGGCCAGTTGTAACTGAGTAGTCAGGGAAGACCTCCCTGAAGGGTTGTCATTTAGGCAAAATCTCAAAGGAAGGGGAAGAGTAAGGAATGTGGATATCTAGACAGAAGCATCTGATGGGCAGAAGAGCTAGTGCAAAAGCCCCAGGGTGGGTGTGTTCAAGGAATACCACAGAGAAGATGGTAAATGGGAAGGCAAAGGGCCAGAGCAACGGAGAGGTACATGGTATAGGGAGGCACACATTCTGTGGGATCTGGCAGGCCTTAACAAACTGGGTGGGCACAGGTGGGAGCAGGGACAATTTACAGGAGAAAGATGACAATGGCTCACCCTAGACCATGAGTGACAAGAAGCAGGGAGAAAAGGCTGCGCAGTCTGCAGGTAAAGACAAAAGAATGCAAGAGAAACGGGATGGAAAATGTATTCAGTGGCAGAATGCATATAAACCTGAGGCAGACAAGACAACAGGCAGGACACACTGCAGAGGGTAGAATCAGGAATTGCCACCAACAAGAAAGGACAAGAGCCAGGCACTTGTATTGCTACAGAGAATTTCTAAAGAAAGGTTCAAGGTCAATTGCGTCAGGTGCTATGAAGATAAAGAATACAATGAAGACTGTGATTAGGCTTTGAAAAAATATAGCCATTAAGATACACAGCAGGGACATGGGACCAACTGGAGTGTACTGAGGAGAAGGTAACTGAGACATAGGTTCTGACAGTAGGTACAGAGAGCTCTTTTCAGGAAAGAGGTCAAAGAAATGGAACACTAGGTAGAGAAGAGTGTGGTGGGCAATGTATAATAAATGATACAAAGAAATAGTGTAAAGGAATATTTGCACATTGACAAGAATAAACAAATATTGGAGATAAGACTTCAAATTTTAATGCATTGGCAGCTTATTAATAAATCATTGACCATGGCAAGATATTTAAATCCAATTACAATCATTTGGCTAACAGTCAGAAATAACACAAAGGCAGGCTATTGTGCAGATAGTTAAGCCAATTAAGTATAAAACTTATTTGGACTGAAGTTATGAAAGTTCCGTATTTACTCTTTACACTCTGCCTTTCCTTTCTCCTTCATCTAGGGTGTTATAACTTTGACATGGTGAGCAAGCTTTGACCCTGGAGAAGAGGCCAATATCCTAGAAAAAAGAGCAAAAATATAATTTGGAGAAGATTCCTAAAGAATTGTCAAGCCCTGCCCCACTAAACTCCTGTCAGGTTGAACTTCTATGTGAATGAAAAATAAATCTATCTTGTTTCATCCTCTGCTATCTTCATCTTTCATAATGCAGCTTCATCAATCTTGATTCTAGTTTTTAAATATTGTTTAGCCCTTACATATACATTTCTTTAAGCTATTTCCAGTGTTTTTGTTGGATGAAATGATGGAGATAAGTAAGAAGAAAAGCAAAGAAATGAAAGAAAATGACACAGACACAGTGAGCGGTTTGACACTTGCAATCCATCTGATCCCGTACACATCCTCTACAGATCTATCTTGATGCAGAATAACTCTTTTTCAAATGTGTTCAAAAGGAGAATAATACGAATTTGCATTTGCTTAAAGCCTTTACATGTTACTTCAAAACCCTGTCACATCCTACACAGGAAGGAGAAGTAAAAGGAGAATTTCCTCTCCTTCAATATCCAAAAAAGGCACATTTGTAGACTGTTGCCAAATGCAAGTAGGTAAGCTGAGCTCATCAGTCGTGGAAAGAGGACAAACAGACAGGTCAGCGATCCTGAGATCACTCTCGGTTATGTGACTGGACTTCAAAAAAATTAAAACAGCAATGCACACTTAAATCAAATACTACAAGACATGCTTGAAGAAAAAAATAATGATCCCTCCCTCTTTTTCCTTCATCTCAGTCTGCCTGCTGTAACCAACTAGACAGTCCCTTGGATTTTCACACATGTGCATCCCTGTTCTCATTTACACAAATACAGGTTTATTTTCACTTACAATACCAAGAACATAAAATACAGTCAAATAATATTCATTTACTGTATAACATAATATTCTCAAGTGTGGAAGTACAAAATTATAAGCAACTACACTCTTTGAGACAAAAATTTAATTACTCTCCTACTGATACAAATAAAATAAAAATTTAATTTTTATATGTTATGTTTGGAGATCAATTTTCATTAATTCTAAGTTCAAATATATATCCCCAAATCCTTCTAATTTTCTGTCTCCTCCATCTTCACTGCAGTCCAAGCTATTATCACTGCTCTCCTGGATTATCATAATTGTTTCTAACTTCTTGATTTCTCCCTTTTTACTCTTTGAAGCCTGTTCTTACAAAAACATGCCCTCTCAAAACCCTACATTAAATGATGTTATCCACCTGCTTAAAACCTTCCAATTGGTTTTGTTGGCAGAAGAACAAAATCCAATTCCTCCCAAAGCTCCAAAATGCACAATACTTCCAGAGCTCTTTGTTAGCTCCTGCTGAAGTCTCTGACTCATCTGCCCACCTGGCCTTTTCTTTCTCCTTTGGGGCCTCTGTACCACCAGTTGATTTTACCAAGATGTTTCCCCTCCAATTCAAATGGAAGGTTCTACCTGTCATTCAGAAACAAGTTTTTTAAAGAGGTTTTCTCTAGCCACCCAATCTAAAACGACCCCCGGCACTGCCCACTACACCTATTTTGATTTCCTCATAACTCTTTTCAATGTTTGAGTACCCTACTTTGTAGAGATTCATTTACTTCATTGCTGTCTCCTCCACACAAATGTGAGCATCATGAGAGGTGAAATCTTGTCTGTCTTGCTCCTGGCTATATTCCTGGTACTTAGAATAGTGTTTGGCACATAGAAAGTACTTGACAAATAAATGGCAAAATGAATATACCAATCGATCAACTTAAAATGCCTATTTTTCACATACTTTCTGATTGAGGCCTTCCATTCTTTTTGCTGGAAAAAAAGGGGAAAAAAAGGCTATCATGTAATTTTAAAATTTGACTTCAGAATTAGATATCTGCATTTAAAACCCAGTTCTTTTATGAGAAAGTAGTTCTTCATACCGCAGTTGCTTTTTTGAAAATGATGGAAATAACACACCTCAGAGGCTTGCAAAGGTTCAAATGAGGAAGTAGAGACACTGAAAACTAACACTAACCTGTCACTGGTATGGTTTGAATGTGTTGCCCCAAAATTCACGTGCTGCAACCTTACTCCCCAAATTCATTTATGAATGAACAGTACTTGCAGGTGAGGCTTTTAGGGAGTAATTAAAATTAGGAACTAAATCATGAGGTGGAGCCCTCATGATGGCGCTAGTGGCTTTAAAACAAGAGAGTGAGATCTGAGGTAGCAGGAGCTCGGCTCACCATGTGATACCCTCCTACATTATAATGCAGTAAAAAGCCCCTGACCAGATGCCAGCTCCTCAATGCTGGACTTCCTAGCCTCCAGAACCGTGGGATAATAAACTTCTATATAAACTACAGTACCTGGTCTCAAGAGTTTTCTTACAGCAACATTAAACAGACTAGGATATTTATACAATGTTACCATTACTTCAAAAATTGGTACCTGACAAATATGAGAATAGCTTTAATTGGACATTTGAATAATAATTTCACTAATAATTACATTAAGTTTTTATAAGATCTTTACCTTTTTATAACTGGATATTCTATGACGTATGTGCTCAATTCTTTTACTGCAAATGGCATTGAATTTACTCTGAAGGTCAGCAGGAATCACTTCATTTAGAGAATTAAGGTTGGTGCAGTTTTGTACAAAATGATCATCACTTTTAGCCAGGGCTTCAAGAATCTATAGTGATAAATGTACACAAAACAAAACAAACTTCAAAAGTAGACACACAAAATTTTCAAAAGTTTACACTACAGTGTGACTTTCCTGTATTGGTCTTTTCTTAGCAGCTCGCCAGGATTTCCATGTTCAGTGAGACATTGTCACTGAAGTGACCGGTCATGTCTGCCTAGAATATCAGGTTTCACCTTCTGCTGACTATAAAAGCCTTCCTGGGGAGACAAGGAGTCTTCAAAGGTTCCCTGCTGCATACATCAGTACATTCTGATGTGGGAACACATCTCTATTTTACTCAGTCACTCAAAATATTTCTTTTTCTCAATTGTGTAGTAGAACAAAAAAGCAAAGGAAAGCAATAGTGTCTTTACTTGTAACTGAGAACCAAGCACATATTGTGCAATTAAGAAATGCTCACTGAAGGGATAAATAAATGAACAGTTATCTTGGTAAAGAATAAATTAATATTTATGCAATGTCTGAGCTCTTGCTAGCTGGTAAGACCATCAAACAGTATCCATATGATGTTTACAACCAGCAAATATTCTTGTATATGTGAGTCAATTGTAAGTCTATGTGTGAGAATATATTACATCACTGAGAATTTCCAATGAATTGAAATTATGCACTATATTAATTTGCAGCATTAATGATTGTTCAGCGATCACAAGGACGGACTATACCTTTAAACAATATTTTTATAGTACTCTGCAAGACAAAATGCATCAGTGTTATATTTTCTTCAGCTCTCTTACCATCTCCACTTTTCTGTTATGCTGAAAAGGGAGATTTTGTTTAAGTACCAACATTAAAGAGAGCTGCTTTTATCCTTAGCAGTATGGTTCTGGCTAACTTTCTTAGCTTCTTTGACTTTCTTCATGTGTAAAATGGAAATGATACCTACAATACTAGTTTATATAGTTATCATATACAGACTAATGCATGTAATTTTACAAACTTGAAATAGCTGGAAAATAAGATAAAATGTAATATCCTGGCCCTGGACTCTTAGACAGATCCTATTAATTGCACAATACAGTTGAAAAGAGAGTGCACTTTGAAAATATTTACTTTATAACAACAGTGGCAAAATGATGAGATGTTTTAAAGTTGATTTTCAGAATATAAAATGAAAAGAGAAAATAATTATTTTTAATATAACTCATTTGGATTTCTATATTACCTTCTCATATGACATTTTTTTAAAAATACATGTAATAAATGGTAACTATCTCAACTAGAGGTTATTTGAAACAAGAATTAAAATTTTAAAATATAGGTATAGGATCTATATCTCATTATGCTGACTTGTAATATGTGAATTCTCAGAGGATGATATAAAAGTAGAACAAAATACTAAATCTCAGACCTACAGATGGTACAGTAAGAGCCTCTTATCTTTTAAAAGGGCCATGAAAAGGAAACATAGAGTCACCTCTTCCAAAAACATTTTATCCACTGAATATAAACTACCTTCTTGTTTCACCATCTTGGCTTTTGCCTAAGGACCTCATGGTGATATCCTTCCAAATGAGAATTCTACAAATATCTGTGGACCTATTCATAAACTGATGTCTAGGCTTCCTGCAATTTTTGACAACACACGTGAAATTTCTTACAATGTACATATTTTGTGGCTTCAAGTACTCATCAGAGTATAATGCACATTAAAAAACATAACATCCTAAAAACCATCTGAAACATAGTCACAATGCTTCACTGACTGATGCAACAAACTTAATCAGTGCAATGACCTCTTTGTCTCATCAACTAACACTTTACTGTTGAAGAGTCTCATCTAAACACTGTGCTCACAAAGGATCAATAAAAGGAAGACTGTGCCCATGCTTAATAATGGGAGAAAAGAAAAGGGAGTTGAATGAACTCTCATCTGCAACATGTACAGCCATTCCCTTTTTTAAAGCGGGGGGCGTGAGGGGCTCAATTGCTTCACTTACAACAAAGATCCTGCTGTCACAGGGTCACTCATACCTTGGCAGTTAAACTGAAGAATCCTTTGGGCTCAATCATCTTCTCCACCACATTGCACTTGATCCCAGCCGTGCTGTCATACTCGTATACCACTCCGTATTCCAGGTGGACATTGTCCACTGTCAGACTCACGTGTTCCTTCTTCCCATCAATGATGGCCATGGTGTTGAACTTGTCAATCGCCTCTGGAATACAGGCTGTTTCAAATCAGCAAATTCGTGAAGGGTTGGTTCATTTCCTTAAATAATTTTGAGTCTCTAAATAATTTTTTAAAACTTCTTTAAGGCATGGCTAAATCTGATGTGCTAAAGGAAGCATCTATTCTTGTTAACATTTTGAAAAACAACAATTTTCCAAAAAACTACATGAATGATCAAAATCTCACTACCTTAACATGACCAATATAATCTGTATCATCCACTTTGAACTGTGGACCATTTGTAGACTTATTTGTACCAATGCAAACATTATAGATATAGTTTTGTATTTCTTTTGATTGTTTATTAAACGTTTGCATGACTTAAAATCAAGGTTTCTAAAACACCCTCAAATATTAGATGAATATTTTCTCAAAGCAGCATAAACACTTTACAAAGATGGTCATATTGAAGAAACAGAAAGTATATGCAGGAATCATTTATTCAGCAGAGAAGATGCCTAAAGTTTCCAAATAGATCCTGAAGACAGAGCTCATTGAGAAAATTTGTCATTGCTTCCTGCACTAAAATTTCAATCTGAAATGTCTGCCTGTATGTTTTTTAAAACCTACAATCAATCAGCTAACCAAAAAATGCCTAACATCTCAAGTGAAAAACTGTCAGGAGACCTAACAGTAAATATTAAATAAGAGAAAATGATATTAGTATATGTAAAAAAATTCTTATAATGGGACAGTAAGCCATAAAAATTATACAGACTAAAGTAGCACATCAGTTTACCTTAAAGTGAGTAAGCCCCAAAACAGTCAGATCAACCAATCTACCTTTCAATTTGGTACCAATGCTGATTTATTTCAAATGAGGAATAAAACCTCAAGATAAGGTTCTGAGGCTTTTCTTATTTTAAACAAAAGACACTGTATATTATTATGACAGTTTTACTGCTCAAAAAGGGTGAGATATTTCTGATATTACCAAAAGATTACCAAGCATGCAGCCTTCCAAGAATGGAGGGAAAACAGATTTCCTAGGTACCTCTCATATGATCAGCATATACAGATGTAATACAATATGAAATGTATACTTGGTCTTTGGCCCATGTTCTGCAAAAAAGGCTTCCAAAATCCTTATAATCTCCCAAGCAACAGAGATGATGGGGATGTCTTTTGTTATTCATTCTAAGCTCCTTTCAAACATACCCAGGTTTATATGGATGAGGTAATCCCTGGTGAGCTCCTACCAGACTTCAAGGTGGGGACTGGTTGTCAGAGTGATCAGCAATGTGATTATGGGTTGGTAATTTCAGGGTCACCCCTAGTCCTCTGTTCAATAACCAACAGTCAGAGATAAAGTCACTCTTGTCACATAATGGACCTCTATAAAATCCCCAAAATGATAGGGATAGGAGAGCTTCCAAATCGCAGAACACAGCCACATACCAGGAGGAAGGCACACTCCAACCCTATGGGGACAGATTTCCCATGCTGGACACCCTTCCAGACCCAGAGCACCTCTCTGTCTCGCTGTTCATTTGTTATCCTTTGTAATAAATCTGTGATAGTAAATAAACTGTCTTACAGAATTCGATGAATCATTCTCACAAATTGCTGGACTCAAGAAAATATGGTAGGAAACCTGTACTTAAGAGTCCAGTTAGTCAGAAATACAGGTGAAAATTTGGGACTTGCAAAAGGCACACGAAGTGAGGGCATTCTTGACAGACTGAACTCTTTACCATGGGGCCTGTGCCAACTCCTGGCAGTCAGTATGAGAACTGAAGTGCAGAACACTCAGCTGGTGTCTGGAGAGGAGGCAAACTGCTTCGTGTGGAGGAAAAATCCCCACACATATGGTGTCAGTAATATGTGCTCAAATAGTAGATTAATTGGCTGTACTGGTTTGGAAGAAACTAGTGATATAATAAAAAACTGATAGACACCTATCAATAGTACAACTGGAAAAGCACTAGGAAAATCCAAGAAAGGACATAAGGACTCCTGTTTAAAAAGTTCTGAAGCAATAACTCAAGGTATTTGTCAAATGTAGACATAATATAATTTCCATGGTTGCCCTTGGCAAAGAAGCCACTAAATATGGACATTTGCTGCTGGAATGCTCCTCTCAGGAAACAGAAATGACAAGATCTTTATTAAAAGTATCCTCTCTCTCTCTCTCTCTCTCTCCATTGTTTGTTTCTTTCCTGACTGTCAGTGTTAGAATACAGTAAGAGTTCCTTAAATCAAGACATTTTTAGAGGATCTATGGAAATTCAAGACAAGGGGTTCTCAATGTTTTTTATAAAGTTTATTGTTACATTTTAGGTATAAAATATAGTTACATTCATCATTGAGATCTTGTACCTTCACATGATATATCTTGGTTCTTATTTTTTCCCCATTCCGCTGCCCTCCCTTTACCCCCTCCACACTTCCCTATTTTCAAAGACTTTGTTTCCATTTTTTTTCCATTTCTTATATTTTTTTCTTTTCCCTTCTTTCCTTCTCCCTACCCCTCCCACTTCCCCTACTCCTTTAGACCTTTTCTTCCTATTACACAATATCAATTATACATTTTTGATTACAATATCAAGATTTAAAGGACATTACCACAGATTTTACAGAATTTAGAAGGATATTGAAAGCATATTACAAAAATCTTTTTTGAAATAAATTTGACAACTTCTATGAAGTACCTTGGAAGACAAATTAATGAAACTGACTCTGGAAGAAATATAAAATTTGAATAGTACCTATTAAAGAAAGTATATTTCTAGCTTGAAAACCTACCTATATGACAACAACAGGGTCATATACATTTTAACTGATGAATTACATCAAACATTCAAAGCAGAAAAAAGAAGGAATACTTCTCCCCTCATTTTAGGAAATCAACATTGTGCTAATCCTAAAACTGGATAAAGATAATAGAAGAAAAAAGTATGAAAATAGATAGAAATTTGTTTAACAAAACAATTAGAAGCCAATAGCTTCTAGGCCTTTTGGCTAAGATCAAGTGTGTAGAAGTCAGATCTGGCAGTATGTAGAAAGTGGTTTTATTATAGGGATGGCAGTGTTGGTTCAGCATTGGAAGATCCAACCCTCTAAGTCATCAATTTAACAGAAGAAGGGAAAAAGCCATATGATCCTATCAGTAGTTGCAGAAAAAGTATTGGACTAAATTCTACAGCTATTCATGGTAAAAGCTATCAGGAGACTAGAAGTAGAACAGAACCTTCTCAACAGATCAAAGACATGTACTCCATACTTCCAGCAAAAACGCTTTATATGAATGGAAAAGATAAAATGATTTCTTGCTAAGGTGGGGAACAAGGGCAGATATGCCTACTCTTCATCTGTCCATTAAACTTTGAAACATAGGCCTAAACCAAAATAGTCTAGCAATAAAAAGAAACAAATAGCATAGGATTGGCAAGGTAGAGGTAAAATCTTTATATGTAGATGAAATAAATGATCACCTACAGAGAAAATACTAAGAAATCTCTAGGACCCCCTGGAACTAAATTTGAATTTGGCAAGATTAGAAAACACAAGTTATATATAAAAATTCAGGTCTAGGTATACTTGCTATAAATGAAGAACTGGATATTGAAAAAAAATAACAATGTTGGAAGACATTTATTATCTAATTTTTTTTTTGATAACGGGGATCAAACTTGGGACCTTGTCCTTGCAAGAAAGGTGGCAGAACCACTAAGCTAAATCCCTGGCCCATTTATTACCTAATTTTAAGACTTCCTCTAAAGCTACAATAAGTAAGGCAATGTTGGCATAAGGAAAGACATACAGAATAATGGAATAACAGAGAATCTAGAAATAGAACCACACATATATGGTCAACTGATTTTTGAAAGATTATTTAACATTAACATTTTATAGAACATAAACTCAAGAGCAGAGGAAAAGATAGTGTTTTCAACAAAGGATCCTAGAACACCTAGTATCCATACGTAAAAAATTAACCTCAACCCTTTATTTCCATACATAAAAATAAGTTGAAAGAATCTATGAACCTAAATATGAATCACTAAAACTATAAGACTTTAAGAAGAAATTATAAGGGAAAATGATCATGAATTTAGGGTAGGAAAGAATTTCCTAGGATATAAAAAACATAATGTATAAAAAAATTGATAAGTGAGATTCCATCAAAATTTAGAACTTTAAAAGCATTAAGAAAATGAAAAGTAGTCCTTAAACACAACATATTTAGAATATCTATAACCTACGACCAGAATATATAAAGAACTCTTACAGCTCATTAACAGACAACCCAATTAAAAAGTAGACACAAGAAGATGATAAATAGCCAGTACAGCACAAGGAAAGGTGTGCAACACTAGAATCAGAACAACACTAATCAGTATAACAAGATCGTTAATACACTCATAAGGGAGATGAAGTTAAAAGTTTTAAAAGAATAAATATCAGCCAGCTTAGGTGTGAACCAGTTAGAACTTTTTAATACTGCTAATGTGAATGTAAAATGATAAAATCATTTTGGAAAACAATATAGAAATTTCTTGCATTACTGTTAAGGACCAACAGTTCTGTTCTTAAGTTTTTACTTAAAGAGAAATGAAAACACATGTTCGTAATAGATTTGTACATACAAGTTGACTATCCCTTATCTGACATTCTTGGGGGCCAGAAGTGTTTCAGATTTTGGTTTAAAATCCACTTGATCTGCAAAGAGGATGGCTACTTCTGCTTTTTTTCAG
>NW_004624744.1:23075530-23108140 GCF_000247695.1 Heterocephalus glaber
AAAAGGTCCAAAGGGATAGGGGTAGTGGGAGGGGCAGGGGAAAGGAAAGAAGGGAAAGGAAAAATGATGAGAAATGGAAAAAATGGAAATAAAATCTTTGTAAATAGGGAAGGGTGGAGGGGGTGAAGGGAGGGCTAGGAATGGGGAAACAATGAGAACCAAGATCCATTATGTAAAGGTACAATTCCCAATGAGAAATGTAATTGTGTTGTATACCTACAATGTACCAATAAAAGAATTTAAGTTAAAAAAAAAATGAGTATCTTACAAAAAATTTATAAAGTTTAATATGAAATAAACCCAAAGTTAATACATCACTACCTGTTGGGATTGTCATCACAGAACACCAGCAAAGAACTAGTTATAAAAAACAGAGTTGTCAAACACTACATCAAAACAATTCAGGAATATGATTAACTTCAGCATTTACATAGGGATTTTAAAAGAACAGCACATCAAAGAGTAAACTTGAATAAGAAAAGGAATATTTCCAACCGGTCCACACTGCAAAGAGTGTGAGGGTCTTCATTCTGTCACTAATAAATGAGACACTCTGGATAAGGAAGCCAGAAGTCAGATAGCAACAATGAAAATCAGAAAATGCTAGATAAGATGGAACATCATAACAATAAAATGGAGTACAATAAATTTCAGTAGAGAGCAAAACCAAATAAATTAACATGATAAAATTTGATGGATAGTGCTTTATGCCCCAGAAACAACAGTGTTTTCTAAAAATTGAATTAATTATGAAATAAACACTGGCAGGCCTTCAAGAGAAAGTTGGATAGAGTCTGGGGTGGGGGGGTCTGAGCAGAACTATGGCTTAGAACACTTGAGGAAGCCAATGACTGCCTTTAATCCTACAGGCAGAGGCTGGCACTGCAACCTCAAATATATGCTAGACAGACACTGTGTGATAAAAATGCAAATTTTCTGCTCTAGGGAAATGTGAAAGCATTAGTATAAATCAGGTTACACACTAGGAAGCAATCTGCATATTTGTGAGACAGAGTTCGACGAATCAATACATGCTCCACTCTTAATTAAATACTTTTTGATGTATAGCGCTTTATCCATTTCCTTTGAATAGCACACAGTTATCCCCCCCCCCCGCCGTCCCAAAAGCTAGTTCCAGTGATGTTTATTACTCAGCCTGAGTTGGAATAACATTAGACAAAGATAGAAACAGCCTCTGGTTTTACAAAGCCTCTGTATAAGCCCTCTCTGCCTTTTCTGTTCAGGCCAGGGCACCCTGCTGCTATCTGGGGTGGAGAGGGCCTGGATGACCCAGGCCACAGCAGGGCCTACACAGAGGCTGCAAGCCTCCACATACCCAAGAGCAGAGCCAGGGAAGCCAGGCAGCTTGACCAATGGCCCCAGAGGGGTTTGCAAGCACACAGTTATTAGTGTCTGTCAAAGATATAGAGTGAATTTTCATTTCACTGAAAATGAAGGAAAACAGAATAAATACATATGTTGGTGCGCATGAAACAGAAACAGGTAGTTCATGCTTCTTTACATTATGAAAGAGAGTTCACTTTTGCTGAAATAATTTAAAGCTTTCAAGTATGGTGAATTACTATTGCTTTCAGATTATGCATAATTCATCATGGCCTTTCAACCTTTTCTGAGTAAGGTCCTTCTATTTTACTAATAGTACTGTGCGCAGTTGAACCTGCTCTTATCTTCAAGAAGATTGCTATATTTTTCTTCACAAAAAAATTTAAAACACCATGAGATCCATTTGTGTGAAAAATGTTGGATCTCCCCTAATAAGATGGTTTCTGGGGAAAATGTCTGCCTGTTCGGAATACTATATTGCCTAGTAACAGAAGAATTAAATTTACAGGAGAATGTTCTACTTCCTGTAGAAAATAAGTATGCAGAATTATGTGCTACAAAGGATTTTGAAAAATGCCTTGATGTTTTTAAATGTAAAATACAAAATATAATTTTGTTGTATTTACTTCTTATATTTTTTCCTTTTCCTTCCAAGAATAATACTATTTAAATTACAAGAAGATATTTAAGAAAATATGATGACCCACTGAAAAGCTTCCATGCAGTTCTTCCTGAGGTATAACGTCCCCAGGCCTGAAGGGCAGATTCCCCCGCAAGATAGCCTTAGGAATCACAGATAGAAGAATATCATTGTGATTTAAGACAAAACTAATTGACTGGAGGGAACAGTTTTCTTCCCATCTCTATCCAAACCCCTCCATTTGCACTTTACATGATTGAGAAATAAATACTTACTCTGCTAAGCTATTATATATGATCTGTTTGCACCAAGATACAAACAGCCCATTGTAGCTACTTCACTTTATCTGTGCTATGATATCAGCAAATTTACACAGGATAGAAACCTGTGTTATCACCTTTTACGCTCATGTTAATGTACAGAAAAATCAAAGGAAATCATGAAAAGAAACTACAAAAATTGAGAATGCCTTATCAAACACGGACACCTCGTTAAACACTGAGAATAAAATAAATCTGTATAAATATTTTTAATGTGTAAAAGCTGTCAACTAAACTTTAAACTTTTATATACTAGAAACTTGTAATGAAGAGGAAACTAACAATTTACATAATTTGAATGTTATTTTTCAAATAGAAATGTTAAAGTATGTAGTACAATATTTAAAAAAATATATTTAACAAGTCATAAATAGGTAAAATATAACTCGTAAGAGAGGAAGGACACACAAGAAAAGTTATAAATTTCAAAAAAAAGAAAAATTGAGTAAAAGTTTTTAAATACATGGAAAATACGTTCTTGATATAATAAAGCAATGGAAAAAAATCAAGAAAAGAGCACTACGTATGATGTCATTAGATGGCTTATTATATGATGAACACTTCACTAAGTTCTTTACAAATCTTGCCTTTACCTAGCATCTTGGCAGCTCCATAACACAGGCATCTTATACTCATTTTAGAGGTGAGGATGTGAAGTGACATACTTCGGTGGCAACTGGAGGGGAGAGGCCTGACTCAGCTTCCTGACACTGCAGCGAACACCGAGGAAGGGTCAGAAGACACAGGTCTCAACTCTGTTCATCAGACACTAATTCCAGGATTGAGCATTTGCTCCTATAATTTAGCTTTGAAGTTGTTGGTCTCAGTCTTCTGACTGTTGGAATGTCCACGTCATTGGACTAGTAGTTTCAAGGTAAACTAGGGGCCCACTGGGAGGGCCTTTTTATTTACTGATGTTTGCTCTAGAATATGACTCTCTTATTCCTTTCCAGTCTGTCCTCTCCCCCTTTTATCTGTCCTCAGAGTGTCAGGAGATAGGCAACCAGGAACGCATTGTCCCAGGCAGGGTTAGTTAAAAGAAGAGGAATGGATCCTAATGAGGTTTGGTGGGAAGACTATGTTGCGATGCTTCACTGCACTCTAGCCAAGTCTTCCTAAATTAGTGATTAATGAATGAGTCATACTTTTTCAGGCCTCTTGGTAAGTTACTGGTAGGAGCTCAAGCATCCATCCACCTTAATGACTTAACTGTGCTGTGAAGAGACTTACAAGGGAGAACACAGGCACTTTGACTCAACAGAAATCACTCACAGTGCACACAGCCATTCCTGAATACACATATCTATACAGCTTTTTACACATCAAAGTACACTGTTAAGGTAAGGAAAGATACTACATATATATATTATATTTGATATATATTTACAATATTTTCTTAAGTTGTTAATCTTTTTGTTTTGAACTGCTAACTTTCAACCTTCAATTATCTTAAAACTAAGAGTCTTATTACTATTGATAAATGATATAGGTAAATTTAAATAGCAATTCTGATGTAATCATTGTACCTTAAGACAGTCCATTAAGAACTTTATGTGTACCATCTCAATTAATGGGTGAAATAACCCACGACAAATCTGATAGAGGAATATAAGAGCAGTGATGAAAAAGATTTGTAGAAGAAAAGCCACTGAATTGCAAGTATAACATATTTCCAACTAGAAAATAAAACAGAAAACACAAAGAGCACGGTCCCAATTTGTATGTATATGGTTGTGTATATAAGCAATGTTTTTCAAATTTGGAACTAATTATAAATTGTGCCCAGTCAACTTTTAGTATCAGAAATTCTTACAGCTCAACATGAAGTTCTTTATTCTCAATTGTTCTACTAGTTTTCTCACAGACAGTCAAACCCAACACAGAACAGGAATAATTGGGTAGCAAAGGAGAGCATTATTTCTACTGAAACTATGGGATTCAAGCAGTAAACACTTAATCACTATAAGGGATGGAGTTTTTGCTATCACCTAAAGACCAGTATTTGTAATGCTGATGCAGTTTCAATGTTACCTTCATTAACTTTTCTATTTTATTCACCCATGTGTAACTTTAAAAAAAAAAATCCCATAAAAGCCATACAACTTACTCCCTTGGCTTTGTGCTCACGAGAACTCTTAGAGGCTTTCTGCTGTTTAAGCATGATTTCAGGAAGCAATCCACTTCATTGAAAGGTCTCATAAAAACTAGGTCACCATTAATGGCAAAAATCTTTTTCCCAACTTCCATGCCAGCCATCTAAGAGAGAAATGGAAAAATAATTCAAATGATAATTTAATAAAGAATCTGAGTTCTCACAAAATTAGAATTTGAAAAGGTTTAGAGCGTATAAATTTTGATATTTCAAAGACATCTGCCATGTTTTATACAAATTCACACAACAGGGGCCGGGGATTTAGCTCAGTGGTCCCGCCGCCCGTCTTGCAAGTGCAAGGTCCCAAGTTCAATCTCTGGCAACAGCAACAACAACAACAAAATCCACCCAATGGAATTATGAATGAAATAACACAGTTCTCATTCTCCTTGGTCTAGTTTCAAATTTGATTTCACAACGTTCCTGAAATTCTCTCCCCTTCCTCTTTGAATTGATATTGTTTGTATTCCTCCTTGAAAAATTTTTCTGTTGTAGCTTTCAACCCCTGCATATACATGAGGTGTAATCAAAACATATAGTGAATATTTAAATTTTAAAATATTTATTACAATAAAAGACACATTCCCTTTAATCCTCTTCAAAACACTGCCCGTCACTTCAAACACCCTTATCCAACTATTCTTGCCACTTTCTGAAGCAGTTCTGGAAGTTCTCTTACATGAGTGATTTTAATTATACAGCATGAATGTCCTGAATCAATTCAAAATATTCATTTTTCTTGGCCATTTTGACTTTGAGGAAGAGGCAGAAGTCATACGGTACCAAATCCATCCAGTGAATAAGGTGGATAAAGACATAACACACAAGCCTGCCTTTCTATTGGGTGGCATTTGGCAGCAGCATTCACTGTATTTTGATCACACCTTGTAAAGACACTCATGAATATTTTCCCCCTTGGTACTAGAGAGTGAACTCTGAGCTACATGTCTAGCCCTTTGTTTTTGATACAGGATCT
The DNA here is from genome assembly GCF_000247695.1 of Heterocephalus glaber. The sequence continues at coordinate 23,080,963 of NW_004624744.1, forward strand.
AGCTAGGTTACTGAACTGCCTAGGCTCCTAGACTGCTGGGATTGCAGGTGTGCACCACCAAGGCCAGCTCTGGGCACCATTTTTAACTTTTTTTGGTAGTACTGACGATTCAACTCAGGGCACTCTACACTGAGCTCCCCCTCCCCCTTTATTTTGAGACAGGGTCTCACTAAGCTGTCCTGCAGGACTTACACTTGTGATTCTTTTGTCTCAGTCTCCCTCAATGCTAGGATTACAGGCATGCGCCACTGCACCCAGCTCAGACACTCTTTTTAACCAGCCCTACTGACTATAAACTTCTTTTGGCTTCTAGCTAAATGATGAACACTGGGAGAGGACTTTTTATCAACCACATAGCCACATGAAGCTGTACCCTAAGAGGATGTTCTGAAAATGCCTGGGAGAAAAATCTCTTTCTCACAGAAAATTACTAACTATGGTCATTTATTGACCAGGTCTACTGACAGAATATGAGTCAAGAGGAGTTTTTTTGTTTGAATTGAGTGTGCTATTAAAGCTTTAACTTGCACAAATGTGTGTTTTAGCAAAAGACAGAGACCTTGGGCATTAGTGGATAGGAGGATGGGTAACAATTTACCACTAACTAAATGAATTCAGACTTTTATTTCCCTAATTCTCTCATTCTGTATTAAAGATCTGAATGTTGAGCTGATTGTCTGAAGATTAAGTATTCTACAAGTCGGGGAGCAATACAATAATATTTTAGACTTTATACACTTGGAAAACAGCACTTAAAAACAGGCTCCATTAGGTTAAGAAATTTTGTCTATTTTGCTTATTGCTGTATTCCAAGAGCCCAGAACACTGCTTAGCATATAACAGCTATTAAATGAAGATTTTGAATGAATATGTGAATGATCAGGAGATTCTTCTGTTTAAAAGCCCAGTGAAGTGAGACAATGTCAATCAGTATTAACCCAATGAGAAAATAAGTCAAAGCACATGCTTTACTAATGGAAGTTATAGTCACAGGAAAGACAAAGGCACTAGGAAAATATAAGACAGAGTCCTTGTCTGGAAAGAAGAACCATATGACATACGTAGTATAATCAGTCATATCCCAGGCAGCGTCCACAGGGTTCCAGTTGGAATTTGTGGCCAGGGAAGTCCCAGAAACAAATATGGAGCCACCTGGCCTCCTGGCAGGTCCAAAAATTCACAGCTGTAGACCTCTGAATAGCACCCTCTCCTCAATTACCCATGAGCACTTAACAAAAGAGTAGTTGTCAGAAATACCAAGGGTATTTGGTAGAAGCTCAAAGTAAAATTATCCAGAGACAACATCTTCAATAAAGATACTCAACAGTTGATTTCAATTTCTTTACAACTTTTATGTTTGTATATCATGACAACAAATTTGAATAGATGATAATAGGCATTACCTCAGCATTAGACCCCCTTTCTACCATCTTTATTATTGGAACTTTATTTTTGTCTTCTAGCCCAAAGCCATAGCTGCCTTCATTAGATTTAATCTGAAAAGAAAAATATTAACATTATTGACAACTATGAAAAACTTAAAAATAAAATAGAATGAAGTAATATTCGTCACCATCAAATATGAAGTCTCCTGCTAATGTCTACTCAAGAAGAAAAGTTATATAATAAATGAATAAACTTACCAGGAGAGATTTAGCTATAACATTTTCCACAACTTTTAAATCATGTTTCATGAGTCGATGCTTCATATTTGATCCTTCCATTTCCTCATCCGAAAAAAACCGGAAAAGCAGGGGTTCATCTTTGAATTCACTTTTTTCAAGGACTGTAGAAACAGAGATTTAAGTTGTCATTTTCCATGCCAATAGACATAAATACCGGTTCATAATTTTAACTTTGTACTCTTAGGACATGTTAGACATAGCTTCTATTTATTTCTATAATTTCAAGACAATTTCTTTAAAATAATGTTACCTAAAGTTTTTGGATTTTTAAATAAATAGTATTTTCTAAGGCTAACATTTTGGACTTAACCAAGTGTGTCATCGTACAGATTAAAATACAAGTTTAAGTAAAACTTGCAATGAATCCTGGAATGCATGAAATCTTTACATAAAACCCTGTCATGTTTTCAACTTGTAGTGAAAATTTTAATCATGCTTTTAATATCTGCACAATTATAGGAAAATTAAAATAGGTTAAGTGTTATCCTTCTAGAATGTGTGAGCAATTCTCATTGGGATCACTTTGGTTCTAACATACCAAACCAGAAATATGTCTTCTGGGTGAAATGTGTTTTTTAATTCCCATGAACTCCTAGTTTTTTTCTGTTAAAAGCAATATTCTCAAATAATCTTATTTCCACCAAGGTCTTTTTCTCCTCTTTATCTTTTTTTTTTTTTTTTTTTTTTTTTTGGTACCGGGGATGGAACTCTGGTCCTTGTGCTTGCGCAGCAGGCAGTGAAACCACTGAGCTAAATCCCCAGCCCCACCTCTTTATCTTAACATTAATACTTTTCTTCAAATCCCCTAAGATTCCTGACACACATTGATGACATAAGGTTTATGTTTTGTTTGTCTGGTTCAAACTAAGGTTAAATACCGATAGGAAGACTTTATACGGAATGAGATCCTGGCAGCTGTCAAAATGCTTTAAGAGGGAAATCTCTATTTCTAATTCACATGTCCTTAGCACCTTGAAGTGTACTTGTTGAGATAGGCTGATTCACACAGGCAAGAGCTAAAGGGAAAACAGTGGTTCTAGAGCATAATAGAAAGAGTCAGGCTTTGTGACGAATCAGTCCAGGTCTGGGACTAATTCTGGGTGTGATAATGGCGAAATTACTTAAACTCTCTGAACTTCAGTTTCTCAAATGTAAAATGAGGGCAATAAAATCTTCATAATGTTGCATTAAACTAAAATGAGGTAAGACATGTAAATAACTTGGCATACGGTAAATAATAAAAAAATACAGCTATTTTATTTCATGATTTTTACAGAATTCCGACAGATGTTGACCAGATAGATGGACTGGCTGGCAACATGAGTTACCAAATAAATCTATCAGTCTCAAAGGAAAGGAAACACAAGCCATGGCTGACAAATTAAAAAAAAATGAAAATATACTCTGGGTTGAGTGAAGTCTTGCCTAAATGACCTAAGCAGTTTCTGAAGCTCACATGAAAGTTTCTGGTACAGCTGTTTTCCTCCTCCAAATGATCCATCAAAGGAACAGGAGAGGGCATATTGCCAGGTAGGCAGGAATCGATGAGTTTTATTTTACCAATAGATTTTTGTAGGAATAATTTTTATTGTTACTCAATTTTTTATAATAAATGCTTAGATAAAATTATTATTCACTGATGCTTCATGTTAAAGAGAAAAATAGCTGAAGCTTTTGAGGGTTTTCAGCTTGATATTAGTTTTAATAGCCTAAAATGCTTCCATTCCTTCCATTCAATAGTTTGTTCTTCAGGTATGAGTATTGTCCCATAAAACTCAAAAAGTGGTCTAGACAGAGTGAGATGGTATGGAATTCCCCATGAAATATATGACAGCCAAGGAGGGTTTCAAACTGCTGGAGATACTGCTCTACTTTCTTTCAAAATAAAAGTATAGTAATCTTCTGAAAGTAATCGACAATTATACAAGCACTATTAAATTTGTATTTATAAGCACATTATACTAACACTGGAAAAGACAGTGTTTTGGTTTATGGACTCTATAAGATGCTACAATTTGAGAGGAAAAAAACACATCTTGTTGCATTGATAAATCCAAGAATCACACTGCAAAAACAAAACAAAACAAAACAAAACAAAAACTCTTGCTTCATCATAGGGAGTGTGTACCTGTACATAATATATCTTGCTTCTTTTTTTCTTATTCCTCTCCCTGCCTTTGGCCCCCTCTTCTTCATATTTACAAAAGCTTCGTTTCCCTTTTTTCTTTCTTTTTTTCTTGTCCCTTCTTTCCTTTCTCCTTCACCCCTCTCTTGTTCCCCTTCTCCTTTGAACATTTTCTTCCCATTTCCCAATATCTGTTAAATATTTCAGTCTTTATTTCCAGTTTCGGTTTCTCACACCAGAGAAACAATGCATATTGAAAGTGTGTCTGATTTATTTCACTTGAGAGTATGGTCTCAAGGTGCATCAATTTAGCTATAAATGTCTCAAGCTCATCCTTCTTTATGGCAGAGTAGTACTTCACTGTATAAACAAACTATATCTTCTTTATCCATTCGTTGGTTGATGGGCATTTGGGCTGTTTCCAAGATTTAGCTATTAAAAACTGTGCTGCTAAAAAAACCCCCACAAAACTGTGCTGCTATAAACATGGGTGTGCATACATTACTGTGCTATGTACTTTATGACTTATCCAAAGACACCAGAAAAAAAGAATTGATTTCTAATGGTTAAAAAAAAATTTTCCAGAGTCTATAATTTAATTCTCTAAGGTAATTTTTGAATATATTTTCCTAAAAAGAACAATAAATATTCAGTCACATATGTTCTCATTTAATCATTCTACTACACACTGTCATTCAAAAAACCATGAGTGTAATCTGAAATCAATTCAAAGAGGTACGTGAATTTTTTAAAAAACAAAACTTCTAGCTCAACTCATTACTCTTCTGGAATCAGCATAGTCTAGAAAATAAGAGAGAAGTCAGAACAACTGGTAGAATAGCAAAATTGCAACAAACAAATCAATTGCAGCCGATTAATAAGGACCCATCATAAGACAGCTCAATAAGATCCCATGACAAGACCCACACAGTCTTCCTGGTTCCTCTCGACTTCACTGGAGCGCTGAGATATTCCCAAGTCCTAAGAAGAACCAAAACAATGCAATACATCAATCCCTACCATGGTGCGTAAATCCAATACATCAATCCCTACCGTGGTGCATAAATCCATTGTCACAGAGCGCAGTTCCAAATATCATTGCCTCTTCTCTAGTGCGGCAATCCCCCTGTAACCAAAAAAGCACTATGTCAGTTTATAGGGAAAAGAAGGCTTGCTGCATCTATCTTTTCTTTCTTTTTTTTTTTGACATTTTAAAGAAATCACATATTATTTATATGTTATTTCAAGAAGAATTTGTTATGGTTTAATAAATCAACATGTCAAAGCAACACACTGCGATTGTATTATCCAGATCATATATTAATATAATCTCGGTCTGTTTTGACTGTTTTTTGGGTACGTGGGATTGAACCCAGAACCCTGGATACATCCCTAGACCTTTTCAGTTTCTTTTTTAATTTGAGATAGGATATCACTGAGTCACTGAATTACACAGTCTGAGCCCTGAACTTGAGATCTTCCTGCCTCAGCCTCCCAGAGTTCTAGATAATTGGTGTGTACCACTGGTCCTGCTTAGTGCATCTCTAATACATTTGACATTCATAGCATTATAGTCCAACAAAGCCATTCTAATATAACAGCACCAACTGCTACACAAGACAGGATGCTTCTAATTCACGAAATGAATTACATTCACTTAATATGAAAACATCACATGAAAAACATTTACTATTTCTTGAGAAAAACATTTCATTAAATATGAAAGTATAGTGGGCCAGGGATTTAGCTCAGTGGTTCCAGTGCCTGCCTTGCAAGCACAAGATCCTGAGTTTGATTCCTGGTACCAAAAAAAAAAAAAAAAAAAAAGAAAGAAAGAAAGAAAGAAAGAAAGAAAGAAAGAAAGAAAGAAAGAAAATGAAAGCATACAACTATAAAATATTCTTGCTATTATAGATTATTCCTTCCTGTTATTTTTTACATTTTATATTACAAATAAGCAACAGGGAAATCGCCTGTAAATTGATAACACAGTATATTAAGGTAAGTAAAAACCATGGTAGATGATCTCGGCCGCTCACTCTTCCTTCCCACCAAATGTCCTTGCTCTTGAAGGGCTCCTACAGCAACCTATTAATCTATGGTGACTTGTAAGACCTTAAGAATAAATTGTTTGGCTGAGCCAGCAAATGAAAGCTTCTCTTTCATTATTTTGTTAAAAAAAATAACCAGACTGTGCAACTGAACCCAACAAAATAGCCCAAAGCAGCTCTTTCATATGGTTTTGATATAGAAACATTTACTTCATTACAGACACATATGAACATTTATGTATCTTTGTGTGTGTATAACGTCAAAGTTGTACATTTTACAGTTAAAGAAGCTTTTTTTAGCATATCATCTCATTTTTTCCTCGTCTTATATTTTACCATTTAGGTACTCTTATCAAATCTATTCTTTCATCTTGTTCCATTTCTAGGGTCAGTGCTATAAACTGATGGTTTTTTATCCCTTGTCTAAATTACCATATTTTTTCCTGCACTCTCTCTAACATAGGAATTATAGAATCAGATTTTCTTACATAGCAATCGCATCTTCCAAAACTTTAAAGAGATCCTATTTTTAAAATAATCACAGCATATCAAAATTTTCAGTGGGTCTTGCAAGACCATCCTTGTCCTGGTTTTATTCTCTCTCTGGGCTCATTTTCCAAAGCTTAAAACCCATCCCTTTTGCTCTAGTCAACTTGGCCTGCCTAGTGTTGCCTGAACACTGTCATTGCCATCATTGCAGTCAGTCAAGTAATTTTCATATTTACAGTCCAGATATCAATACCCTGCACCCATTTAAATACTACCTATCTGTCTTGTTTTGTTTTGTTTTGTTTTGTTTTGTTTTGTTTTGTTTTTGGTACCGGGGATCGAACGTTCCAGCTCATGCTGTGAAAACTGCAGCCCTAATAACTCCCCAAATATTTACAAACTGCAGCTTCAGACTGTGTATCATGCCCTCTTCAAATATCTGGCTATTTTCTAAATTCTGTTTTCTGAATTCATTCAAGCAATATTTATATTTTCTACATATTGTGTTAAGTACTAGAGATCAAATATTAAAACATTCAAACATAACAAATTTTCCCGCCTTCTATTAATTTGAATCTAGTGAAGGATTTTAGTCACTTAAAATGTGGTACATAGTCATTATCATTACCTATTTCACTCAATAGTCCCAATCAGGCAAATATACCCAGAGAACTAGGACCACAGAAAAAGACCCTAGGGTTGTGAAACTTGTAAGGCTTCCTGAGGAGATGATGCTTAAGCAGGACTTTGAAGGAAATATAAAATATTAGGCCAACTGACCAATAGCCCCTTGAAGGCAGATACCATATTTAAGAAACTGACTTAAATATCCAAGTGTAGTAATTTGTATTTCAACCAAGCAGTATCCTCTCCCCCAAACAGTATGTTTAGTTAAAGTGGTTATCAGTTTTTCTGCCTTTTCTTTAATCAATGGAATGTAGTCATTCATTTATTAGTTCACCTAGTAGAAGAAAGTATCTCAATAAGTTTCTATTTGGGTAGCTACTATGATAAACTACATATCTTAATTTGTTTTACTTATAAAAAATTACATTTTCTCAATACCAATTCTCAGCATCCATATCAGAAGGAGAGCAACAATGACAATGAAATATATGCTTCTTTATTTAAAGTATATATTAAAGCTCATATCATCAAAGCACAATTGCTATCTAACAGGGAAAAAGGCACTGGAAGATTTTAATCATTTGCGAGGACTGGTAAACATATTTTAAAACAAGTAAGTGAAAAATGCAAAAACCACTAGTGTCTGAACATAGTAATTCTTCAGTGATACTCAAATTATGCTTAGTGGTTTTTGATAAATCTCAGCTGTTATTTTAAAAATAGGAACATCCTACTTTTGAAAGAGAAGATATCACAAAACGTTAGTTTTAGAACTCTGAAGTTAGACATTCTAAACTCAATCCTGATTCTACATGAACCTGGGCAAATTACTTCACTGTGTTTTATCTTTAAGATGTTAAGGGGTGAGGTACCTAATTCACATGCACATGCTCAAAATTTAAAGCAGCAGTAAATAAAATTCAGCAACTTGTCTATTTACCTGTGCAATTAACCAGTCTATCAATTTGTTGGCCATGACCACAGATTTGTAGGTCCTCAAATGGTAATCTTTATCTCTATAAAAGAAAAAGAAATAAAAAATATGACATGCAGAAATAAAAAATGTTATACAAAGGATATGTGAACACAAGGAAATATTTTCATTTAGTGCCAATGAACAACAGAAGTTTACCAATTTCCCGGGCTGTGTGCAAGTAGTGTGGTTTGTAAAGCATGTACAAAACCTGAAAAATGCTTCATCAGTTCAAACAAGAGGAAAAAGACACACAACCACACTAAAAATGCACATCTCCTCTTTCATTTTCCTATATACAAATAGATTATTACTGCTATGTCTTGCAATAACTTAAATATAAATATGTTATTAATAAAATCATAATAAAACAGAATTTTATCTCTTATTAAATTGTGACAGATTCTGCTAAATTCTCAAAATGTGGAGAATAAAGCAACACCCTTTTTCCTGCTTCTGCATTCTCCAGGAAGGCAGGATTTGCCCTAAAGGAGTATTCACATGGCTCTGCTGTCATGGGAAACCTGCAGTCTTGTCATGAAGTAAACACACATAGAATTTGTCATTCCTTTTTTTCTGATCAGATAGATCACGGACATAGTGAAACCTCATCCCCAGTGAACTGGCTCTCCATATCAGACTACCCATTCAGCAAACTTCCCCAGAACTGAGAAATCATTCAAAGTGTAGTCAGATACCAACAAAGTCTCATGATCAGTCGTGGGCCTAAGGGCAGAAATTTATTATGCATTCATTTTCCAGGCAGGGATCAAAAGGAAATAAGAAAATCATGGTCGTTTGAAAATGTCAAAATATGCAAGCTGTAAAACACTTGAAGTGACTGGTAATTACTAGCTACATTCACTGTACTTTAGCTCCTGTCAGTAACTTAAGATTAATATTTACATTCTTTTACTCACTTGCATAAAAACTCTGAAGTATGGTTGAAATTTATGAGATTTCAATAATAAGTGAATAAGCTTAGCCAGTAATCAGTGATAGTTTTTTTAATCTTTTAAATCTATTTTCATGTTTCTGACATAGTGTTAGTCATTTTATATTGGTTTCTATAAGCATCAATAAGAGAAAAGCATAGTCTACTATACGCCACATGTCCGCCTGGGGTTTCTCACACCACATATTTTTTTTACATAAACTGAAGTCACCCCCATTAAAAGCATGACTATCTTATATTCCATTTGCTTTATGGGTTCTTTCTCCTTAATTACTCCCTTAACAAGTCATAAAAATTGGTATTTCTAACTAGAGAACAATTCCTTCTTCTCAGCTCAGGTGAAAAATCCATATGGATGAAATGTATTTTCAGAGCACATGCTCACATGTAGAAAACAATCTACACATATCCAGATGACATGGAGACCTAAATGTCAAGTAAGTAGTAAATAAATTACTGTTTTCTAATTTAGCAGAAAAAAATAAGTACTCAGTTGCTATGAAGTATTAAGTATTACTATTAATTTGCTATTAAGTATTGCTGTTAAGTATTAAGTACTTGTATGAAGTAATCCAAAATATTTAAAGAAGATTATGAATACAATTATCTCTAATTTAAGAGGATTATGGAATAAAATTATATATATTCACTTTTCTACCTTTTTCTATTTTGGGAAGCCAACTTATAAAAGTAGATATTTCAGACTGGGCTGGGGATTTAGCTCAGTGGTTCCACCACCTGCCTTACAAGCACAAGGTCACAAGTTCAATCCCTGGTCCCGGGTACCAAAACAAAAAAAAAAAACAGACACTTCAGGAGTTATGGGTAAGATCCTGTGTTCTCCTCCAGGACCTGCACACAGTGTGTTTACACAGTGTGAAAGTGGATACCAAGATACTTAGCAATTTCTGGAATCTCTCTTTTTTCGGCATTTCCATGGAATTGAACACCAAAATGGAAAATAGAAATACTGCACACATCATACATTTGGATTCCATAGCCAACACTGAAAAGATGTGTTTATTTACTTCAGAATTGGTACACGCATTTTTGTTCTGACAATATGATTAGCTTACAAATAAACTTCTAATAATATCTACTTATTTGAAATTAATTTATCCTTGTATCAGTTAATACACATGTATCTGTGGGTATTGCAAAAGTATATTCCTGACAATCTCTTCTATTAGTAATCATAATACAAAACTCAAAATCCACCTTTTTCTTTCTAAAGATATAAATTAGAAATTAACCCTTATTCCTCTTTTAAAACATCATTTCTCTTTACAAGCAAAAATATACTGAAGCATAAAATTATAAAAATATTAACTTGATTGTATTTATTACTTGATTCCAAAATTTAATAAAAAATTTAAAAAGGGTCATTAATGATATATATGGAGAATATTTCTGAATCCTCTCTCAGTCAATTATTTTCATTATGAAAATGTGAATGTGGATTATTTCATTTTCAAGTCCTTAACTGACTGTGAATGAATAGCAAAATAATTTTAGAAAATCATAATTTATAAAGCAGAAGGTATTTTAAAATTAGGCTCAGAAAAGTTTAGGGCTATTTTAAGATAAGTGATTGCTTAAAATAGTATTTGAAAGTTAAATTTTCACTTCCAAAGAGAAATAAAATAAGACAAGTTCTAATATGCAAAGTAAACATTTCCACTTGAAATTTTTGGAACTTAGAAACCAGACTCACCTTACTACTGGAGTAAAAAGACTATGAAGACGACAATATAATCTCACACCCTGTGTGATATAAAGATATGTCAAAAGCAGGTAAGAGCACCAAATGTCAACAAAATTTTGAAAAAACAAATGAATCCACTTTTAATATCCTGAAGTCATTACATAGTCTCATTAAAAGTTATTCAAATGTTACAATATATCATACAAATAATGGCTGAAATCCTTTAAAACAGGTTAAATTTTGCCATGAATTTGTCACATATGACATGTGCAATGATTTCTCTAAATTATTTTACTTAAAATATAAAATTTCAAGACACAATTTAAGCAAAAGAAAACCTATACAGTAACAAATCCAGGATATGTATTCATTATGGCAATATAAATTTTTTGAAGTGTACAATCAAAACTGTTATTGCATTTAGTTTTTATATTTGAATTTTTAAATTTATTCAAGTATCATGATCATATGTTGCTATATGTGATAGTTTTCTGATTGAGATAATAAATAGCTTAATTTCCACTTAGAACTTGATAAGAGAAGGAAGACATGACCTAACATTGAAATTTCTGAAATATCAAAATAAAAAATAAAAAAGGCTTGCTTGTATTTGTAATTTAAGAATTTTCTATACTCAAAGAAGTTTTTTAAGTCCCACTACATTTCTTTATCCTTCCCAAGTATGACAATACAAATTCTGCCACTGAAGAAGTACTAGGAGAAGTCATTACCTTTGAAATCACATCCTGCATCTCATTTCTTGGGTAAAATGTACCATCATCATAGCGGAATCTATATAACATCTGCTCTGGCTTAAATTGATGTTTATCAGTAACTAAAAATACAGAAAAATACATTACAATAGTGACAATCTAAAAGAGTGGCAGATAAAACTCAAATAAATGTAGTACATATTTCCAAATAGTAAAGCTTTTAGTTTTACAAAGAGCTTTTGTTTCGCTAACATAGCAATGCCAATTCTGTATCTTTACAGTAAAATTAATGTTTTGTCATTTAATATCCTTATAATTTTAATATAATGATTTGAGAGCTAAATTTAGGTTGCTAATATTCAGCTAGCATTATGTGTATGTGTCTAAATACACAAGGCTGTGTTTTCCATTTCTTCAAAATATCACAAAACTGAACAAAAACTGCACTTTGAAAAGCAGACAGCTGTGTTAGTGAGCCATGGTTTGATTCTTAGCCCGGGAAGTGAACTTTAGTATCTTGCTGCTTAATTGCGCTGTGATCAAGCCAAGACAACACATATACCAATCTTAACCACTTATCTTGTGTTTAGACCTGTGGAATAGATTCAATAATTTCAATATGTAGAAATTCCAAAATTTTAATAGTTTCTAGACTGAAAGATGCTTTTCTAAAAATATCACTCAATTTTTTTTCTCAGTGGAATGTGAGAGTGTTGATCTTTTTATTACCATCCTCAGAATAAGACTTTAAAACTCCTACTCCCAGGACTTAGTGGTTTGACTGGTAAAGTCTAATAAATTGGTAAACAAACAAACAAACAAACAAAACGGATGCAAAACCTTCTCAATCACTTCCAAAAACATTGAAGAGAAGGGAACACTTCCAAATTCATTTTACCAGGTCAGACAAAGGCACTACAAGAAAATAAAATTATAGGCCAATATCCCTGATGATCATACATGTAAAAATCTCAACAATTCAACAGAATATTAAAAAATCAGGACCATGATTGAGTGGGATTTATCTATGGGGAACAAGGATGGTTTAACACTGACAAATCAATTAATAGGAGGCACTGTATTAACAAAATGGATAAAAATCATAGAATGAGCTTAACAGAAGCAGAAAAGCATTTGACAACATGCAACTTTTTTTTATAATAAAAGCTCTCAACAAATTTAGCATAGAAAGAATATCCCTCAACATAGTAAAGACCATATATAACAAGCCCACAGCTAACACTACCCTTTACAGGTAAAGTTGAAAGCTTTTCCTCTAAGATCAAGAATAAGACAAGGGTGTCTACTGTCATCACTCTATTAGCTGCTAGGCAGCCATGGTTAGTAACAAGCTCCTACACTTACACTGGGGAAAGCTGCGGCCCTTTTAAACAAATAGTAATGTTAGCTCTCCTTCAATGGTGTTATTTGGTTTTCAGAGAAGGCCCTCCAGAAGAAAACACCAGGAGTCTTCCTATACCTTCCACCTCCTAAGTGACCAAGAGTAGATTTATAATCTTGGTATAATGCCAAATTCTCAGCCTAAGAGGTGCTCTATTGGCCATTTTTAAATATCCAAGGTATGAAGAAGGATGATCTCAATTGGAGAATTACACATGATCAAGAACTGCACATGTGCTACTTCTACATGTGATGCTTAGTCTTTCCTGTATAAATATGCATAAAATTCTCCAATAAAAGCCCCTTCCTTTTTTTGTTGGGGAGATGTTTTGCTTTAAGAATTACCACCAGTATACTTGCTACAACGGACAAACCCGTTGCATTTGTTCTTATTTCTATTCAACATAGTACTAAAGTGTTACCCAGAACAACAAGATAAGAAAAATACAAGCTATCCAAATTGAAAGGAATAAAAACTATCTCTCTTTGCATATGGCACAGTCTATATACAGAAAATCTTAAAAACTATTTGAACTACTAATAGGTGTAATAAACTATTAGAACTTTTCCATGAAGGTGCAGAATGCAAAAATCAAACTACAAAATTCAGTAGCATTTCTATATGGTAACAATGAACCACTCGAAAAAGAAGAAAACTATCTCATTTATAATAGCATCAAAAAAGTAAAAGAATAAATTTGATCAAGGAGGTAAGATCTATATATTGAAAACTATAAAACACTGATGAAAGAAATTGAAGACATAAATAAATGGAAGCATATCTTATGTTCATGAATTGTGTCCATACTAACCAAAGTGACCCGTTGAAAACCATCTCTATCAAAATTAAAATGGCATGTTTCATAGACATAAAAATAAATCCTAAAATTCCTATGAAATCACAAAAGACTTTGAATAACCATAGCAATCGTGGGCAAAAGGAACAAAGCTGAGGTATTACATACTTGACTTCAAAATGCACTGCAAAGGTATACTACACCATGTCCCGGAGTGAAAACACATAGGCTAATAGAACATAATAGAGATCCCTGAAATAATCCCCTTCATTCAAGATCAACTGATCTTCAACAAAGCTGCCAGGAATGGACAACAGGAAAAGACAGTCTCTTCAATACACACATCAAGAAACCTGGAGAAGCACATGAAGGAGAATAAAAGTAGAACTTTATCTTAAACTATATATAAAATCAACTTAAAATGGATTTAAGGACTTAAATGTAAGACTTGAAACTATAAAACTACTCCAACAAAGAATAGGGAAAAAGCTTGATATTAGTCTGAGCAAACATGTTTTCATATGACACCAAAAAATGTAGGCAACAAAAGTAAAAATGAACTAATTCTGCACAGCAAATAAAATAATCAATAAGCTAAAAAGTAACTTATGGAATAGGAAAATAAATATTGCAAACTATGCATTTGATAAAGATTAATATCCAAAACATATAAGTAACTCATTCAATTCAATATAAAAAATACAAATAACCCAAACAATAATGGATAAATGACCTAATACATAAATCTTTAAAAAAATTCAGAAAGCCAACAGGCATAGGAATAGGTGCTCAACATCTCTAGTCATCAGAAAATTGCAAACCAAAACATACTGAGTTATCCAAAAGGAAAAAGATAAATGATGAAGAAGGTATAGAAAAAAGGGGATTATTGTACATTTTTAGTGAGAATATTAGTGGAAATATTTTGGAATATAAAATGTAATCCCTCAAAAAAATAAAATTGGGACAATTATTTGATCCAATAATCTCACTTTAGGGCTGATATCCAAAGAAAATGAAATCAGTATGCAAAGAGCTATCTGTACTCTCATGTTCACAACATTACTCACAAGAGTCAATATACTTAATCAACTTAAGTGTTCACTGATGGATGAATGGACAGAGAAAATGTAACTAATATACTGTATACTTGAAAATTGTTAAGAGGGTAGATCTTAAATGTTCTCACACCCCTCAAAAAGAATCCATGTGATGTCAAGGGCATGTTAATTACCTTGTTGTGATCATTTCACAATTTAAAACATCATATATTACACTGTATATACTTTATATATAAATATATACACTATATACATATATACACTATAGACATATATACCATACATACATATATACTATATATACATATATACCATATACACATACAATATATACACATATATGCCATATATGCATATAGTATACACTACATGTATGTATATATGTGTAATATTATATATGTATATAATATTATTGTCCACTACACCACAACGAACTGAGATAAAAAAGGACTCATTAAAATGTCTCTGTTTTTTTCCTTTTCCAGGTTGTTACTTTACATAAAGTATGGCAAAAAAATGACTGTTCTAGAAGACAAAAAATTCATATTAAAGCTCAAATACATTGATTTAAATATTTTCTGTACGGTACAATGTAACATTCGCAGAGAAGATAACTTGTGCAATGAGCTATACTTTCATGATTAGACAGAAGACTATGACATTTACCTTTTACTAGAAATGTTGAAAAGGGAAGAAACAAGCTGTCAGAATTAATTTTCATTAAGTACATTTGGTGAATCCCAAAGAATATCTAAAGACTTCAGTAAGCATGGACATACACACAAACACATGTGAAGTGCAGTTCTTTTACTGAGCACATACAAACCCTGGGCATGGTTTATGGCCATAAAATGGAGCCAAAGTTCTTTTCCCCCACCCTTCCTTAAAAAATAGACAACATAGCCTTTTGGCAGTTTTTTACCCTAAGTCAATATATCAAGAAAAAAGCATGTGTGAAAGAAATAAAGTTAATAGAAATATTTTGAAATTCTTTTGCATGTTTTAAGATCAGAAATTTATTTCTCTAATAAAATCTACCTATTCCCTTTTATCACTTAATATTATTTGAAATTAATTATTCTCTTGATATTCCAAAATTCAAGGACACATTGGGTCCAAAGGTTTCTTACCACAATAAAACAAGTGGTAGTTTCACCTATTCAAAAGGGAATTTTTGCCATGAGACATGCTCCTTTGACTGAAAATTACAGCCTTACAGGCTACTCTGCATCCCTTGGCTGCTGTATTGGGAAAAAAGTGAACAGGTGTGCATTCAAATCCACTGTTCCAACAGGTGGTTTCTCTAGCATGGTCAATGGACCACCTAAGAAGATTTCAGGTCATCTGGTGAAGAAAGTTGACTGATGTAATCTTTTAGACCACTCTGTAAGAGAATCATGGACATGGAAGAGTGGGAGGAGGAGCTCTGATTTGTATCATTTGCTAATTTCTGTGGTATAAATATTCCCACTCTGGACAATTTTAAACTACCAGTTTGAAGTTGAATGTGGAGTTCACCATGCAGTGCTACACCATTACAGAGTATTTGCCCCATACAGAAATAATAAACATAATGTTCAGAGAGCACAGGTAACAGTAAAATTTAGTGAAATAATTATGAAATGTGAAGTTTCAGGAATGTGTCATCTCTGTTAATTTAATTAATCTATGTAAATGTTTATACAATTTCAATGTTAATAATAATTATGCTTAACAACCAATCAGCTTGAAAAATGTTTTTAATTATCAGCTCTCAAGAGCTTGTACAGTATGAGCCAACTTCAGCACACGATAGGATACAACAAATTAGGTCTCTGAATTCTCACACAAGCATTTATACTGTAAACAGTGGAGTTGGACAAGATAAGCATCAACAGCATACCAGGGAGGAAGCATATGCTGCTTCAACCCAAGACTTCCTACTATAGACAAGGCACTGCCTCCTGCAAAGTTCTTAACAATATTCCCAATGTAAACAACAGCAAAAAGTCAATTTTTTTTTTGATGGTGGTTTTTAAGCATATGGTTCATTGAACTTTATTTTAGGAATTCTATTTTCACTGAAGTGCAGCTGGAATGATATATAAAGATAGCACATTTGGCTCACATATTTTCATTCTACTAGAACTGTTCTATTAATGCAAAATTGTGTATATTCTTTTATTCCCAGTTAGGGACAATCAGAGACTTCAAAAAAGTCTGTTTCTCATGACAAAAATTCGGTATGTCAATCTGATGTTACAACTGATCAATTCCTGATAACCCTAAAAGCCTGGGCCACTAAACTCAAGCTGTAACAAATGGAACATATGAAACGAAAGTACACAGTGCTGTATTTCTCGGAAAATTAGTTAATCAGGTTATAAACATCACTGTCCAAAAATTTTTAACTTTCATAATTTAAATGTCTGAACTGTTCTTAGATTTGAAATTTTAAAATAAAATTTATTTCAAAATATATTTAATACTTCCATTGCAAAACTGTATTATTGGAGACAGTGGTGACTAAGGTTAGGGGTATAAATTCGTTAGGACTGAATTTTTTCCCTTCTACACTTTCAAAAACTTTTGTGTCTTTTCCTTTTTGAGGGGGAAAATTAAAACTATCATGAGAAATATGTAAGGAGAATAGTCAAGAGTGTTTCTCTCTGTAGAACTTTGTGGCTCCTCATTTCAGCATTCATGACATAAAGGACAGGTCAGACTTGAAAAGACTGTGCCAATGAAGACAGTTAATATTATTCTAATTGTATTTTGTACTAACTTGCAAGTTAATTAAAATGCTCTTAACTAGCTATTTAGGTCTTTAAGTTATTGTAAAGTAAGCAGAATTCCACCCCATAATAACTACGTCTTCAGAACCCAATTCATGAAGCAAGCAAGCAATACTTCTTCATAAAATCCTTAGACCTCCTTTGACATCAGAGCAGGAGTGGAAAGGTGACTTGAAAATACCCCGTAGCTCCCATGAAAGAACATTCTTCACTACCAGCATCCTGACCCTTTCTGGCTCTGGCACTAGAATTCACTGTAATGTGCTTTGATCTATTACCAGGTGCTTACATAGTCAAAAAGGAAAACATTGTCCCCCAAATTCATTGTCATTCTAGAAAACAGAAATAATTTCACAGAGCTCTAAAAAGTTGCATATTAAGGACCAGAGGAGAATCAAGGCCTAACTGGCCTTCTCTGAGCACAAAGGAGAAAGGCTACACTCAGGGGTGACTGCATGTTAGGGAAAAGTTAAGACGCCTGAGGTTAAGTTGTTTACCAGAGAATGTACTATTGACTATTGCAAACCAGATGAATCTCGTGTTACCTTGATTGCTTGTGCCTGTGTTCAGGTGAATAAAAGCAAGGTGAGGGCTGGGGATTTAGCTCAGTGGTTCCAGTGCCTGCCTTGCAAGAGCAAGGTCCCGAGTTCGATCCCCGGTAAAAAAAGAAAGCAAGGTGAGCAAAAGGCTCAGGGCTCCACTGCCTGCTCCACCAGGCTCCACCTGGCTGCCCACATGTTGAGTGACTCCATGTCTCTTTATTATTCATCCTTGTTTGCCCCCAGGGTCAAGGAGGAAAAAAGTAGGGGCTCTGGGTCCCAGAGCAAAGTTGGTCCCATGAGCCAGCTACAGGAGGCACCCCAGTGTGTGGCCAGGGACCCGGGGTTGCCAACAGTTGCATATCCATTTTTTAAACAATTTAAATAGTATATCAACTGTTGATGGTTTAAAGATCATTTTTTCTGCTAGTTCTAACTCATAAATGTTTGCAGAAGTTCAAATAGGTAACAGAAATCACAAAAATCTCAACTGAAAACAGAAATGTTAAAAGTTCATTTTGTGATTATGACAGGCTGACATCACTATAAAACAATTGTGTGTATGTATGTGTATATATACAAACATGCAGTGTGATAAAAATTTTAAAAATTTATTACAGTAAAACACATTGTCATTACTCCCTCTTAAAATAACTTCATGTCAAACCCCTCGTATAAGTGATGCTTACTCTATCTTTAGAATAATTCCATAGATATTATATTGACCAAGAAATATGGCTCAGTGACAAGAATTGGTTGTTCATCAAATTGAGATAGCTTTATTTTTCATATAAATATATCTACACTACATTTTCCAGTTTCCTGTGTAGTCACAGCCTTGTAACTGAATTGTGGCCAAAAATATGTGCACAAAAGTGATGCACAATGGGAAATGTACAGGATCACTTAACAATAGTCAAGCCAGGAGTGGTGGCACATGCCTGTAATCCCATCACTCTGGTGGCTGGCACAGGAGGCTACCAAGTTCGAGCCCAGCCTGGATGACTTAGTGAGATCCTGTCTGGAAACAAAAATTTTTAAAAAGCCTTGAGATGCAGAGATGTAGCTCAGTGAGTATGCCTTGAGTTCAATCCCCAAAACCAGAAAAAAATTCAAGGTTACCTTTGGGAGCCACGCATTCAAGATGCAAACACCCACACACATCCCACATGACATGAAACACCACAGCCTCATCTTTCACCCTGGACTGGACTTTCCACAAGTGAAAATTAGCCTCTATAATGTAAACTACTGTACTGAGGAAGTCTGTCACAGCAACTAGCGTTTTCCTTCCCAATATTCTCTGCAAAAATTAGTTCTCCCATTCTAATGGATTTCTTACTTTCTGTAAGAAAATATGTCAACACTGGGATTTCTTGATGGACAGGGTAAAACAATAAAGTTCATATTTTAGTACGTAAAAGAACATAGCATAAAGAATGAAGGAATTAGCAAAGAAAGGAATAAACAAAAGGATTGCATAAACAGATATTTCCTTTTTTTGTTATACATTGGTAATCCATAGTCCCCAGAAGTACATGATCTAAGGGAGAAAAGAATCACCATTTATGAAGGTTAACTGATAGTACACAAAAATTCTGCATGCCACTTACTTATGTGTCAAAGGAGCACAAAGAAATTATAAATGTTTGTGATGGGAATCTTGATTGCCCCAATTTGAACATATACACTGTAAACCTGTATAAAATTTCCACTGTATTTCATAAATACATTTAATTTTTATATGACATGTAATTTAAAAAAATAAGTGAAGACCATTTTTTTCCCAAAGACATACTTGGACTTGGGGTTAGAAGAAAGCAAGGAGTAAAAAGAGGAAAGCTGTCTTGCTCACCATTTTTTCATTTCTCCTTTGTTAGATGACACTTTCTAATTCATCAAATACTAAGAGCACTTATATAATGTTTTAGATGTTTCAGTGATGCTGATGACTCAAATATAGGGTTATATATAATTTATAAGTATTATTAACTCATTCAAAATGTAATAATCCATTTATTCATTCAACAAATATTTATGGAGGACTTGTAAAGTGCTGGGCCCTCCAGGAATATGCTATACAAGATCAAAAAAGGCTTCCATTCTGATGGTGCTTATGTTTTGATTGGAGGGTAGCAAAAGGGAGAAAAATAAGAAATAACACAACATGGTAATTTCAGAGCGAGAAGTTCATGAAGAAAATTTTTTTAATTAAACAATTAGTATGTTGGAATAATGGATACTGGAAGGCCTTCTAAAAGTCAGAATGTCATGGAAAATGTGAGTTATAAATACAGGGATTCTTATCATTTTGTTTACCAGAACTTGGAAATTCCCTTGCTTGTATTAGGAATTAATAAATAACTGTTGAATGAGAACAGCAAGATCCTAAATGGGAAGTCATCTTTGAATGTTGAAGGAAGGGACAGATGGCTAGGGTGACCAGAGTATGACAGTTTAGGTAAAATCTAGGTGCCAGTCTCAAAGTGGAAGTCAGGTGCCCTATCATGCAGTGTTTCATGGACCATGGAAAACAGTCTGGGCTTTCATTTAAATTTGATGAGAAGTCATTAGAACATTGTAAACCAGGGAATCTTTTGATCTTTTGCCTGTTTTAAAGGGAATCTTCAGCTGAGTGTACTCTGCAGGCAGGGAGCAAAATGAAAGCAAAAGAAGAGTTGATAGAAACAGAGGATAATGGGGTTTCTGGAAGGGAGAGAACTGAAGTAATTAAGGAGGTGATACCTGTCTGGGTAGATGGTAACACCAATCACACAGGCAATACTCAGTATGGGTGACAAAGTGAAGGGATTTGTTTTATTTGTACATCATTATATCTTAAAAATGATGTGAACATAAAATTCCATAGGCAAATACCTACTTTTTTTTTTTTTTTTGGTACCAGGGATCAAACTTGTGACCTTGCTCTTACCAGGTAGGCAACGGAATCACTGAGTTAAATCCCTGGCCCTGCAAATATCTACTTTTTATAATTCTGTCTTTTTCTCCCTCCTCCAATCTTACATTAGAAATTCTTTCAGCTTTTATCCTTAGTCTTGTTACCACTGCTTTCTTGTTTTTGCATTTGTTGTTGATGTTCTCAGAAATCTGGTACTCTCTTGATAGGATTCTGAGATATGTCTCGCACCCTATTTCTATCCTGAGCTGTCCATTCATTACAGCCTTGTGCTGGATATCACCATCCCCTTGTCTCATACCCAGTGCATAGCAAAACCTTCATCTCTCTTAAGCCTATTTCTCCTCCTAAATTAACTATCTCAGACATCTAAATCAGAAAGTTTAGAATATAATCTGATCTCTCTCTTCATTCTTTATTTCCCTTCACCAAATAGCTATCAAATATGCTGCTTCTGTTTGGCAGAATCTCTTACATGGGTCCTCTCTTTTCATGCCCAAGGACACAGGACCTCCTAATGGGCTTGGTGCTCTGTAGTCTCTATCTTTTCCATTGCTAGCTCAACCATGCATGTGAAAGTTCTGCAGTTAAAATCTAATCAATCACTGCTTAAAAGTATTCATCAGCTCCTGACCTCAGAATAATCCCACACACCACAGCCAGAGGGTTCTGATCCTCTGGGATCAGACAGATGTCTGTGCAACTTTCTTGCCACACTCCCTTCCCGGTACACTGGCCTATAGAACACATTATCTAGCCACATGAGATTCCATGCTAGTTCCTGAGAAGACCACCATGCATGTCCCCACTACTATCCCTGAGTACTATCATTTCCTCAGAAAGAAACGTGGCCCAAGCACATTAGGGACATGTGGGACAAGTACATTAGTACATGTGCTGGAAACATGTACTAAAAAACACATTTTTAAAAAAGATTGTCCATACACACTGCCCTTCTGTCTCTGACAGAATTTCATTTCTTCTACATTGCCCGTCACTGATGCTACATGAAGTTCTTACACATACTACAGTTACAACTAGTCATGTCTGCCTCTATAACCCCACGACACTTGTCTTCATTTCTAACTCCTGCCTGTGTGTTAGCTCCTTATTTTAATGTTAAAAACTGGGTCACCATAACCCCACACTCCTTGAAACACTATTCTTTATACATTACGTACTGAAAATGTTGGGGCAGGGGGGTCCTTTAACTTGGAAAATTATTACTAAATAGAAATGAAATTAAGGTACAGGCTGGGAGATAGGGAAGTAACTCAGTAGACTAAGATACAAGCAACTTGAAAATTTCCAGATTAAATAAATAATTAAAGTAATAAAACAATTACCATGATGGATAATTCCATTTTCTAATAATGCTTGTCCCAAGTGAACACCTTCCTCAGGCCTATGGATTTCTCCCGTCTCCAACAGCCACGACACAAATTCACTACAACAGAAAACCAATGAAAACATTAAATCTTACCTCCTTGCTCTCTCACGCAAAAGTATCTGTACTATGTAGTCACGAAAAAGCTATTTAGTAAGTCTCAAAATATAAAGGAATATTTCCAATGTATTCCAGTAGGTATTTTTCACATATATTAGGTGCACAGATAGAAAACTTGCGATCTATACTAGAAAACCCATGTTTGTACACTGAGACTTTCCTAAACTACATTTAATGTACTATTCAACCTGTTGAGGCCTCTACTAAACACAAAATGAAAATGTCATTGTCGCTTTAATTTTAAAGGTATTTTCCATATAAAGGCAAATGGTCCTATAGCATCATTTAAAGAATAAATCTGAAGAAATTTTACAAATAAAATGTTATGCACATATTTTTAAAATCTAACATTTGAACTTTTACATAAGCTCAATAATTTGTCTTAGATTGGTTTTCTGTTTGGCACAGAGCCCGGAGAATCAATGTTATAAAAAGCATGAGTAAATTAGATTTCCATTTCCTTCAAAACCAAAGATAAGACAAATGCTTTAAATCAAGTCAACAAGGGACATGACATTCTTAAAACTGAATTGCCTGGTCTAAGAAATACATTTTGCCAGGTGTGGTGGAACCCACGTGTAATTCAGCACTCTGAAACCTGAAGTGCAAAGAACATGAGTTTGAGGCCAGCCTGCGCTACGCAGCAGTTCAAGACCAGCCTGAGCTACATAGCAAGACCTTATTTCAAATAAATAAATAAATAAATAAAACCAGAAAAATACTTTAAAGCAGGAAAGGTTGGTAAAGCGGGTTTTATTCTTTTATTAAATAAAAATCATCCAAAAGAAAGACCAACAATAAAAAAGAACAAGAGAAACAAAAGAATAAATAAAATTAAAAAGGACATGAGAAGTACAATAAAGAAGAATGGTTAAGATCATGTACTTTGCAGTTAGACAATCCAGATTCAATTCCCGTTTCTTCTTCTACACCTGTGTAACCTCTCTCTCAACCTCAATTTTTCCATCAATAAAACAAGAGACAATACCAATGTCATGTGCTGTCAAGGGATTAAATGAGATGAGGTATGGCAGGAACTACACCCAGTGCATCTCACAGGGAGATCTTACTAAGTCTCAAAAGTTGATAAGTGAGTTGAGACAGCTGATATGTAACTAAACCATAATTTCCCATTGAGATTAACAATTTTTTAAAAATGCCAAATTCAAATGAGGAAATCTATTTAAATATTATTATAAATTGGGATTTTTTTTTTAAATGGGAGCGAAAGGAAGAAAGGAAGTATATGAGGGGCTTTATCAGGGGACCTACTCAAGTAATGGAGATTCCAGCAACATTTTGCTAAAGGATCATGGTCCACACAGAAAAGATCTCAAACTTGGGCTATAATGCAGCACTGTAATGCTGTGAGGGATAGGCCACAGTAACACTTTCTAGGCTTGTCTTATGTGTCAAGTGCTCTGGAAAATGCTTTACAACTACTAACTAGCGTTATGATCATGAGATGGTGTGAAGAAAGGGTTAGCCAAACCCTTACTCAAAAAATTAGGGCAAATTTTGCTCATGCTAACTTGTTAACTCTGTTCTCCTAGACATCTGATCACCTGATGAAGGTAAGATGTCAGCATTGCTATGGTAAGAATGATCCCTAATGGCTAGCTACATTGCATGCCTGTAGGATCCTGGGGAAGCCATAGCGTGATGTGACACCTACATGTGAGTATATTCCAGTGGGGACCCTGCATCTATGACAAGTTGGATCAAGATCTGTGCTTTTTGCTGCATAACAGCTATCAGCTGGTGGAGGGGGGGCCTGCCAGGAGCTACACTATTGGGTAGCTGTGTTGCCTGCTGTGAGGACCACTCCCTCTGAAGACAGCTCAAGCCGCCCTGCAGGCAGAGGCTTTCCTCGTCCACATATTTTAGTGTTGGAGTTAGAGGTAAATGTGGCCTATGGTCATGTTGCAACTACCCATAGTTAGTTAAGAAGACATCTTAACAGGCATTACAGATAAGCACTGCAATCATCTCTTCATATCTTGAGGCAAAACATAAATTTAACTTTCCCAAATCACATCCCAAATCACCCAAATTTAACTTTCCCAATGATAGCCAGTGGGAGCACCAAGATTTGATCAGAGACAATTTGATTAAAAGTCTGAACTCTAACTACAACTCTAGCCTACTTTTACGGAACTGACAATGGCATCCACTGACTATATGAACTTGAAAAGCTCCCTGATCCACACTTCCTGTATCTTTAAAATAGAGAGGCAATTAACTCCTAAGTATGTATTAAGAGGATCAGAAATTATGTACAGAATGAGGTTAACACAGAGTCTTAATTAAGAAGAGCTACCTGGGGCTGGGGATTTAGCTCAGTGGTTCCTCCTTCCACCTCGCAAGTGCAGCGTCCCAAGTTCGATCCCTGGTGCAGAAGAAGAAGAAGGAGAAGGAGAAGGAGGAGAAGGACACGAAGACGAAGACGAAGACGAAGAAGAGGAAAAAGGAAGAAAGAAGCAGAAAAAAGAAGCAGAAGAAGAAGAGCTACCTGAAGCAGCTACCTTTTCTGGTGGCTCTGCACCAGACAGGGACTCCCACTTGGGATTGTCTGAAGAAACCAAATGATACATACTCAATGGTATCCAGCCCCTCACATGATTCACTTTCTCAGATTCTTCATCTGTGCCTCTTCATCTTCAGCCCCACAGTCTAAATTCTAAATTGCCTTCAATTTTCCAGTATTCCCAAACTTTTTGGATCCACCACTGTCAACTCTGACTTTCAAGCCCTCTGTGCATTTCCATGCCAGATCCATCATTCTGTCTTCTACAGGCAGTGCCCCACTTCTTGCCTTGCTCCAACCTCTGCTTCACACTCAGAACATGGTATATCAAGAAGTATGAAAGTCATAGCTAA
This sequence comes from Heterocephalus glaber, assembly GCF_000247695.1. Next base: position 23,106,162 of record NW_004624744.1, read on the forward strand.
ATGACTGAGGTTACAAAGTTACCTGGTCATGATTCTAGCTCTCTTCTCATTGAAGGTCTGGGAAATGTAATTCATAAAGAATTACTTTACTCAAAAGTGTTTAGTGGGGTACTTTTAAAGGAGAAAGAAATAATTAAATAGAGTTAACATATGAGATAATAAACATCCTACCTTCCGAGAAAGCATTTAGGGAACGTAGTCAGTTTTCTTTTTCTGTCTTTGATTAGATTTCCTTGCTTGCACATCATTTTATAAAGTTTCTCACCCTGTTCAGAGATCATTACCCAGGTGTCTTGCTCCATTCCTAATTTTAAAACTATCAAAAATGAGAGTAAGGGTAGGTAACTGAAAAAGTCTCATTGATTCATTTATGCTTTAAACAAACATTAATTGCATGTCTACCACATGCTGAAGGCTGTGGATACAGAGCTCTGTAAGACTGGGTTCAATATTCAAGCAGTTCATGGAATACTAGAGAGACAGTCAAGGCAAGATCCTCAGGGTTTAAGATACCTTTGTGCAACTGTGCCCCAAAGGCACACAGTTTAGCCCTTGGAGTAAGAGAACCAGATAAAGTTAGCATAATTGGACATGGCAGCCCTGGAGACAATGCTGCAGGCATGGGGGAAATTGTGATATAATAGGGGCATATTCAGGATACCACTTCTTCCTAAGAAATGTTAAGAAATCTTTCACAGAAAGGCCATGTTCAAACGCACGATCACAAACAGGTATTTCTAGAGAAAGAGAAATTATTAATAGGAGCTAACCAAGATTAAGCAATACAGAGGTATGGAGCCCTGGGGTCCTTGTAGTTTCAACTTAAGTGCTAGGGAAACATCTAAGTGTTGTAACCCATAAGAGGGGAGAAGCAGTAAAGAAAATTTGTTACTATGGAAACAAAACTCAGAGGAGACTACGAGGAACAAAAGGAAAGGGAAAGAGTTTTAACAGAAGAGATCATTCAAAAGAACCTGCAGAATTTCAAACCACTTCAAGCCCCTGCAAACAAGGGGCTCCAGGACAAGGAAGATAAAATTGAAAAGAGGCAGGAGGTAGTATTGGTAGGACACAGCTATTGGTTATATATAGATGTGAAAGAGAGAAAAATAAAGGGTATTCAGGGTATGATGAGAGTAACCGAATGAAGCCAGGGACAACGTTTGGGTAAAGGAGCCCATCATTCCTGAGAATTCTGGGTAGATTCTAGGCATCAGTAGAACATAAGTACAAAGTCCAGATAGGGCTGCACACATAAAACTGAAGTGATAGTGCAGAAGTGGACACTAGTGTGATGGAAATAGATAGCAAGGAATCTAGTTAGAAGCCTGTGTCAAAGCTAAAATCTCACGACTGTGAACAATCAACTGTTGCAGAAGAAGAAATTTTTAAATTAATTTTAGTCTTCTATGCTACAAACTTTCCTGTTAAAATTTTATATTTTTTACAATGCAGGAGCCATGATATTTATCGGCACTAGTGAATAATCCCACAAGAATATAATTTGAGAAGGATAAATATCAGAAATGATTTATTCCATCTGCTTTTTGCATTGTTACTGTTTCAAATTTTTGTCTTATGGATCATAGCCATTCTGAGAGAGAAAAAGGTTCAACTTAATGAAAAAATTCAATTCACCTTTTAAGTTATTTACTTTGTTACTTGAATTGATTGCTAGAATCAAAAAAATCTAGAGTCAGTTAAACATTCATAATTTTGTTGTAAAAATTTCTATCTGGTTCTTTCCCCAAGGTCAATCAAAAGAATAAGTATTTGAAAATGCTTTGGAAATTCTTATAAAAATATATACTGAGAATATTTGAATGACAATAGATACTTTGCATATTCTTCAAGGGAAAGCATTTGAAGATGAAAGAAGCTTCACGTACTGGGATTTTATTACCAATTATGTGTTTTGCTGAATCTCAGCAAAAAACAAATAACAGTGGCATCCTTAAATATTAAAAATTAATTATTAA
>NW_004624744.1:23108395-23225771 GCF_000247695.1 Heterocephalus glaber
AACATATTTGGTCCACAAATTTCCAGAGTACTGTTAAATATATAGAGAATAATTGTTGGAGGTTCTACAACACTGTAATATATTATTGAAGTTTCTCTCTTAAGAGAAAACTTTGTGGTACAGCTTTAGTGGTGGCAACAATAACATGCAAAGAAAATTGTACAAATTTTGAAGCAAGAGAAATGAAAAGACATTGCCAGCCATACTCTAATTATGTTGACAACTATATTAAATTTTCAAAACTCCTTTAGCATGATGCTTACATCCCACAATAAATGAAGATGAACATCACACACCAATCCTCTCTCTCATAACTCTTTCCATTATTGGCTCTCGTGCTAAGTTAGAAATTCCACAAAGAATAATACGGCTCAATTCAAGCACCCACCTTTTCGTCGTTCTCTTTCTTTCAAAATTGCTTCAAACCATTCATGCTTTTCTTCTGGTGTTTTTGCCATGCACACAAACCACTTATTTTTAGCCGTGTTATGTATTTTCCACCCATTAACAACAATATGTCCACTGCTATGGAAATCCGCTAGCAAAGGCCAATGAACAAAATGTAATATATCATCAACATGATCATTCAATCCACGAAAGTCCCAAATTTATTGAATTATTCAAAATATCTTTACTTTTGTATAAAAAACATAAAAGTTGAAAAATTAAAGAAATGTTTTTATACTGAATGCAGTTAGTGTCCAATAATGGAACATGGAACATTTCTAAGTCACATTAATACTATACACCAAAATGAAAGTAATTACTAAAAATAATTACCATTTATTTACTCTATGTCCAAAATATTGTTCAACTTTACACAGCAATGAAATAACAGTTTAGGAATTTTCTTTTCAATTAAACATTCAAGATATCAAATTTATTTTGTCATTCTAATATTCCCTGTAAATAATATTCTAGGTTTCAGAGACAGCCTTTACCACACAGAACATTTCTCTAATATTTAATTATCAGCACAATAAAAATACAAACAACTCAATGGAGCACACTACATATATTTACCTAAGCTGCAATGAATGGAAACATACAAATGCCAAACCATTATCATGGCACATGGTTAAAACACTCTTCAAAACCACATCACTCCAAAAGTTCATTGATAGGGTTTTGGTTCTACTTTGCAACTAACCTTTAAGATTAAAGATTAACTGTCAGATTTTGTTGTATTATCAGAGAAAAAAAGTCCACAATTATCTGAAAGGTCATTAAAATACTCCTTCCTTTTCCCACTGCATACTGTGTGAGGTCAGATTTTCTTTATATTTTTCAACTCAAACAACATATAATGACAGATTAAGCAGAAGTTACATATAGAAAAGACTTGCCAACATATAAAACATTGTTTCTTTTGTTACTATGTTTTTGTTTTAGAAAGAAATTAATTTTCATGAAAATATATTTATGCTATCAAAAAACCATGTCATTCCATACAATTCACAGGAACAAAAACTCAGAAAAAGATTTTCTTGGAGAGTGAGTTAACATTTAGTGGTCTTATTTAATTCCTCACCGTAATTTTGGCTAAACTCTCATGTTAGATTTGCAAATGCCATCAGCAAATACTTCACAACTGTCTACCTAACCACAGGAAGAAAATAATGACGTAACTTGTAAGCAACTTTACTAGCAGGAAAGTTCATGCCAACTAAAGATTCCAAGATAGAAAAAAAAAGGATGACAGAGGTCTAAATCAGCATCAAATTAAAATAACAGTTTTCATTTGTCTCCCTTGAAAGTCATTAAACAGCAATGGCCAGTACAGCAGGGATAAGACACAACAATGTTGAAGGTGGTTCAAAGACTGACTTTCTGGAACTTTACCTAATGTGCTATTTTCTCTCTCAAATGATTTATTTTCTTAAGTTCTGAGTAGACTCAGATGAACTGGCACTCATTTTCCCACAATCTGGTTCTCATAGTCTTTCCATTAGTGCCAAAATAACCACACATTATCTGCTATTAGAAAATCTTCAAAACACATTATCAAATAGTGTTCTATAGTGCTGGGGTCTGTAAAACTTCCAGGCTACATTTCAGGAAGAATTATTTCAGTATTAGTCTAACATGTTCCCACCACTTTGCTCTTTGCTGCTTCCCTGGCTGCCGTGAACACATGCATTCTACAGGCTGAGGTTCTCATCCAGCTACCTCACTGTCCTTGCTGCTCCACAACCTCCTATATGAAGCCTTTTCTAACCACTCGTGCCATGCATTCAAACTGCCTTTGGAAACTGTACAAACTCAGAACCAGACAAGTGAGCAAGGGATTGGTTCCATGTGGATATTGTTTCCATGTCCAGAAACCAAGATTAGCTGACTGTCAAATCTGTCTCAAACAACAGCTTAACTGCTACAGCTGTAAAACTTTGAAAGAATATTTTGTGTCACATAATAACTGTAAGTAATGAAAGAATGTTCCTTTTACAAAGTTTATATGCTGGCTGATTTCTATCATACCAATTTTAAAAATCATAAGTAATTTTATCCATATATACATGTTTTTATATTATATATATGTATAAAATGCTTCAAAAGTAGCATGTATACTTAATAGTATTGTTATCAAACATTTTGCAAAATAAGCAATTACTTCTCATTTATTTCAAAAGATGTAATATATAAATAGATTAATAATTTAATCATACCACATTGTTTGACAATGTGAATGTATAGATTTCTATAAGAATTTTTTAAAACTACAATTTACTCATGCTTACTCAGTTTTCTTTTGATGGATATTCAAAATAAGAATTAAACTTGTGCATAAGGAACAGTTTCACTAAGATCATGCAAAATTCAGTAGTCACTTATCCTTAGCAGGTGTGTGTGTGTATGGGTGTGTGTGTGTGTTTGTGGTGCTTGGTTTTGTTTGGATGCTGGGGACTGAACCCAGAGACTCATACATACTAAGCCCGCATTCTATCATTAATATACAGCCCAACCCCCCTATCCTTAGTAGGAATCAAAACATAGTTTAATGAAAAATAATTTATTAAATGGCAAACATAGGAATTTGGAGGCTTTGATGGATCTAAAATATTAATTTTATAGAAAACGTCTAAAACTGGAATTAAAATTGTCATTCATTACATGGAGAATGTGCAAGCACAATGGTCTGTAGTATCTGATTTCTTCCAAAACCAAAAAAATCCAAGGGACAGACCTTAAGAAGTCACTAATTACTTTCAAGCTCTATGGTTTGCAAATTGCTTACTCTTAATTCAACAGTTTCATTTAATGAAATGGGGTTTTCCCAAGAATGATACATTATCAATCTCAGTGGATATTACTGGTATCTATTCAATAATTTTTGTATTTTATAAGATGGACAATATCCAAGTATTGTATACACAGGCTAGGAAACAGAAGAAACTGCCAAAAGCATTACTCAAAACATTAAGTACCTGATGTCAAAATAATGTATTCAGTCCTCATTCTAGTTATCAACAATGTGAATGTATAAATTTCTATAGGAGCTTTTTAAAATTACAGTTTACTTGCATAAATATTTGATGGTAAGAAAATTATATTTTACAATATTTTAATAGTTTTCAACTAATAGAAGAAAATTTTCTAGTGTCCAAAATAGTATTGGATATGATTTAGCAAACAGAAAAAGAGGGGGTCTAATTTTCTTTTAAAACTCTAGAAATAGCTCTTCTCATGACTTTTTGAATTTTCAAATAAATTTCATTAAATTAATAACATATTCAAAGCTTCAGTGTATAAGAACAGATTATGCTCTTTGTACTCTTTTCAAAATTGTGAAGATATTGTTACTTTTTAATGAAGAATGTATTCAATTGATATCATGTAATAATATCATGGTGGTAAAGGTAGCAATGGTTTAGTCAATTGGTTATTATGCAGCAATTAAAAACTGTTTATTTGGTGATGTGAGGTAAAGATAAAGACTATTATCATTAAGATTATAATTAAGATAATGTTTTTATTTAAGTGAAGGATACAAAATTATCACAACCAGTGATAAATATCACGTGATCATCTCAGTAGATGGAGAAAAGGTCTTTCACAAAACCAACATCCATTTATAATAAAAACCCAGAAGAAAATAGATATAGAAAGACTCTACACCAAACAAATAAAAGCCATTTATAACAAACTCACTGGCAACATCACACTTACCAGGAAAAAATTGAAAGTATTTCCTCTAAAATTAGAATCCAGACAAGGTTGTCCACCATCACCACTACTGCTCAAAACAGTACTCAAAACTTTAGCAAGCAATCAGTCAAGAAAAGAAATAAATGGGCTATTAAAAGAAAAGGAAGAAGTCAAACTATCCTTATTCACAGATGACATGATATTTTACATAGAAGACACAAAAAACTCTACCAGAAGACTCTTAGAATGAATAAATTCAGCAAACTAGCAGGTTATAAAATCAAAACAGAAAAATCAATAGTGCTCCTGTACATCAACAATGAATCCACTAAGTAAGAAACTGGGAAAACAACTTCATTCACAATAGCTGTAAAAAAAATCAAATACCTGGGAATTAACCTAACCAAGGAAGTGAAAACCACTATAATAAAAATTACAATATTCTGAAAAAGAACATTGAAAAAACCATTTGATAATGAAAAGATATTGTGTATTGTGCAAACATATATCAATAAAAGGTGGAAAAATCTCAAGCCCATGATTTTAAACTTGTCTAAAATATATGCATAAAAAGGAAATTAAAGAAAATATTTTAACTCTATTTGGAAGCAAAATTTAATTTTCTAAAAACTATATTCAACAATATGATGGTTTCAAATATTTTATTAAAATGACAGCTATAATTTTTCCTTATAGACTATCTTAAGAATAAAATGTCTTATAAAGACTACCTTAAGAATAAAAACATTCATCTTATCTAATTTGAATTTGACGATTGAAATCTATGGTTTGCTCAACACTGAAATATAGATCCCATTTTCTGAAGGATAACATTCTTGCCCTCTGCCCAATCGTACAAATACTAGTTGTTAAGGAAGAATATAAATTATCTAGTGCTATTTTTTTATGACTTTCCAAGTATGCGCTATGAAAATTACCATGGAAATTGAATCTAGGAAGTTCAATAGCATTCCTCCTATTCCTTTAAGTTTGATTTTTTAAAATAGCAGGGGATTTAGCTCAGTGGTTTCACCGCCTATTGTGCAAGCACAAGGACCCGAGTTCAATCCCCGGTACCAAAAAAAAAAAGTAGTATAGCATAAAATAGCATCATGATCAAATTGATATCCCCAGAAAGAATCTTCAAAGAGGAATGAAATGAGAATTGAAATCTAAGAGAATGGTGGAATGAAAATCTGGCTACAAATTCAATGGTTAACATCTTCTTTGAACACAGGAAATAATGAATAACACTTTTGACTTCTGCATGCCACATCATCATTAATTACATTTTTTCTAGGATAATATATAATTATAGTATAATACAACTTAGTAAACATTATAAATAAAATTACACTTATATTAATTCTCAGAAGATCTGAGCTATTTATATGTCAGCTGAAAACTTAGTCTCATCTCAAATATAATTATTTTTTTCTGCAAGTTTTGAGCTAAATCAATGTAATTAGTTGTCAGATAAGACTTCTCCATTAGAAAAGAAAAGCATTTTATTTATATCCACAGTATATAGAAATACTCAGCAACAACAGAACTTTCTCATGGGACTAAATCCAATGACCATTTATGGAAACACTCTGCTCCTGTCGGGCCTCTTTGGATCTCATTCCCTCATTGCCTCCAAAGACCATGGTTTCTTAAAGTTCTTTATCTAGTGACCCAATTTCCCAGAATCACAATAATCATTATCAAAATGCACTTCAACCAACAATACAGATGGCATCAATGGTGGCAATCACATCATCTGGAGAATGAAGCAGGAAGTGGAAAACAAGGGGTAATGATTAATCCCTCAGAAAGTAATACCCAGAGCTCTAAGCCAACAAAAGATAAAAACAAAATAATGAAAGTGCCAAAGCAAAAGGGGGGAGTGGTTCCCTTAGGGAAAGACAGGGCCTGTAAAGAATAGGGTATAGGGTGGAGGTCTGAGTATCTTTCTGTTACTAGCTGACTTTCTCCCAACTCAAGTGCAAAGTGGCCATTGGGATCTTTCTGAATGTTCAGATTACTGAGGCAATATAGCTCCTAACATTTTGAACATATTATTCCTAAAAATCATTACATAGTACTCTTATCATAAAATGAATTTAGCCACTTACAAAAATTAATATGTACATCCCCACTATAGAAGAATAGCCTGCTGGGTTGTTGGCACGATAGCATTTGCTATGTGTTAGAGTTTGCCACAGAAAGGGATTTGAAATGTGATAGCCACCTGTATCTGCTCTCTGATCACTCTAGACCTCTACCTCACCATTTGCCAGTGTGTAACCTCTCTACATAATCAAGGGGTGGGTCCACACCAAGTGCCAAGTCTCAGGCACCATTTAAATTTTGCTCATTGTATGCCGTTTTCCCTTAACTGCCGTAATTATGGTTCATGATTTTAAATACTTGACTAATTGCTATTATGCTAATGGAAAAGGGAAATGGCATATATGTGAGGATTTGAAAATCCATGCCCCTGATAGATAACAAATATTCTTCTCCCTTCTGGGACTCCTGGATGACAATGAAGGTATGTGGGAGGTGGGGAGCCAATCTACACTACAATCTCTTGTATAGTATAATGAATACTACAAGCATATGTCTCTACATGAAAATAAAAGCCATTTGGAGACAATGTACTTTATTTCATCTTAGCATTTTCCTAGTATACCTCTGAAACTATGATTACTATCACTAGAGAAATTGAATTGTGACTCAATTTTCTAAGCATTCAATTTATAGACAATTTTTTTCAAATAGGAAATAAAATTTTATTTTAATTTCATTTTACTTAATGTGTATGGCTAATCATCATTTCATGATCTTGCCTGTAAAAGTCCTGACCTTCAAATTTACAAGACAAAAATCGACTCACTTTTCATAAAAAAGTATAGTACTTAAAATGAGCACTTAAAATTAAACAAATCATTGCTACCCACAACTTTTCTCTACGAGCAAATTGATGATCTATTTATATTGGTTAAAATCTCATAGCTAAAAAATCTAGTTATATTCTACAGTGAATATACTATAGGAATAAAAGTATATATCACACATGTAAGTCATATAAGAATATAAATTAAAGAGAGTTAATGCATTTGTTGGATATTTTCTATGCACAGTCTGTACACCAGCAACTGCGCACGGCCTAGGGAATTAAAGCAGAATGGACATTCTCAGACAAAACTCTTCTCAGCTGATTCTCAGCACTTCTGTACTTCAGCGTGTGCATTAAACCTGATTTCCACTTTCACAACAATCCCGCACTCTTTCACCTCACCTTTCTCCTCCTTCCACCTGATTGCTTGCTCTACTTAACAAAACTATTTCTCAGGTCTAAAGCATGGCAGATAAATCATGAAAACAGAATTCTGCCTGACGAGGGAGCCTGCTACCAGCATCCCATTTCAGAGCCACTCGGCACTCACCTGTTCCGTCATCCACATTCTCCACTTCCATCACTTCCGTGTTGATCCGGCCACGAAAAAGGTACCGATGTCCATCTGTGGAACCCTTGCTATTCTTCAACCGTCTTAAAATGAATAAAACCACAAAGACTTTGTTACAAAACTTAATGAGAATCAGTGCTAAAATAATGGATTTTAAACTGGGCCCAGGGGCACAAGCCTATCATCCCAGTTACTGCAGAAACGGAGGCGGCTGATCACAAGTTCAAGGCCAACCTGGAAAACTTAGCAAGACCTTGTCTCAAACTTAAAATACATAAAAGGGCTGGGGATGTAGGTTCGTGGTAGGATGCTCATGGGCTCAATCCCCAGTACAAGAAACAAACAAAAAACTACGAAATTCTTTGAAGAAGACATCAATCAACATTATTAAACGATTGTGGCACTCGGTGGCTTTATTTGCATCCTTTCATTCACAGGAGCACTGTTTGCTTTACAAGATGGAAATGAGTACCAGTTTTTTAAATAAATTGAAGCTTTAGGAAAAAGGCTGTATATAGGTGAGAGAGTAAATACGTAGTTTGCTCCGTGTAGGCCGTCAGCATTGTCAATCAAACTCCACCAGACACTAAAGCTGGTTATTTTAATGTCACATTTGAGTTTCTTTCACCTTCATTTCTCATTTTTCACTACCAGATAATTCCTTTTTTTCAAGGGTTGGTTAACCAATTCAGTTAGTTCCTGCGATCTTTCTTCAAAGAAACTGACTGTAAAGAGGTTCTTAAGATGAGCAATATCCAGCTGTAAAATATTTTTCTATACCGTTTTTATGATATAACTGTAATTGTCGAACAAGTCTCACAATACATCTATAATCCTTCCTAAAAGTCTTACTTATTCTTAAAATAAACCAAAACATTTTAAAACTTGTGTATATCTATTGTCAGCCTTTAATCTTTGAAAGTGGGTGACACAAAGTAAAAATCCCAGGTTTACTCATGATATCTGTAACAATGAATTAGGTAGTTATGTATTAGAATTACCAAATGCTCAGCGGAGAGGTTTTCTTTCAAAACGTTTTATTAATTAAACAGGTAGGAGTCTCAGAAATGATTCAAGGAGATTCAAAATTACCTAGTCACTCAAGAGATTTCAATTGGCCTAGACTCTTCAATTTGACTCACTGACAAAAATCTATCTAATAATTTAAGCGATGGAAATAAAGATTAATCTGTTGTGCTATACAGACCCATCTAGCACAAGTTGAGCCTGCCCCCTACCTGCAATACCCCTCTCATCCCCTCCTCTGAAGGTAGACAGCCACCCTTAAACATACCTGAAATAAAAGGGTGGATTTAGGAAGGTGTCTCACATTGCTGTTAACCTTCAAGGCCCTTCAGGGCCCCTTGGAAAAGACTGTGTATTCCTGACTTGATTGTCCTATAACCTTATCAAAACGTAGTACTGTAGTCTTTATTGCCAATAAGAAAAAATAATTAACTTGATTATTCTGACTGGAGAGTCTTTCAGCCCCAAACTTCCACCACTCTGCATTTGCCATGTTCACTTTTAGAACAATCTCTCCATGTCTTTTGTTAATAATCCTAAATATATGCTGCAAATCACGAATTCAGGCCAAGTAGATATGAAAATTGGCAACATAAGAGATCAGATATATATATATATATATGATATATATGTATTTGACCTACATTACACATTCATTAAGTACATTTTTAAATGACAGGATTTTAATTTTGTAAAACCTTCCTAATTTATGAGGTGTGATCAAAAATAGAGTGGATGTTTGGGTTTTTTAAATTTATTACAGTAAAAGATACTTCACCATTAAGCTATCTCTCTCATTTGTTTCACACTTATTCTGTCATTCTTCTCATCTTCTCAAAGGCAGTTCTGGGAATCTTCTTTTGTGAGTGTTATGTTTTGTATCTAAAATGTCCCTAAAAGCTTCATGCACTCATAGGTGGGGTTTGGGCACGGTGATTGAATTGTGGAGGCTTATAGCTGACTTGCCCTTAAGAGGTGGAATCCGGTTGAAAGAGGTAGGTTACAGGGGACATAGCTTGGAAGGGTCTATCTCTTCCCTTGATCTCTCTGCCTCTGTCTCTGTCTCCCTCTGCCCCCCCACGCCACCTTGTCACATGCTGTTTTTCCTCTGGCATACCACCCTGCTTTGGAACCAGGCGACTATGGACTGAAACCTCTGCAAACTATGTGCCAAAATAAATCTTTTCTTCCTTAAGTAGTGGGTGTCAAATATTATGTGTAAGTACAGTACCTAAGACAATGAGAGTCTTTAGTTGTGCTGTGATGGCTCCCTCAGTGTCCTGAATTGATTCAGAATGCTTCCCTCTCATGGTCATTTTGTCTTTGAGGAAGAGCTGCATGGTACTAGATCTGGTGAATACAGTAGATAAAGACACATTATAATGTTTTTACAAGCCTATCTTTCCATTAGATGGACTTGGCAGGAGCATTCATTGTATTTGTATATTTTTAAAATCACACCTGGGAAAGACATGAAAGAGGAATTCCATAACTGCTTCAGAAGTAGCAAGAATGATGGGGTAAGTGTGTTCACAGGAAAGAGGAGTATTTTGAGGGGGATTAACAGCAATATGTCTTTTACTGTAATAAATATTGTTAAAATTTAAACATTCACCTAATATTTTGATCACACTTCATATTTGACAATTACAATCATGAGACCATACAATATCGTCATTTGTACATTTACACTAAGTAGATTTACATTCAGGTAATTATATATAATCTACTAGATATATAATACTGTATATCACGGTATCTTATGAGAAAGAATTTCTTGAAAATCAGTACATTATTATTAAAGCAAACCATATTCAAAAGGCCAAATATCCTTGAAAAACAGTTTTAGTCACAGTCAAAATAATCAGAAATATATATATAAGAATCTATCTTTGAGTCTTATTTTCCAAAGTATTAATTTTCTTTGTCTTCATCCTCTGAACAGCTTTAGATATTTATCTTGGAATATTTTACCTGTAGATATAAATATTCAATAGAAATTTAATAAGGTCCTGATAGTTTTGATTCCTTAAGAAAACTGAAAAGACTATGTAATATTACTGTATATTTTCATATTTTCATTCTGTCACATTTGCAATAGCAGATTGGAAACAACCCTAAAGTTCAGTAATAAAAGGAATAATTAAATTGTGATTTATTTGTGACATTAAACCAGTGAGATGTTATACAGCACTTAAAATGAATAAATTATTGTTACATACAAAATGATTATTATTTTAGAAACTACTGAACGTAAAAAATTGCAAAAAACTAAATATATTATGTAACGACCTCATAAAGCACATAAACAAGCAGTATCATATTAGTATGTCAAATACTACCTCAGAAATCATTTCTTAAACTGTCTCCTAAGATTACTACCATTAGAAAGATCCAGAGGTAGAATGCCTAATCTAGCACCCCTTCCTTTAAAGAATGTAACTCTAGAGTTATAAATGCATCAAGTGTCTGATGCTTGTATTATAATATTGTAGGACTTTGAAGAGGTCCCATTTACTCATACATTCTAAAGGCTTTCTAGATCTTAAAAAGTCTGTGGTAAGGCGCAGTTTATGGAGGAGATGAAGTATTCTAAATGAAGGGTGAAAGATCGTTAATTTACAGGGCTTCAGCAATACTGGGAGGGAATAGATATATTAAACTGTTCAGTTACTTCCATTTCTAACCACTATGCATTTGGTCTAACTACACATTTATTAAGGATTATTTGTTAAACTGTAGGAGTCCAGTTTTATGAAGCTTTTCCTGCTGCTTCACTTATTTAACAATTACAATCATGAGATGTTATCATATCATCATTTGTACACTGATGTTAACTTTGCAAATGCTCTGGACCTGATGGCCTGCATACATATATAAAGATAAAATAAACTGTAATGAAAAAAAGATCTTATTCTCAAACTGATGTCTTTAAAGAACAAGAAACTACAGACATTTATAGCTAAATGGATGCATATTGAGGCCATACTCTTAAGTGAAATAAATAGGACACACATGTGTAAATACTGAATAGTTTCTCTGGTGTGAGAAACTGAAAGTGTAAATAAGGATTAAAATGATTAAAATGAATAACTGATAATTTGAAATTTTTTTTGTATTAAATTCTTTTATTGGTACATTGTAGGTATACAACACAATTACATTTCTCATTGGGAATGTCATTATATTGTATACCTACAATGTACCAATGATTAGAATGAATAATCGATAATGTAAAATAGGAAGAAAAGGTCCAAAGGGGTAGGGGTAGTGGGAGGGGCAGGGGAAAGGAAAGAAGGGAAAGGAAAAATGATGAGAAATGGAAAAAATGGAAATAAAGTCTTTGTAAATAGGGAAGGGTGGAGGGCATGAAGGGGGGCTAGGAATGGGGAAAAAATAAGAACCAAGATGCATTATGTAAAGGTACAATTCCCAATGAGAAATGTAATTTGAAATATTAAAAGCTCCAAAGGTGTAGGGGTGGTGGGAGGGGAAGGGGAAAGGAAAGAAGGGAAAGGAAAAATTATGAGAAAAAAAAAATGGAAATGAAATCTATGCAAATAGAGAAGGGTGGAGGGGATGAAGGGTGCACAGGTAATGGGGGAAAAAAATAAGAACCAAGATATATCATGTACAGGTACAAACACCCAATGATAAATGTAAACATATTGTATACCTAAAATGTACCAATAAAAGAATTTAAGGGAAAAAAACTGATGTCTTTAATAATTCTACCAAAGTATGTTGATTCACATTACAATTTTAATGAGCTAAACACAAGCAAAATTAATGGCCTCTTCTACTTCCCAAAGCCTATTTCTATTAACCCCAATCTTGCTATCAAACACTAGGAATTTAGAAGACCATGGTAAAAGAAATATATAGGTTCATTTTCACATCTGGTAAAAGGGAATTTTGAGCTGAGCACAATACAACCCTGGGAATCTCAGCTACTCAGGAGCCTGAGGCAGGAAGATCACTTGAGCCCAGGAGTTCAAAACCACCTTAGTACAGTGAGACCCCATTTCAATAAAATTTTCTTAATCTCTTTAGCATAGAGATGAAAATTGGTTATGGGTTGTGAGAAAAATATGGTGAATGTTAAAATTTTTAAATTCATTACAGTGAAAGACATATTGCCATTATTCCCCCCAAAATACACCCCCTTCCTTTGTACACTCATCCTGTCATTCTTATCCCTTTATGAAGCAGTTCCAGAAATCCTTTCATGTCCCTAGTTGAGCTTTCTTGGCTCACTAATGTCTTGAATTGATTCAAGACAGATAACTTTCAGTGTCATTTTGAGTTTGGAGAACAGCCGAAAGTCCCACAGTGCAAGATCCAATGAATAAGGTGGAGAAGGACAACTGTATGTTTTAATTTGACAGAAATCACCATAAACAGTTGAGTAATTTGAGATGACCAAAAATTATGGTGAACACTTAAATTTTAAAAATTTATTACAGTAAAAGTTACATTGTCATTAATCCTTCTCAAAATATCGCCCCTTGCCTTGGACACACTTCCTATCATTTTTAGCAATATTCTCTTACTTTAATAGTTTTTTGCCTTTTGAATTTTTACATTCACTGTATTTTTTGATCACCTCTTACATCTTTTGGCTCTGCTCCTAACTTGTTCCCTTTCATGAAGGTACGCATTGTAGTCCTATGTTTTCTCACTTCGTATTATTGCATTTTTGAATTAATATCTCTTACCAGAAAATTCTAACACTGCAATCCACCTGGATGAATTACCATCTATTATCAATATAGCTGCCAAATTTTCACTAACTTGCCCTAGGTATCTTGCTGACCTCAGAAAACTCATTTCAAAGCATAAGAAATGATGTTCCCTCAATTCTGCCTAATAAATCAGTTTTGTGTCTCTCAGTCTCAATCTACCAGAAAACGTTTGTGTATAGTTTCCTGGCTTCTGAATTTAGCATAGACAATCACCTAAAACCCTGCATTTTCTACCACATACCTTCCCTGACAATGAATTGAAGCCTATGGTACCATCTCACTAAAATAAATATGCCCAGCTACAGTTAGTGTCTTAAGAAGTACTCAAATAAGTCAGATGTTAAGAAAATAAGCAGAACCTTAAAAAGCAGAAAAGTGATTGTTGGATTAGGAAGCAGAAGAGTTTCTTTGACATAAGAAGCTTAGGTGAGTAGAGTGGACTAAAGACACATTGAAGGATACTGAGAGGAAAATAAGAAGTTTAGGAAGTAGAAAAATAACAACATAAAACTCTTTCCAGAAAGTCCACTGTGAATGAGAGCAGAAAGAAGGGAGAAATATCAGAGGCATCTTTTTCTTTAAGACAGAAATTTTAGACTATGGCAGGAGCCATGGTGATTGAAATAACATCAAAAAGTAGCTTAACTGGGAATTCCAAAGGAGAGCTGGGAGGAAAGTGAAGATATGCAGAATGGGATGATGGTCAAAATGGAAACTGTAATTTCATAACAGCTGATATGTAAAGGTACAACCATAGAACAAGTGACTTGGTGCAACAGAGCTAAAGACCATTAAAAATAAAGACTGGGATTTCCACAGTCACTGGATAAGCTCTGTATGAATTATGTATGTGAGTTTTGAACAAGACTGGTGACAGAAGTGGAAAGATAGTGACTCAAGAGCTAAACAATCATTGAATCTGTGTGTAGCAGGGAAATATTAAATTCTCTGTAAAATGGAGTCAATAGAGAAACTAAATGGGTAGGAAAGACTAATGGCATAAACGTTACATGTGCAAGGAGTCTGGAGGGAAGAGGGGTAAGTGGTTGGGACACAGAATTAGGGATCAGAGAAGACACTCAAGCCTCTCCTCTAGGCTCTGAGATATACAGGTCAGGAGCCAACACCTCTCCATGAGGAGGCTTAGGGAGGTGGCATCATGAGATGACAATGAGGTCCAACAGGAAGACGAGGAGAGTAGTAGGAACAGGATAGTATCTAAAGCAGGTTACTGGGCCAATACTGACTTCTGGGAAATACAGAAGAAAATGTGAGATGCATAAAACATTTCTAAAGTGTGACTCCTTTATGATCTTACCTGTGTTTTCTTTTGCAGTACACCAAAAGATTATCAAAAAGAAAAAACACCCGCTCTTGAATGTTTCCAGAAGAAATTTTCAGCAAAACTCCACACATTAGCATTTCAGTGCAGGTGTCAGTAATGTTGGACCCCTGAGTCAGGGAAAACAAAAAAGGTAATGTCTGATTACTTGGCCAAAACTTTTGGATGTAATTATTCTTCTCCTTAAAATTATACTTGCTTTTATTAAGAAGCAATATATGCACAGCACAAAGTTCAAACAAGACAAGTAGCCATACTGAAACAAGAAACCATATGTAGGTTTCCTCCCATTTCCAGTCACCTGGTCAGTTCCAGCAGACACTGAATCTGCTTTCAGACAGCTTATGTACATATGCACACATAATATAGGTTATCTGTGCTATTCTGAACAGAGATAATTCATAATATTTATGCCCATATTTTTCCTTTCTTGTTTTCTCCAGTACAGACTCCAAGGACACATAAGAAATTATATGAAACTGCCTAAGTTTTCACCCAGTATCAATTTGTATATCCATTCCTAGGATAAAGAAAAGAAAATAAATAAATAAAATCAAAAATTATTTAAAGTGAGTAACTTTCAAAAGAGGCTTTTACATGATTTATAAAAAGCTGACATAGGCACACTTATTGATTAAATAAGCCTTTATTGAGCATCCTCCAAGATTACACGATTGAATGACAAATCCAGTCCTTCACCGGAGACCCAACCTATAGACACTGAGAGGAGCCAAGAGGGAAGGAGGGCCAGGCCCTTGAATCATCAACAGCAGAAAGCTGCCCACTGAGCACAACACACACATTCAAATTCTCGTATAACTGGGACTTACATGTTTATCTTGAGTCATAGAAATTATAGTCTATTTGTCTAACTAATAGTCTAATACACTTAAGTGGTTTTTAAAAAAAAGGAATTGTCAGTAGAGACATGCAGGTGTTCTCTGCAAGAGAATTTCAACTTTAAATGTGCCTGATTTCTTTTTTTATTTTCTTATTTTGAGACAGGGTTTCCCTAAGTCCCTAAAATGCCCAGGGATGGGCTCCCACTTTTGATCCTTCTGCCTCAGGACTGCCTCTCAGTCTTCCAGAGTGTCTGGTTTCATTGAACATAGAGGCAAATTACTGATTCTTGTTTAAATCAATGTTTCTATTTTTATTTTTATATTAAAAGTTCAGATGATTAATTTTAAATTTCATATTCCCACAAAACTCACAGTTTTTCTGATCAATTTTTAAAATTTAAATTACAACTCGTACCTATAATAAGAAACTTCTAAAAGTTAAAGTTAATTAAGATAAAATGCTATTATCTTAACCTAGTTGTTTATATTACAAACACATCTTAAAATTTAGGTGTTTCCCTTTTTTATTTCTTTTTATCCAATAGTAAATGCATAAATAGAGATTTGGTAAAACTTTATACAGTTTCATGAATAAAATTTTACCATACAAAAATCAACTTGAGTTTCCTTTTTACATTTCAGTCCTATTATAACTTTTTTCTAAGATAGGGATATCATTCCTCATAAATAAATAATAATGAATCATTGCCCCTGGAATTGAAAATTATATTCATAGTTAATGACAACCTTTGCTTGTCATGAAAACATGCCAGACTATAGGCAGGTGTATAAGTTTTTTAACTCCTTTTACACTACTTTGTATTTTATCATTACTTAATATTCTTTAAATCTGCATAATGTTATTTTAACCTGGTTGGTGTTGTTTCTTCATTTTGAAAATCAATGCTAATTTTCAGTTCTAAATATCTGTGTTTATCAAATAAATATTTGGTCACTGAGCAACCATATATAACAAATAACTTATCTAGATGAATACTAAACATTTATTACATTTCTACATTTCAGGCAGTTTTAAATATGTTCTCTCAGTATAAATCTCTACCAAGTTGACCTCATCAGACTATGAAGCTTTTGATTAGTTAGCTTTCTGTATTTAAAATTAGAATCCATTAAGATCAGGGTCTATCTTAATCATCTCATCAACTGAATGCTGCATGTCAATCAGAACAACACAAACTGCAGGGAAAAACTTCAATATTGAAAAAGATGAAGGATAACACAAAGCCATGAAGTTCCCCACCCACATTTAATACACTGACAAAGACCTAACAGACCTAGATTCATTCATGGTAGAAGAAAAGAAAATTGACAAGATGGGCATTTGAAAAGAGAACAGCTTCAATTTCAAGAGTCCCTTGAGAAAACTGATGAAGCACCTGAATATTCTTACCAAGAAAAATCATTTTAAAATACTATGAAATCAAACATGAAATGAAGAATATCATAGTTTTATTATACAATGTTTTCATAAAATATTTATCTCATGTACAAAAAAAGAAAAACAACTCAGAATTTGATCCAATCTTTTTGAGGCTAAAATTACTAACTAAAATAACCTGAATTCTATCTCATATAAGATAAATTAAACTAATAATATAAATATCCATTTACCAAGATTCACTCATTATTAACTTCTTCCTTCTCCTTATGAAATTTTGTTCTTCTAACTCGACTCGCTCTCCGTGTTCCTCTTCCAGCACTGCTTATCCTCAAATACTACCATTTCAAGATAGTAAAATGGATTTGTATCCAAGTCACTGGTACAGACGACGAAAGAAAGAAAAGACAAAACAAAGAGAAGTCTTGTCACTAATCTAGGGACGACTCTAAATCAAGAAATAATAAATCACTACTTGAAGTCAATAGATTGTCAGCCATAACCTCAACTATAAGCAAAAATAGATTCCAACACTATAGGTAACTTCAGAATGGTTTTATAGTATCGTATTTCTCCATGTAAATAGATAATCAAGAACTTCCAGGAACATGGTGGAGCAGTAAGCAGCAATAAATCAGCCTCTCCAAGATTCAGAATCCAGACACCAGAAAATAACAGGTTGGGGAAGAAAAGAAGGAGTGATGTGGATCTCTGGGATCCGGGAAGGATCTGATGGGAAAAAAAGTGGAGCCTACAAAGAAATTGATGAGGTATAACACATGCGGAAAAAGGAAAGGACAATATATATACTTTCTCCTTGACTCCTGGCTCATTGCTTGTGAGAAAGAAAGATCAAATCTACAGAGGCACAGTGAAAACAGGACTCCAATGGCCATCAGGGATAAATACATCAGTGGAATGGACCAGTTGATGCTATAACAGCTGGTGGGTGACTCCAGTCCAAGCCCCTGTTATACACCCTGGCAAGGGTTCTTGGTTAGACACTATCCTAGGGAGGGCACACCTGAACCTGGGACTCAGCAGCCCTTGGTCAGGGTCATCTCAGGGCTCCCAGTGTTAAATTTCCAGTGACTGGGTGAGAGACAGCCACAGGAGATGTCTCTAGTTAGCGATCCACGGTCAGGATAGCAAGAGATACCCAGAGTCTTATAACCTAAAGGATCCAATCACCACCACTACAACCAGAGGCCAGGTTCAGCCTGAATTTCCATGGTTGAAAGTCCCAAAAGCAGCACTCTGCCCTAATCCTACTGCCAACTTACTAAGGAATCACAGATCTAGGCTCTGACTGCCTTCTTTGTCAATCAACAAGAGCAAGAACGTGTCTTGACCTGGGCATAGCTACAAAACTGTAGACTCTAGAAGATAACCTTACTGGCTCAAAATCACAGAGAAATGTCTCTTTTCTTTTCTTGCTTTTGGATTTGTTCATCTGGGGTTTGGTTGTTTTTGTCTGTTTTGTGAGTGTAGGCATTGTTTTTAGTTGTGTTGTTTTGTTCTTGTTTTTGCTTTCTTCTTTCCTTCTCTCCTGTCTTCTTCACCAGTTTCTTGGGGGTTGGGTAATATTCCTTTGTCCTTCAGTCTTGCTTATAATCTCTTTTTCTTCTTTTATTTTTCCATTTTTTGTCTTCTCCCTTTTAAATTTGCTCATTTTAATTACTCCTACTGTTTTTACTCTATATAACTTCTTTCTTTTTTCTCCTTTTTTCTATCTTCTATTTCTCGCCAGTTGTTTGCCCAACCTTAACCTATTTATACAGACATCCTTCTACTCCCCAATAATATCCTTTATACCACTTCTCTCTCCTCCTCCTTCTAATATCAGTTTAAAGTTTCAACATTTTCCTTTTGCATCCCCCTATTGCCAAACCCCAAATCTTTAATAGTATAACCATAAAGGTTGTTGATTTTTAAATAGTTAACTCTGTAAAATTACTGTTAAAATTTTTTCTACCATTATCAGAGATTTAACTGTTGGATATAGTACATACTAGCTGTAAGCCAATACATGGGTTGCCTAAAAGTTTACATCATTATTGCTGGTTTATTTTCTAGGATTAAAGGTGGTATATAATTGGTTTTTATGCTACATTAGTGTCTTGGACAATACTACTGCAGCTGTTTTGCTTGGTATTAACAAGGTTACATAGTTGTCCCTATTTCTCTGAAGCTAACACTCAGATTGCCTTTGTGACATTAACAATACTAGAGTACATTCCCAAAAAACGGTTGCTGGGCAAACTACACTGAATCCTCCTCTCCCAAAATAACCAAAGTAGTGGAATCAAAGGACTGTGGCAAAGGACTGTTGTACCCAAAGTACATCACTGAAAAGAAACTAAAGAGATCTCTATGCTAGCAACAAAGTCATTAGAATTATAAGCATCCACAAACCTCAGCACAAAACAAAAGAAAGAAACAAAAACAATAGAAACATGGGAAGTAAAGGCAACATAAGGGTGTGAGTGTTACCTGCCCTAAGTAGTCTGAATAAGATAAAAGGGGCAGAAAGATGTTCTTAAGTTCTCTTGTTGCTTTTGCTGCTTCTGCCACCATGAACTGTTGCCCCTCTGCCACCTTGCCTTGGAGCCAACTGATTATGGACTGAAACCTCTACAAACTATAAGACAACTAAACCTTTTCCCTTTCAACTTTGGATGTTGGGTATTTTGTTTCAGCAACAAGAGAAAAGTAACTAACACAGAAATTTGGTACCAGAGAACTGGGGTTGTTGCTATGACATTACCTGACCATGTGGCTCAAGAGCCTTTGGAACTGGCTTGTGGGAAGGGGAAGAGTTAGGAAAACTTCAGAGATGTCAGCTACAGAAGTAGCACTGGAATGCCCTAGGCTGTTCTGTATGGGAGATTCTGGTCAGAGCTCAGAAGACCAGAAACTGGGTAAAGACCTGGCTCAGGAGGTTTCTGCTGAGAAGGGCTGCATTGCCTGCTGGACTCCAGATGATGTGTGTTATGGCTTGTCAGAAAATTTGTCTGCATTTTGTGCCCAGAGACTGCCTGAGACTGAGATTAAGGGTGGTGGACTAATTAATCTTGCAGAAGAAATTTCAAGTCAGTCGAATATTGAGGCAGTGGCATGGCTATTGTTGGGGGCTTTTAGCCAGATCTATTTGAGAATCAAGGGCAAAGAGCCCAGTAGAATGATTTAAAATGTTTTGAGTTTGGCTAGAAAGGAAGTTCCAGTAAAGCTATGGACTGCTAAGATAGAGCAGAGATCTTGATAGCTGAGAAGGAACAGGAGAATAGAAAAAAAGATAGCCTCAGGTCATCACAGGAAGCAGCAGGCTCCATCCTTTGCAGTTTCAGAGTTGTAAAGGTGAGAGATTTTGCTTTGTGAATAAAGCCCCAAACCACCATGTTCCAGAATGGCAGTGTCCTAGGAAAGTTGTTCCTTGGAATTTAGTTTATAAGCATTGGACTCCTACAGCTGAGAGAGGAAAAACTGGCTACTACTGCTCCAGCTGGCAGCAGACCTTGGCATCACCCAGGTGGCACTAGTTTTAGGAGCATGTAGAATGCAAGAGTTATAGAGTCAGGAAGGCTTCCACCCAGACTTCAGAAGAAGGCCTAGGAAGCCAGGCAGTGTGCCCCAAGAGGGCAGTGTGTGAAGCTGTGAGTGTGAAGCCAAAGGTGCAGTAGAGACCCCAGAGGTTTGGAGGAGCCAGGAGCCTCCATCAGTTGAGGGAAAACTGCAAGCAGGGAGCATAGCCAGCCCAAGAGAGAAGCCATAAAAGCTACAACAACCCTCAGTGCCACAGGGGCAGAGCAACCCAACCCGTTTGGAATTCACAATTTGCCACAGATTGTCTTGGATGCTGGAAGTGGAACTGTGGGACTTAATGTTTGCCCTACTGGATTTTCAACTTGCTTTGGTCCTATTCCTTTGCATCCCCTTGTTTGTAACTTTTGGAACAGAAATGTCTATCTTGTGCCATTGAATGTTGAAAGTGTTTAATTTCCTTTTCCTTTGTACAAGGGCTTTCAACTAAGAGTTTGTTTTAAATCTCAGAGGAGACTTTGGATTTGAACTTTTCAGTAATGCTGAAACTGTTAGGACTTTGAAAATTCTTAGAGATGGACTAAATCCCTTTTGCATAAAGAAATATACATGAGTCTTTGGGGGGCCAGGGGTGGAATGTTATGGTTTGGGTCTGAATGCCCCACCCCAAAGCCTCATTTGATCAGAGGTAGATGAATCTGGAATATGTGATGCTGGGATTAAGAGCACTTGATTACTGAACCACTACACGTAAGTGGGTGGTTTAGCACACCCTAATCCTGGAGGTCTGAATAAGATAAAAGGGGCAGAAAGACACTGTTAAACTCTCTCTTGTTGCCTTTGCTATCTTGTTCACACCATGTTGTTTCTTCTCTGCAATGACTGTTTGCTATCCACCCAACCTTGGATCGAGCCAACTATGGACTGAGAACTCTACAAACTGTAAGCGAAATAAACCCCTTCCCCTTTAACTTTTGGTGCCGGGAATTTTCTCTCAGCAATGAGAGAAAATAACTAACACAATGAATGACCAATTTACCAAAGAATTAGAGTGCACAAAAAGGTCTGAATTAGAAATCCAGGAGATTAAAAATCGCACTGAAAGTATGGGCAGCAGGATGGACCAATGCAAGGATAGAATTTCAGAACTGGAAGACAATGAGGCCTTCAAAAACCAACTACTCAAAGACATCTAAAAAACGTGAGAAAATAAAAAACAAATCCAACAACTGATACATAATACAAAGTTGACTAATCTAAGAATTGGAATAAGTGAAAAATCAGAAGACAACACAAATAGCATAAAAAAAACCTGTTCACAGAAATAATGTCAGGAAACTTCCCAAATATAGGGAAAGAAATAGATGCACTAAGTGAGGCATATACAACACCAAACAGCCACGACCAAAAGAGAATCCTTCTGTGTCACATTATACTCAAAAATTCCACAACTTGCCGGGGATTTAGCTCAGTGGTTCTCATGCCTGCCTCGCAAGCACAAGGTTCCAAGTTTGATCCCCAGTACCAAAAAAAAAATAATAATTCCACAACTTTACAACAGGGACAAAATCTTAAAAGCTGTTAGAGAAAGGCAATGAATCATATACAAAAGTAAGTTCACTAGAACCACAACAGACTTCTTTACACAAACCTTAAAAGCCACTAAGGTTTAAAGTGAAGTGGTTTAGGACCTAAAAGAACAACTTCCAAGCCTGACTTATGTAGCCGAAAAAACTTTCCTTTAAAATTGATGGATAAATAAGGTATTTCCACAACAAGGTGCACCTCAAGAAATTGATGATCACCAAATCAGCATTACAAAAATATTCTCAAGAATATCCTAGAAAGAGGATGAAGCCAAAAATAAAGCCAACAATGTCAGTAAGTCAAAAAGAGTGAATTAGCAGCTAAGAAAAGGGGGTTAATGAGGAAATCAGCAACAGGAAAATAATGCGATGACAGGAATAAGGCAATATCTCTCAGTAATAACTCTCAATGTGAATGGTCTCAATTCCTCAAACAAAAGACACAGATTGGCAAAATAGATCAAGAAAGAAAACCAACAATATGCAATATATAAGAAACACATTTAATTCAAAAAGATATTTACAGATTAAAAATCAAAGGATGGAAAACTATTTCATACAATGTGAACCCAAAAACAAGTGGGAGTTTCTATCCTAATTTCAGACAAAGTGAATTTCAAACTAAGACTGATCATAAGAGACAAAGAAGGTTAAGAGCCATATTGGTTAAAGGAATAATTCAACAGGAAGAGTTAACAATTACAAACATATATGCACCAACTTCATAAAAGAAACATAATAG
The DNA here is from genome assembly GCF_000247695.1 of Heterocephalus glaber. The sequence goes on from NW_004624744.1 coordinate 23,131,219, forward strand.
ACATGAAAAATCAGATAAGCATAATACAGTTGTAACGAGGGACCTATACCCCACTGTTGCAAATGTACAGATCAACTCAACAAAATCAAAGAAATATCAGAGTTGAACCAAACGATCAAGCAAAGGGATTTAATAGATATCTACAATGTTGCATCCAACAACAACAGAATACACACTCTTCTCAGCAGTACATGGGACTTTCTCCAAAACAAACTACATACCAGACAAAAAAGCATGCTTAAGTAAATGCAAAAGAATCAAAATTATCCCATGCATATTATCAGACTATAGGGTGCTGAAATTAGAAATCAATAGCAAACACTACAGAAACTATGCAAAGGTATGGAAATTAAACAATACTTCTGGAATAATCAATAGGTCACAGATGAAATTAGAGACAAAATTAGACACTTTCTACAATTCAACAATAATGCCAGTACACCGTACTGGAACCTATTCAATATAGTTCTCAAAACATTAGCTAGAGCAATAAAACAAGAGAAAGAAATAAAAGGGGTAGAGATAGGGAAAGAAGAAACTAAATTATCATTATTTGCTGATGACATGACACTTTACATAGAAGACCCTAAAAACTCCACCAAAAGACTCCTATAACTAATATCCAAATTCAGTAATATAGCAGAATACAAACTCAATATTCAGAAATCAAGTGTTCCTTACACCAATAACAAACTCACCAAAACAGAATTAGAGAAACAGTACTCTTCAAAATAGCATCAAGGAAAATGAAATACTTAAAAATTAACCTAACCAAGGAAGTGAAAGATCTCTAAATTGAAAACTATAGTACTCTGAAAAAGGAGATTGAAGGGGATATCAGAAAATGGAAAGATGTTCCCTGCTCCTGGTAGGCAGAATGTAGTCAAAATGGACATATTTACAAAACTGTTTTATAGAATTAATGCAAACCCAATCAAAATACCAATAACATTACTTACAGAACTGGATAAAGCAATCCTAAAATTCATATGGAAGCAGAAGAGATATATAATAGCAAAAGCAATGTGGGCAACAGGGACAAGGGAGGGGGCACCACAGTCCCAGATTTCAAGTTATACTACAAAGCTGCAGTGATAAAAACAGAATGGTATTGGCAAAAAACCAAACTTGCGGATCAATGAAACAACAGAAGATACAGAACCAAGTCTAGGCACACTCAACTATATTATCTTTAACAAAGGGGCCAAATCCTTTCACTGGAGAAAAGATAGCCTCTTTAACAAATGGTGCTAAGAAAACTGGCTATCTACAGGCCAAAGGTTGAACCTAGACCTATATCTCTCACCATGCACTAAACTAAAATCAAAATGGATCAAAGATCTAAATATTAGAATAGCAAAACTTAATCTGCTGGAAGACAAAATAAGTAAAACTCTTGCAGATAAAAGTGTAGGCAGACTTTCTGAACAAAACCCAGTTGCACAAAAATTAATTCCAAGAATCAACAAATGGGAACACATCAAATTAAAAAGCTCTGCACAGCAAAGAAAACCACCAACAAATTGAAGAGACAACCTACAAAATGGGAAAAAAAAATTCCCAGCTATTCCTCAGACAAAGGATTATATTGAGAATTTGTCTCAAATTTGTATTCTATTTTTCTTTACTTTCTAAAACAGTAATTATTGTGAATGTCATTTCTTCCAACCTTTAACGTTAATAATTTTTCCTCTTATCTTTTATTCTGATTTTTTGTCAGATTTGAGAGACTAATTCCAAACAGACATATCAAGGATTTAAAATGGAAAAACTAAACAATATAATGTTTATTGGTGCTTCCTTTTATGATTCTAAAAGTTGCAGTATCACATAGAATTGATCAACAACGAAACAAGCAGAAACTAAGAATGGTCCTGCTCTACAGAGCAAATCAGCAACTCCACTGGCCAGCTTTCCTGTTGCTAACATACACAAGTTTAAGGAGGGAATGGCTTATTTTTCTTAGGGTTTCAGAGGCTTCAGTTTATGGTTGGGTAGCTCTTAAAGCATGAACATCATGACAGGGCTCCTCATTTCATGGCTTTCAGAAAGCAGAGCACAGAGTCAGAGAACCAGGCAGAGATACACCCTCCAAAGCCATGACCCCAGTGACCCAACTCCGACTGGGCCTCAACTCCTACCAGCATATTCAGCAATGAATATGGTGGATGAATCCACCATCAATGAGTATAGCACCCGAAAGATCCAATCACTTCTTCAGAAGTCTATTAATACACTCAAATTGACAATTAAGATTAACTGGCACAGCAAGTCTGATTAAACAGCTAATAAACTTCCCACTCAAACATATTAATCATGGGTATACAATTACCTTGAGTAGAGTATTTTGTAAGATGTTCTGAGTGTTAGACAATATAGCAAAGATACAATAAATTATATTAATAAAAGCCATAACTTCAAAACTAAACAATTGAAACAAACTACAGATCTTCTATGCTACAGTTACTATATAAATGCTTACAAAAACCCAATATCTATAATCAAAATACTGTTAAAGGAAACATAGGAAAACACTAATTTTTTTTCTCTGAGTGGTTATATCACAAAGTAAGAATAGAAACCTCAGAATCAGGCTACCAAATTTTAAATTTAAACTTTGCCATCTACTAATTGTAAGAATTCAAGTAAGTTAAATAGTTCTAAATCTTACAGTTTGTATAATAGGGACTATACCCTCAGCAAACGGTTGAGATTCACTGCTATGGTTCATCCTTACAGGTTCATGTGCTGGAGGACTGGGGCCCAACACAGTGGTACTGGGGTGGTGGAGGCTTTAAGAGGTGCAGACTAGTGGAAGGATATGAAGTCATGGGGTACTACCTTCACAGGTCTTAGCCCAGACACATGGACATGGATTAGTCCCTGAGAAAACTGGTTGTTACATGGGAGCCTGGAAGGTCTCCTGAGTCCTCTTCCACATGTACCACATCACCTGCCTCTTCCAACTTTGACTCGTATGGTTCTTCTATTGATTCTGTGAGCCACTCAATTAATATGACTTTTCCTTTAGTTTCCATTACTTTAAACCATATAACTTGAAGTAATATAACACCTTTGGGTGCATGCAATGGACAAATGAGGAAAAATTCTCAAGGGTAAAATTCAACTGTTGAACTAGCTTTAAAATGCAACCTCAGAGCATTTTACAGTTTTCAAAGCACTTTTACTTAATTTGACTACTGCACGAATCCATACTATAAATAAGAGGTCTGACATACTGTCTCCAAACAAAGGGCTAGACTAAAAGCCAGATCTGCTCAAAAACTTTTTTATTACTACGTTACGTGATTTGGAAACAATAAATTTCAAATGCTAATTTACCTAAATTCAGGAATGTAAATGAAAATTTAGTAGCACCAAATTCTAGAAAGACAAATTATCTATGAGAATTTATTGTTTAAAAAAAGCACATCATTTGATTAATTAGGAAATGACACTGGATAATTACATGACTTATATGATAGAAATTCTGCCTAAAGTGAAAATAACGCAAATTCCTAGTATATCAGATTCGGATGCCATTCAAATTGGCCAGCTGCGTGGTGCACACCTATAATCCCAGCACTCTGATAGTCTCAGCCAGGAGGAGCTCAAATTAGGGCCCAGCCTAGGCAATTTAGGAACTTTGAGATACCCTCTATCCAAAAAAAACACAAAAACATAGAAAAAGGATTGGGGACATAACAGTAGATTGATGCAGAGACTCTGGGTTTGATCTCCCCTACAAGAAGTGTATGGGAGAATATGAGAATCCTAGTTACTGAAGCAAGAGTGTCATTTCTGAGGTAGTCCTGAAAGGTCTGCAGGAGCTTGACAGAAGACATTTCCAAGCATTTGTTCTGGGCTCCTAAGCTTGAAAACTCTTCAAGGAACTCTGGCATATGTAAAAGTCATGCCCCCTGCATCTGAGCCACTTCCATCTGAACTTTGCCCTGTCCTAACCCCAAAAGAGCCTCTCCACATATACACAAAGCTGTCTACTGGCTGAACAATAATTCCTGTTAGCAACACAAAAATAGCTCTCAAATCCATTCTCATTTCTCTCTTGGGAACTGAATTCCTACTGTCTAACCATATTACACTACAGAGTCCTATCAGACTAGCAATTTCTCCTAAAGTCCCTAGAATGGGAAATGGCTCCCTCCTCTCTCCAACATGGTGCAGTGGTATGGGTAATCAGGTTCTAATCACAAGTTGCCAACAAGTTGACTGAACCCTGCTCCAAGCTATATCCCCCAAAGTCCCCAAATTCCCACGTCTTTATGGCTGTGTCTCCTAAATTCATTGTCAAAATCTACTGAAGTAGAATTCATGTCACCACTCTCCTTGGAGCCCAACATTGATATTATATGCCATATATATGTCTGTTAGAGCTGTAGACCTTTCTGACTTTCCTGAGCACTCTGTAGAATTTCCTAAATTCCACTAGCTTTCTTCTGTCTTGATGCTCCATTTTTTCCTCTTGCACTCAGTATTATAAAACCACCCAGGCTCGTGAAATTGAGCGTTGTGTATGATGCAGAACACTTCACAAACATTTTACCTTCGAGTAGCCGGTGCATACTGTAAAAACAGTATCAGTAGTGTTTAAAGAACCTCTCATTTCTTCAGTAGACTCATTTTAGGACATATACCAAAAGGAAACAAAATTATGACAGATTCCGTTTCCCTAGAGTACTGAAAAGAGTCTCTGAAGTTCTTGTTTTAGTGAAAGTCCTGGCAGATTTTACTGACAAATCTTGAAATTTAAAGCAAGCTCAGTTTTTCTTCCAGTGTCTGAGTGACAAAAGAACTGCAAAAGCAAACTTTACTTCATTTTTCTCATCCCAGCAAGACAATCGCTCCCCAGGAAAGGAATTATTATCATGAAGCAACTATAAACCACACAACCATTCTAATTGATTGAAAGAGGCAGCATTCATGGTGAAATGGGAGATCACCCTAGACACTTGAAGTAGAAGAATATACACAAAGAGGAACCAAAGTCAGGCTCCAGTTAGCATTTTAAAAGACTCACAGCACAGAATGTTCAAATAGGAGAATTCCCTCAGGTCAATGTTTGAGGTTTCTTTGCATATCTGGTTGGATATAATTTTAGTTCTAAATGAAAGCCAACATTTCCAAGATAGGAAATAAATTAAGCTACTACAAGTCCCTAATGATATAAACAATCCATTTGGATTTATGTGATAAAGCATTTAGCTGAGAACATTTTCAATCTTATTTATACTTTTAAAAAATTATCCTAACTTCTTACTTTATAACGTGCATAACATGAAAAATTATACTGGCTCAAAGCTCATATTCATTTAAATTATAGCAATTTAAATACAGAATTTCAGTTTATTTTTTGTATAGCACTAAAATAATGTAGGATTTCAACCCCATGAAAAAACTGATTCAAAATTACCATAGCTAAAAATATCTTAAAGATTCTGAACCATGCTCTCTGTTTGCTTTTTCGTCCTTTTTAAAAATCGGTCCTTACCACAGAATAACAATTTTATCTTGAATATACCTTAAAAACTAAATTATGGTAAGTTTCCTCATTTTAAAATTGAAGAAATCACAACTTAGAGAAAGTAGGTGAACTGAAAATGAAATTCAACATTGAACCCCTAATTTAGAGTCTGAAAATATTACAGCATATATATTGAGCTTTACTCTCTTGAGGATTCCCATTGCTTTCTCTCATTCTTTACTCTCTTGAAGATGCAGGCCATGTACTTGTCAATCAAAGTTAATACAGAAAAAAAGAGTAGTTGATGAGGTACAAATTATGAAAAACCAAAGCTCAGGGCCCACATGATATCTACTGGCTCCATAACAAAACATCTCAGGTCAAGATTAAGTGAATTAACTGCCACTTCAAAAAATTTTTTAAATAATAATGAAAGCATTTTTCAGAATTTATTATAGTCCTTTAGCAATATCTAGAAAAACAACCATATATGGTTCCATTCAATCCCAATAATTTTGCTCCTAGGTAACCTCATAGAACTGTCTTAACCTCTGCACTTGAGCAAAGTAAATGTACCTCCCAGCCTTCAATGTGAGACTGCCATTCCTCCAGAACTTCTAACTTCTCCATTTGTCTTTTGGCCTCATTTATGTTGGAACAGACAGCTTTCATGGCTTGGAGAGCTTCGGTCACTGCTGCATAGTCACTGTGCTTCCGTGGAGTCCGCTTCAGTAACTCCTGTTTACACACAAAGAAACCAAATTGCTCTTTGATCGTAGGTTTTCTGGGACAGCATACTAAAACCGACCAGGAAATGAAAATTACAAAGATCACGATAGCCTCTTTCTCAATGACATCACAAATTCCACTAAGATAAAGATCAGAAAAGAAAGGTCGAATGGATGAGTGTTACTCAAAGGCACATTTTGCAGTCATATTAACTTTTCACATAAATTTATTTTTTTTAAATGAAGTTACATTTCTTCTTTCAAATCATCAAATATATCACTTGGGCATGCGATTTTTTTAAGTTTGACTTTTGTTCTAACAAAACAATGTTAATATGTTCATTTCATTTTCCTGGAGTCTTTAACAGAATAAATCTTCAAATAAATATGTCCCCAAATCATAGTAATATAAATCCTTATTTTCCAATATTTTTGAGAAACTATAAAAATAGCTTCGATAAACTATAAACTAGTTTCTATATACTATATAAACTATAAACTATAGTTTCTATAAACTATAAAGAGTTAAACAAAGCAAAATCTGTAGATGTCTTACACTCCAGCAAAATAAATACTTTATTACAATTTTCACAATACTTTATCATTAGAGGAGCAATTTATACTGTTCTCATCAATTTTTTAGGTTCATTCTTTGTGATAAATGAACTAATATATATCCAATAGCTTCCTTTTTTTGTTTTTAGTGTTCAGGATTTTAGGGCGATTTTATTCATATATTTTTCTATTCAGGATATCAAAACTACAGTAATTTTTAATCTCTTAAATATATGAAGGTCTTGTTAGCTGTTGTTTAGAAGTACAAAATTAAACATCTTAACCTACTGTCTAGACAGTTGTGACCACATTACTTTTTAATTAGTCATTTGTTTCTTTACTAAGTCGCCATCATCATGAAACTAACACAATTACAAAAACCCTGAGGCGTCTCTTCAAAAGAATTCTCAAAATACAGTGGAAACTTAAGCAGTTTATTTATTTATTTATCTACTCATTTTTAGACAGGGTTTCTCTCCATGTACTTCAGGATGGCCTTGAACTCACTATGTACCCCATGCCGATCACAAACTCAGGATGATCCCCCTGCTTCAGCCTCCTGAGTGCTGGGCATGTGCCACCACACCAGGCTTTGACACAGCCAGTTCATTTACTCTCTTGAGTTACCTACTGTGGAAAATTTTCCCATTAACTTTGACCTTCCATTCAACATGTTCACACTCTGCTCTGCAGAGTTAAAGCCATAAGAATACACAAAAACCACTTCCAGAACAAGGTATAAAATGTTATGGTGGCCCACAAATCCATACAAGAGGCATTCACACTTTTCTAGAAATTCTAAGTAGTAGAAGCATTTGTAAATTATGTGAAGTCGCTAAGTCATTCTGTAGGCCAGGGGGTGGGGCCGTATGGAATACATCCAATGGGCATTTGTAGAGTTGTGACACAAATTTAGATAATGTGAAATACAAAGACAAATAGTAAAAATCTAGCAACTACTTGTGATAAGCCTGTATTGACTGGTCAAATTAATAATAGCGAGTTTCACAAGTAAGACCAACATATCTTTTTTTAATACTATAACCCAATCCCTAATGTTTTTCTCCGAATAAATAAACCCATCTAAAATTACAGAAAATCCCAGCACAACTTTTCAGCTGATGATATAAAAAAAATAATAATAACATATCTCCTGCATAACTGCATAGTTTTTTCCCTTTTTCTGTTGTAAAGATAATCCTCCTCAAAGGGGGAAGGATATCATCTCTAAACTATTTCTCTCTTGTAGGGCAAGGATGTGTCCATGATATCTTTATTTTTTTTTGAAACATCAGTTCAAATATCTGAAGCCATTCCTAATGAGAAATGAGTGGTTTACAGCAACCACTTTGCCATGATAGATTATTATTAATATTCCAACTTCTTATTCTTAGAATAAGCACAGCCCCTGAGATTAAAAAAAAAAAAGATCAGGAATAAGTACAATTAGGAATATACATGCAAACTGAGTCCTTGAGCTAGAGGTCGGTAAGAATCTTGGAAAGATACAAGTCACACTGACACTGACACTCCATACCGTCTAAAGAGTGTGCCAAATTTTTGCACTATCCAAGACTGCTATGTTAGCTTCTGTGAATGGCTTTTCATGACTTAGCCAGGCAATTTTACACTTGCTATTTTATAAGAAGCAATTCTTTCCAAATAGATTTTTTTAAATGTATGCAACTGACAGAAGCTATAGTAAAAATGTATTTCTAGTTCACATTTATAACACATCTGAAAAAGTAAATCAATAACAATACCAATTAATATGTCAGTAGTATTTTTTTTGTTTGTTTATTTGTTTTGTTTTGTTGAGACAAGGTCTCACTACATAGTTCAGGCTGGCCTTAAACTCACTATGCAGCCCAGGCTGGTTCTGAACTTGTGATCTTCCTGCCTCAGCCTCCCAAGTGCTGGGATTACAGGCATGCACCACAATGCCTAGCTAGCAATAGCATTTCTAAGTATTTTTAAGAATGAAGATGGAATTATTAATTGATATATTAAAATAAATCAATCAAATAGATATGAGTAATAAGGGCTAATATAATAGAGGACATACTATGCTAAGTGATTTCTATAAAATAGCTAAATTAATCATTTTATAATTCTATATATGCATACAAATGTGTATTCATACATATAAATGCATATATATATACATATATATACATATTCCTATAGGTATATGCTGAATTTCATCATTTTGTATTTTATAAATAAAAAACGCTTTATAGGATTAGATTATGTATCCAACTCAGAGAGCTGGTAAGCACAGTACTCGGCATTTGAACTCAGAGGTCATGTGCTCAACTAGTACCTCAAACTGACTATCCTGATGTTATACTTCGAAAAAGTATAGTTTCAAAAATTGATACACTGACCTATTCATAAAGCCCTGTAGTAATGCCAAAGGTATTATTGTACAATATATTTGTCATTATAAAAATATTGATTATTGTAATGAGAAGACAGAATGATGAGCATTAGTGAGGCTGTCTTTAAGAGTTGGTATTTTCTCAGCAATGTCATTCCACATTCTATTATTTACAGTCCCACGTGACCCATGATATTCCATTACAATAATGATTCCGAAACTAGGCTCTGAAATTATGTAATTTTGACTCTAAGTTCATTAGTAATATAAATTTACTGAAGTTTGAGAAATGAAAAAACATACTGACAATGAATTTACTTAAAATAAAGGACCCTATTGCTACAGTGCCACATAAAATAATCATAATGGACTTAACAGGATCTCTCTTGAAACTAATGCTTTTATTCTGAATGAAACTCAAGTATGTTTTCTACAAAGAGCACTAAAAGCTCATTTTACTGGCTTTTTCACTAAAGATTTGCTTTCTACTCTATAGATAAATGTGTGACAAAGTAGCCATTTTCCAAATAATTATAATCTGCCATTTTTTTTTTAGAATGTCAGACTCTAAATAACTCTTTCAAAAGATCATCAGAAAAATATATGATTTCAAAGCAAATGCTACAATGTAGTAGCACATAAAATACCTTCAAAAGGAGAGGGTACTTGCATATCCTTTGTATGGGCGTTACCAAGTAGCCTTCCAGGGGAACATCTGTGTTTTTTCGTCCTCCAAGCAGCATGCAGTTCTGGGTGAAAATAAACATAATCAAGTACAGTACATTTTTCAAATCTGAGGCTGTTTAACTTCTATCATAAAAGTTTATACTGAAAAATCATGAAAAGAAATGTTCTTACATACTTTCTCTAAGAAGAGCATACTGTTTCCAGTCACAAATAGCACTTATAAAGAGCCTTTCATATTGGTTACAGAACCCAAAATACATGTTGGATCTATAAAAATGACTTCACAAATATTCTCTGAAGTTTGATATATGAGGGAAAAGGTAAATATAGAGACAAATAGTAATGATAAAGAGATGGAGAGAGGGAGGAAGGGAGGAAAGGAGGGAAAGGAAGGGAGGGAGAGAGAGATTTCATTCATAAAAACCAGTACCTTATGTTGTGGAAGAGCAGGTATAAAGACAATTAGGTTATAACTTCAAACCAAGCTCTGCCATTGACCAGTGATATGCCTTGGACTGATTTCAGAATTCTAGTTTTCATCTGTGTAAAACTGCCATGTTTTAGCCAAGTGATCTCTAAGTCACACTTCATTAAAGACCTCAGGAAGCCAGTCTCAGAGAAGGAGGCCAGAAAGGATTTCTACAGTGACCAAGTGATTACAGAAATATAAAAACCAGCAAATATGGACAGGTGAGACTGAAGGAGCTTCTACTGACCATAAAGTAGTGGTCAAGAGAAAATTAAGTCACACAAATAACGCTTTTGTCTTCCTAAACAATGCAAAGAGACTTGAAAGAAACTTGCCCAAATCTTGTTTCTTTAGTGGCTTTCAGACTGACTGCCATAGAAGGAATACTTAAAATCTAATGAAGGGAGAAGAGGGCCTCTTTAAAGGTAAACTGATACATTAGCACTTTCTATACCACTATTTTAAAATATTGTTATATTCATTGAGGAGAGAGGCCAAGTGCTGAGTAAGACAGGATATGACAGGAAGACCAATGGTGCAAAACAATCTGCTCTCCTATCCTGGGAAACTCAGTATGGCCTCAAGTCAGCAAAACAAAAGCCACGAAGGTAACTTCACCCAGATACCTTGGAAAGCAGAGCAGCAAATGCCATTTTCTTACTCAGCATGTTCTTTGGGAGCTTCTTTCCCTACTGCAATCAGATGATCAAAATATCTTCAAGGTATGTATTGTATTTTCCCCCAGAAAAATCTTTAAAAACGCAATTATCTAGATTTTATCTACATATTTCCAGTGATATTTCAGGATCCCAACATGACTTAGCACTCTTATCAATATGGTCATTACCTACCTAGCTCTAGGCTGAAGAGCCATAACAAAAGAACATAGAACCACCCAAACCATTTCAATTCCTTTGTATTATATAGATTATAAACTCTTTTCATGATGGCAGATGTTGGTCACTATCTTAGATTGCCTTAGAATCACAAGCTATAATAATAATAATAATAATAATACATACATACATACATATATACATATGGAACATGCTTCCTAAATAAGCTTCCAGAGATTTTACTTATCATAAAACTTACTATGGCCACAGCATAACCAAACTTGGTCAGCTTAGAGATACTTGGCCGTGTGGATCTGTACAAAAGACCAAAGAAAGTCCCACGTGATTCAGGACGTGAAACCTGAATCAACTTGCAAACTACCTGACTTTTGACTCACACTCAGATCCATGGAAAAGACAGATAATAATGTTTGAATACTTTTGACAAACCCCTGGCTGACTATAAGGTAAGCAGTCACAAGAGTGATTCCTAACAAGCAAAGCTAAATTAGAAAAATAAAATTATAAAAATAAATAAGAAGAGATATCATCAGTTTCACATATAAGACAGATTTTTAGGTTAAGTTTGAGCAATTTACTAAAAACAAAAGAGAATAAACAAACAAACAAAAAATAGTAACTAACCTCAGGTAGAAAATATAGAATCCAGAATTGCTACAGAAATGTTTAACTGTCCAGCTTATAATAAGAAATTACGAGATACACAAAGGAACAGGAAAATGTGATTCACACATAGTCAAAAAAAAAACCACAAAAAAACCTCAGAATGTACCATTGTTGGATTTAGAAAAAAAAGAATTCAAAATAGCTATTATAAGTATGTCCAAGGAATACACTGAGCCCTGTTTTACAAACTGAAAAATAATACAATGATAATGCATAAACAAATAGGAAATCTCAATAGAGAATTAGAAATTTAACTAAATCAAATACACATGAGATGAAATAAATAATTCACTAGTTAGGATAAACAGCACATTTGAGATGGCAGAAAAAATACTCAGTGGAATTGAATATAAACCAATGGAAATAGTCCAATTTTCTTTGAAAATATTCAAAACAGAGAGTAAAAAATGATGCATTATGTAAAATATAAAAACAATGTAGCAAATACCTTCTCATCATTCAGAAGCAATGGATGCCATGATCAATATATAATGGAATATTTAAATTTCTGATCAAGAATTCTATAGCCAAGGGCCAGGGATTTAGCTCAGTGGTTCCGCCACCTGCCTCACAAGCACAAGGACCCGAGTTTGATCCCTGGTACCAAAACAAAACAAAACAAAACAAAGAATCCTATAGCCAATAAAATTATCCTTCAAAAATGAAGGCAGAGTAAAGATATTCCCAGATAAAGAATCAGAGAAGCCAATGCTAGAAGAAATCTCTTATAAGAAATTAAGATTATTCTTCAGATTAAAAGATTATAATGTCAGAGTAAAATGTACTAGAAGACATAGGCTAGAAATGGTAAACAGGTTAATATTAAAGACTGTACAAAAATATAATAAAGTTATACCACTGTGTTTCAGGGTTCACAATACATAGTTTGATATGTATGGCCATAAGAACACAATGGAGGAAGGAGGAAACGGAACATTTTCCATATCCACATAAGAAATACTATAACAAAATACCCTCTATATCTTACTGGAATTAAGTCAATAGTAATAGAAAATGAACTTGATAAGACACATATTGTAGTTTATAGAAAAAATTATTTTCATTATCCTTAAACAATATAGTTTACAGGATCAATAGAGGGATAAAGTGGTACACTAAAATTATCTGTCTGACAAAAGTAAATAGGAAAAGAGGTGCAGAGAATCAAACCAAGAAGATACATAACAAAAAATTACAAAATTATACATATAAATACAACTGTATCAATAATGACATTAAAGGCAAACAAACTAAACTCTCTAGTCAAAAGGCAGACCTTGTCAGCCTAAAGAAAAAGCAAGACTTAACAGTGTCTATGAAAAATATTTCAAAGATCATCACGAGTTTGTAAGAAAAATAAAGAATAAAAACAAAATTACCAGTAGTAAGATGGCTATCACTTCCATAATGACATCAGGAAAAACAGACTTTAACAGAAAAAATAGCACTAGGGACAAAGAGGGGCATTTCATAATGATAAACAGAAACAGTAATACACAAGTATGAAGGTTACATATCTTAAAACAGAGCTCCAAAACACATAAAGCAAAAACCGACAAAGTTGAATCGTGAAAAAGACAACAATTATATTTGGAAGCAATATCTCTCTTTCAATAATGTGATGATTGATAATATCACTAATAAGTTCTAGCTTTAATTCATTTGAATAATATTCATATCATAATATACATAAATCACAACTTTAAACACTTACATTAGAAAAGAAAAAAGTCATAAAAACTTTCAATGAACTAGAAATACATTAAAACCTAAAAAGGATGTCTACAAAAAAACCTACAGTTTATAAGGACTGAATGTTTTTCCCCTAAGACCAGAAACAAGGCAAGTGCATCCACTCTTAGCACTTCTACTGAACACTCCACTGAAGGTTCTAGCTAGTACCAAAAAACAAGAAACAAATTATGGCATTCATAATGGGAAAAAAAAAGAAGTAAAACTGTTTTTATTTTCAGATAACATGATCCTGTATGTAAAATATCCCAAAGAATCTACAAAAGAATTATTGGAACTAATATGAATTTAGATTAGAGGATAAAAGGTCAATCAATATTCAAAACTCAACTAAATATATATATAGCAATGAACAACCCAAAAATGACATTAAGATAACTCCAAACACAATAACATCAAAATAATAAAACACTCAGAAAAAATAAGTTTAAGATCTGATTACAGATTTCTTAAATATGATAAAAGAACCATCATAATGGAAAAAAATTAATAAATTAAATTTCATCAAATTTTAAAACTTTTAATTTTCAAAGATAGCATTTTTTTAAATGAGCAGATAAATCACAGTAGGAAGAAATATCTAAAAACTGTATTTTAGATAAAGCATCGAAAACAATGAACACTGAGAGCTCAGTATAAGGTCAGCACTCCAATTTAAAAATGGGCAAAAGATTTAAATAACCATTTCACTAAAGAATATATATGATAAGCTAATAAGGAACATGAAAGCATGCTTATAATCATTAGACATCAGAAAAACGCAAATTTAGACCCCTCCGTGATACCACCACACACCCACTAGTATGGCTATAATCAGAAAAAATGGTAACACTAAGTCTTGGCAAAGATATATAGAAACTACAATCTTCCTACAGAGCTAGCAGAATAAACACTAAAAGAAAACTTAGACTATGATCTAGTAATTTCACTCTTAGTATCTACCCAAGAGAATAAAACTTTATGTCCACACAGAAGCTCTGCATGAATGTTCATACAGCATTATTTATGAAAAATATCATAAACTAGACTGAGCCCTAATGTTTATTAATTGAAGAAGAGATAAAATATGCTAAAGCCACACAATGAAATGGTATTCATTTGTTTAAATGAATGGAAAATGGACACATGCTCTAAGGATGAGCCTCAGAAACACTTTACTAAAAAAGGAAATTAGGCCCCAAAATTATATTGCATAGCTCTATTTATACAAAATACCCAGAAAGGCAACTCTATAGAGATGAAAGCAAATCAGTAGTTGCCTGGAGCAAACAGTGGGAGGAAACATGGGCTGTAAAGAGACTTGAGAGATATTTTTCAGGTGAAGGAAATGTTCTAAAATTAGATTTGGGAGATGGTTGTGCAGCTCCAGAAATATCATGGAACCGTGAACTTATATTGTGGTCCTCACTGTCAGTTAGATTGTCTAAGGAACTGCCAAAATATATGTTTATTTGTGCTACCTCAAAAAATTATATATATTCTTGCTATTTTCAGGAAAATTGAATAAGAAATGTATGTAGGAGAAATGTCAAACTACATTTATTTTCTCCCATAACCATGATTTGCATCTTTCCTCTTTCTGCCCTACTTACAGCTCTTTTAGCAGAAGTAAATGAAGTCCTGAGGAGCTGAGGATATAAAGCAATGATGAACTCTGTCAGGCGTTCTTCACTCATAGGAACCCATGGGATCTTGTAAGCAATTCATAATCAGCCAGGAGAGGGCATTAGCAGTATTTCCCCATAAATGAGCTTAAGCCAGCTCTCACTTCCCAGATTTATCAAAGGACTCTAGCTTTCTAGCCTGCATATGATAAAAGTTACAGTACCTCACGAACAGCTTTTATACCACGTTGATGCTACTCCTTGATTCTTACTGGGCCTGTCGACAAATATCAGCATATGATAACACATAAATATGTACTTACCAAAAGAAATGTCCGAATTGTTCTTATTTTGTTAAGTTCAAGAAGCAATTTTTGTGCTTTTTCATGGTTACTACAATATTCATCATAGATACGAAACTTATCTTTCTGCAAATTCAAGACAGAATAAATTAATCACTTTATTCATTTTGAAATTTTAACCTGTCGGTATATATAAACTTTACTGTTTACTATCTCTCAAAAACTATACTGTAAATATTTATTTTCTTATTTATTTATTTTCCCTGATCCATAAAGAGTAGTCTTGAAAAGGAGAAAGACATATAAATTTTACTCCAATATGATGAATGCAATAATAGATAAATGAAGCAAGTGGTGGTAAAGAATAGAGAGCAATGAGCTGTTCTTCGAGACCACAGACACAGCTTTTAAAAACATGTTACTTCTGTACAAGGTCCAGTGGATAAACCCATGATACCTGGCAGGAAGAGGGAAGAAAGCCATGTTAGGTCAAGGGAAAGTCATGTGCCAGATCATAAAGGGACAACAGAACATAGGACCCTGCAGTTCACGGACACCAATTCGGATGGTGTCCTTAAGAGGAACACTGACAAACAGAACAATATAAGGCAACAAGTGGCTAAGATAATGACACCCTCTGAGGACACGGTAAGTGAGCGGTCATTTCAGAGAGAGATAATTCTTAGTATAGAAAAGTCAGGGAATAGTAGCTACTTTCAAATAGCTGTTATGCTGCAAAAGGTTGCTGAGTCTACGTAGCTTCAAACATAAGACTAATACCATTAGGTGGGAATTGTAAAGGCAGTGATGGGCAGATTTTGGATCAATACAAAGATCTTCTAATCACTAGAGCTATCATAAAAGTGACCAATTAGGAACAAAATAAATGGTTTTCATAAACAAAAGGAAATCTTTCCAAAAGAAAAGAGTTTTATCATCATCTCTATGCTACCTTCCATTTGTAAAAGTTTTCTCAAAATGGTTATGATTAATAACTAGCAGAATAAAAGAAGACAGAATATTTATTGATCAAATATTAAAACTACCCTTTGAAATTTCAAAGGCATGTGTTTAGAACATTAAGCACTATTGTATACAGGCAGCAAAGAATGTATTGAATGACTTATCTCAAGGGGTTGTACGAGCCACATAAAAACAAACTTCAGAAATGGTTTAGCTAAATTCATGGATGACACATTTACAATGTGTTACTAAGAAAATGACTGTCAGACTGCAAGATTCCCATACGCAACCCTGGCCTTGGATAGCAACAACTCCAACTGGCAGAGGATTCTGATTCTTTCTTGAAAAGGAACAGGCTTCTGTAAATGGACACAAACACCCATGGCTTCCAGCCACACCCAAGAAAGCACAGTTCAATCTTCCTATACCCAAGAAGCCTCTCTCTTTAATATAATTATCTTTCTAGAACATTTTCTGATAATTAAAAGAACATATACAGAGCCTGGTCATCATTTATAGATAGAAAACTACACATGAAAACCTTTATGAAAGATGAAGTGGAAAATAAAAATATACAAAGTTTGATTACTGTGACATAATACATATTTTTAAGTAAAATGTTCATTGTATTGCATTTCGATAAATACATGGATTTAAAATGGTACTCTGAAAAATAGCATTAAGGGAATGATATAAATGGTAGCATTCTTTTTCATTTTCTTTTTTTAGTATGAATGCCCTTTAGTTTTGGAAACAATGTTGATTATACAGGTGGCATCTTTCTTTGCAACTCAATTGCATAAATAATTTCAGCTGTAGTGTATAAAGAATGATATGAAAATTATCACAGGTCTGGGACATATAATTTGTGACCACTGAGCACCACCTCCTATGGTTTCTGCCCTGCTCAGTACAACCCTCTGAGAAGCTACCCTTGAGAAAAATTCAGACACAACCATACTGAGTTTGTTCACCTCCAAGTCTGTCACAAGCTGATTAACAAGAGAACATTCTGACTATTAAAAGGCTTGTCATGCCATTATAACAGTGAGGATTTTCTGCTTCAAAAGAAAATGCTCTATGTTTGAGAGAAACATAAAAATCTATTCATTCTGAACAGCCTGAATATTCATTAGAATTCAAAGCTACAGAGGATGCGAAGAACTAGCTCGTTGGGAAAGAGAAAAGGCTGTTCATTCTTCACTGAGTAAAATGGATGATGTGGGACACTCTGCCTTTTCTGTCTTGGAGTACAAGATCTAACTGGCCTTAAAAGACCCCAAACTTCTGGTGTCAGATTTTACTTCTAGCACTGAACTCATACTTTTTACAATGCCAAGAGCTAGATCTTAAAATCAGGGGGAAAAAACTCTTAAAATAAACAAATTTATCCTACAAAGTGAAGAAAGCAGGTTCCCACTTCTTGTTGAGCATTAGGTTCAGGATGTAAGCATTCTTCTACAACTTTTAAGAATTCTTTATGTACTGCAAGGATATCTTCGATGTTCGAAAACAACATCTGTGAAAAAAAATACACATGTAAGTGCAGTAGTGAAGCAAGTAAAATAAAATTTAAAAATGTCTATAAGAGTCCAGTATTCTCTCTCCAAACTGAAAAATTTCAGTCAGTAGCTATGCTAAATTCATTCTTTCCTCTCGCCTTGCTGACAGAAGCCAAATTTTGTCCACTCCCACAAAACTTTGGGGACCAGGACACTTCACCTGGTTTCTAAGACAAAGCCTGGGTGGCCAAATCCAAGCATGATAGTCCCACCCCAGTTCCAGGGTGATCTTCAGGTAAAACTGCATACAAATTTGCTGGCAGGCTTTTGGAGAAGGGTGTCTGCCCCTAGGAAAGGCATCCTGGAACACACAGTCCTTTTCTCCTTCCAAAAAGCGCTGTGTGGGAGTGACAGCTGGGACAACTATGAGGTCACTTTGCAGCCAGGGGAGGAGCCAGCTCAGGGGCAAAGCTGATACCCTGGAGGGCAGAGTGAATCACTGGAGAGGATCTAGCAACTTGTTGGCCTCCCTGAATCACCTGTGGGGAACCTCATCTTTCATCTGGAGTTCAAATATGTGAATCAAATAGTCTTCAAGTCTGTTTGGATTATAAATTGCTTTTGCTTGTTTCCATAAGCTCATTAACTAAAATATTCCCATAGTAATTGTGAAAGTTGAATATTTAACTCATGAGGAAATAGAGTCAGAAAAACCTTTAGTTTTTTTTTTACTTGCAGTAAAATAGAGCAGTAAATTAGCATCATCAATATCAATGATGATTTAAACAATTTAAATAATCACTATGGGATAATTTTTATTTGTCATGCTCTTTAAAATTTTTCCTATGTTTTGTGTGTGTGTGTGTGTGTGTGTCTGTGTGCATGTGTGTATGTGTATGTGTGTGTGTTGCTAGAGATCAAATCCAGGGCCTCGCACAGTGGGAATCTCTGCTGTATCACTGGCCAACCCTCTTCCCCACACTTTAAACGATATGTTATATATTTGCTTCTGAATTGAAGATATATGGACTTTCTTTCCTGCAGCTCATGGACCATTCAAGTCCTGTTCTTTTGCAACCACAAAGACTGGAAGTCCAGATTTGCCCACCTCCTACCACTAGGCCAATTTTCTGACACCTCATTCAACATTCTCCCTCTCATAGAGGCTGAAGTTAGGTCTCATTTCTTAAGTTTATTTTTCTTCCTTTTTTCAAACATTTTCAAGACCTTGGTTAAAAAATTCTCTAGACTTACATGCCTCTTCTAACTTCCCTTTCTGTTCCCAAACCCTGGCCCCTTTTTCATGTTATTACTGACACAGTGACTGGCCCAGGAACTTAATAGTGGTACTGAAGAGAAACGGAAAGTTCCTGCAGGAATGTCCCACAGGTAACATGTCATCTCTGGGAACTCATCCTTGGGACAAGGGCCCCTTGCACATCCTCACCTTCACCGTTTCCTCTGTTACATTCTTGTCAACTTTTGCTGCTGCACACTGGTTCATTCGGTGTAAGAATGCCTGTGTGAACCAAGAAAAGCCATAATAAAAATGACATTAGATTCATAAAATGACCAGGTGTTGACCAGATCTAGATTAATTTTTTACATGAAAAAGTTTAAAAATCCAATACCTGAGTAAAATAGTTATGTTTTAATATGTGAGCCCTTGTGCAGAGCTGCTCATCCCTGAGAGTTACACTTACTTATGATGCTAAGCCAGAGTCAAAAGTCATCATCTCTACAAATTAAATTTTATCCACTAGGCTTCCACAGTTCTGGGGTAAAAATTTAATGGCAGGTGTTTCCTAAACTTTTAAGCATTGCAAAGCACAAAATCACTGGAATCTAATAAAATGCTATTTCTAATAGAAAAGTAAAATGGTAGAAATTTTGAAGTGACTCCCTTAGAATTAAGAGAGTCATAGAAACAGAGAGAAAAAGAGAGAGAGAGAGAAAGAGAGAGAGAGCCAGATAGGATACATACAAACATATACAATGTGGTCAACAAATACAGTAAATGGTTAAATTTCTTACAAAATTACGACAGGGAAAGACATATTGCTATGAATCCCCCTCAAAGTACTTCCCCTCACTTCAAACACACGTCATTCTTGCCATTTTCTGAAGCAGTTTGAGAAGTACTTTTTCATGAGGGTCTTTAGTTGTCCTGTCCTGCTGTCCTGGCTGCCTCAGTGTGCTGAATCAAATCAAAACATTTACATTTCATGGTCCTTTTGACTTGAGGAAGAACTAGAAGTCACAAAGTGCCAGAACCAATGAATAATGTGGATGAGAATACACCATAGTGTTTTTATTTGACAGAAACTACCGTCCTAGAAGTGATGTGTAAAAACAAAAAAACAAAACAACAACAACAACAACAAAAAGATTTTATACGCCCTTGCGCTAGGGATTTAGCTCAGTGGTTCCACCACTTGCCTTGCAAGCGCAAGGACCCAAGTTCGATCCCCAGTACCAAAAACAAAAAGATCTTATAGAAGTGACATGTGACATACAGTGTTGTCAAGATGGAGAAAGAAACTGTTCATTCCTCAGGATGTTTCCTACACACATCATTTCTGTCAAATAAAGCACCTTAATCGCTATTTAAATAGCTAGGGATACAGCTCAGTGGTAGAGTGGTTATCTAGCATTCACAAGGTCCTGGGTTCAATTCCCAGCAGCAAATGGGGGGAAAAAAACCTGAGACGTCTTGATGGTCATTAAGCTTTGACAGAGTACACTGAGCTTTAAAAGAGAAAATTTGCAAAGAACAAATAAAGAGACCTTCCATCCAGCAAATCTGGTCTACATCCTCAAGATACCATCTATTAATTACACAGTGGCAAATAAGATCATTCCTGGGGTTGGGATGTCCTTCAGTGGTCTTCAGTGGTATCTCTAGTATCCTTTGCTGGCCTTGCAATAAGGTCTGTCCTAGGTCTATCCTCGCGATCATTCTTTCCCTCATCTCTCCTCAAAAGTTAGCCACTACCTGCCAAATCAGGGTATGAGTGCGTAGTCCATCAAATCCCCAGGACATATGGAAGCACGGATAAATCTCTGGCTACTAAAGCAAACAAATGAAAATCAAGATAGGAACCATATCTTTGACATGTTATATTTACTAAGATTTAAAATATTAACTGCCAGGTATAGTGGCACATGCCTATAATCTCACCAACCGGGAGGCTGAGGCAGTGGAGTAGCTTGAGTCCAGATTAGCCTGAGCAACATAGGGAGGTCCTGTCTCAAAGAAACAAATCAAAACAATATCTCAGGTTGAAACATTTGAGAGATTAATAAAATCCAAGATTGTTCATAAGGTTCCAATGCCTCAAGGGGTTGCTAATAAGAGTATAAAATGGCACATTTCTCAGAAAAAGTTGACACTATATTTCAAAATTTTAAATGAGCATTTCCTGTAACTCAGCAATTCTACTTCCAGGAATTTATCCTAAGAAAATATTTGGACAAAGAGTTTCACAGTATTAATCAAAAAAATAGAAAAACTGGAAAAAACCTAAAGTCTACTAATAAGGGAATCATTAAATAAATTATGGCACATTTAAATTATAGGATGCTATGGCTATGGAAAAAGTATGATCATAATGGACTGTGATGAAATCTAGTAAGTATATATACACATGTACATGACAAAAGTTCACAAAATATTGTTTGGTAAAAATAATATACTAAGTGGCACACCTCACAGGTACACACACACAGGTACCTTCACATGTAAATGTATATACAATACATTTACACATATGTATAACGTCAGTGTGTTTCAACTGACAAAACCTAACATATACCAAAATGCAAACAGTGCTTTCCTCCATGTGGTAAGAAGATCTTTGCACACCTTTTTTTCAGAATATTTGGCTATGAGTATATTACAACTTTTGCTTTTTAAAAATTTAAAAGCTTTAAAACTATTTTTAAAAAATCACATACATGAGCCACAAGATCTCACTCCTAACATGAGCTTCAGCAACATCTTTATTCTCAATTATTCAATTTGTGTTTCAGATTCCATAAAGACAAACCCAAATAAAAACTAACAGCTGCAACTCCTCATCACCAGCTGAATTCAATAAAATGAATAAGGAAGTGTTGGATGTAACCTAATTTTTTATTGGAATCGTGATCTATAACTATTATCTGAAGTTATATATAATTGGCTATGGAAAAAGATTTTGAGCATTCCGATTTTAAGCCTCCAATTTAATTAATATTATTCTGCTTAATTTTTTATTTTAGCTTTGTTACTTTTGAGTATTATCCAAATACTCATACCACAAATGCTTTTTAGATCTATTTAGTTTTAAAATAACAAGGATGGTTTACTTGACTAGTTTACATTTTATGTTGACCACATAGTAAACAGGTAATGTCTTGTGCAAGCGAAACTTAAACTTCACCTCTAGAATTATAAACCTTTCCTTCATAAACAGAACTTAGTTACATTCTGCAACCAATAAATTAAAGCTAGGAAGTTGTAAAAGTGAGTTAAAAAGGAACATAAAGCCAATAAAGTACATCACATCTTTATCTGAATTTTTTATCTTTTTATCCTCCATAACAATATGGAATATTTTGTTTAACTGTACACAAAAGAAACCCTGGAACTTGCTACTACGTCTGACCAGGTATTTCTTTTTCTCGGGAGTCTCATTTATACCACAATGAAGGCAGATTTGAGATGGTTTGCTGGGAATGTCCAATCATGAAAACTGTTTGACATTTTTACAAAACATTTAATTTTCTTCCTGAAGATAAAAACAAATAACATTTTCAGAATTCACCTTTTACAATCATGATCTACAGAGTCCTTTAAGATTTTGGTAATTGGGCATTTAATTCTTCTCATGTCAGTGATGGAAGCATTAGTAACCTAGTCACAAAAATACATGAGAGACTACATATAGTTTAACCCTACATTAGGTTGTTCCCACTGGTCTACAGTTTTACCACAATTTGACAATCTTCATCTTGACACAAACATTTGAAAATAAGCACTGGAAAATAGCTTCTAAGGACAGTGGTTCTCAGGGCTTTTATTGTGTATAAGACTTGGAGAGTTTCTTCTACATGCAGATTTCAAACCCTATTTCTCAAAAGCCTGATTTAGCCAATTGGTTTAGGATCCAGAAATCTGCATTCTGAGTACATTTCCTAGGTGACTTCGACATATCTTCAAGACACAACCCTCTGGTGATCATTTCTTTTTATTTATTCTTCCAAACATTGAAAGAGGAAAAAAAAACAAATTTACAGATTTACGGGGAAAACAAGTTCATTTATTTCTCTTTGATTTTCAACTCCAAGTCAAATAATGTTTATCTCTGTACATAACCCTTCCACCCAGTCACTTGGAGTTTCTGGTACCCAGCCAGAGAAGCCACCCTCTCCCCATAAAAATCACAATCTGGCCTATGTGCACTGGTCATGTTGCTTTCTGAAGGCCAAAGAGATGCAGACAGGCAGGGGAGATACAATAGGTTAAGTTTTATATGGAGAAAGAGACTGGCAGATGCTCTTCTGAGAACCTTTCTGCTCACACACGTGTCAGTCTGTGCTGGTTCACCAGATTCCCCTATCAGCAGTTGCACACAACATAGTGCTGTTGGCTAACACGCTTGTCATAGGCTACTTGTTTTCCCATTCAGAAAGCAGAACCCTTTATTTTCTCTTTAACTTGATCCCTATTGTTTCCCTCCTTTGTAATTGGAAAAAGAATGTTAAATGTCATACACTAAAATTTAGTAACACTAAAAATATCACCAATCTCGTGTCAAGAGATCAAAAGAAGGAACTCGTTATGTTGGAAGAGGAAGATGACAGCAATGTCATCTGCCCATTTGTGCCGCTGCTAGTTCATTTGTAAAGCAAAGCTTATCATGCTTCATTTTCAAAATACATTTTCTTATTTTATAATTTAATGTTATAAATCTACAGTTTCTCTACTTGAGTTTGCCCTTCCCACTCTTTTCATCAGTCGGGCACACATACAGTAGTAGATCATTCTCCCACAGATTTTAAAAGTTTACACTTTTGATTCTTGACATCTGGTGCCAATGTGAATGTCACAGTATCACATAGGCACTAAACTTTATTACTTCTACTAATATTTTATATTAGCAGTATTCTGTCATTATGAAAATGTAGCTATTTAATATGTACATGATGAGAAGAGAAAATTTCAAGAGAGACTTGAATGTTGCAGGAAAAAGTACATTCATTTTATATAGGTTATACACCTATCCCTACCCCTAACTCTGACAGTTATATCTTTCTTCCAAATATTGATATATTTCATTATATCACAATATATTTCATTCACATCACAATTATCAGTATCAGTATCCAGCTCATTAGAAAAATCTTTAAGTTTAGGAAGCTGTCAAGTTCACAGAGATGGAAACAAATATTTCAAAACTCAGAAGTTCACTTAAAAGTTAAAGTCTGTGATAGTCAACAAATATAGTCAGCTGTTTTTCTTAAAGTGACAGGCTCACTTCATTTTTTTGAGAAAATGGCTGCCAAATACTCTGGAAAAGAAACCATGCTTTGTCCCACAGTCATTACTTCAAGTAAATATGATGTTCCATAGCAACTCAAACAATCACACAAGCTCTTTTCCTGGAGACAAGCAAAATACTTGGGTTTGCCCTAGAAACCCTGGTGTATGCATACAATATCCAAAAAAGAAGTGCTCAACAATGAATATTTTATAAAATTAATTTGTACTGCCTTATAAAGAATATTCCTAACCAAAACTGTCACCACTGCCCATAAGTGGGTGGCAGTGACTATAAGAACAGCTTTGATTCATACTACAGCATCAGCAGTTTTATACCCTCACTGCCTTCACACTATCAGTACTAAGGTCATCATAATGAAAAAAAAAAGTTGCAGTATTACTGTGAAGAGAATTTTGACCTTGTATATCTCCTGAAAATTTTTCACAAAACTCCAACTGTTTGCAGCCCTCTCCTTGAGAAGCACTGTTTTGTGTATATAGGATATACCAAATATACACCCTAGTAAAGTCTCTGCTTATATCCTGCAAGGAGGAGACAGATAAATTGAAAGACATAATAAATAAGTAAATTGTTTTGTAAACAAAAGGTAAAAGGGCAAGCATGTAGCTCAGTAGTACAGTGTGTGTAGCATGTGCAAAGTTCTGAGTCAGATCCTAAGCACAGGGTAGGGGAGAGACTGAAGGTAAATGCAAAAGCTGACCGATACGTTTTCTGTAATAATAAAAAATATAAAATACTTTAAAAGCAATAGAGTACCTTGTGATAATTTCAAGGGCTTTTCAAGATCCAACACTCAAGATCTGTCACCATAAATCTACACCATTCAACGCTGTTGTTGGGTTGAACTTGATCTTTCTTTTATTAGATTCCCGGCATCACTGCTCACATTGGCCAGTTTCATTTGCTCTCCTTCCTCCCTCATATGTCTTTCCTCGTCTGGCATCCACTCTATACATAAGACTCACAATGGGACAGGAGGCATAGGTCCCCTCTCAATCTCCCAATTAGGTTTCAACATACACATTTTGAGGGGACACAAACACTCCAACAACAGTTTCTCTCCCTCTCTCCCTCTCTGCTGCTTCTGCTTTTATTCTCATTATACTCCCCCTGGTTATCTCACTTCCTCACTCTGGACCACTGCTCAACCCACACCAGCTTTCCTATTCCTCCCCAACACTGCCAGGCTTATTTCTACCTTAGCACATTTTTCCAAATTCCTTCCTCTGCCTGGAATACTTTTTATTAGGGTCTCTCCTTTCAGTTTTTCACTTAAATGCCATTTCCTCAGATCTCTCTTAACCAATTAGAGAAACTTGTTCCATTGCCCAACCCCTATCATGCCCAACTCCTACAAGGGATTTACTTTGCTTGCCCTATAGCCCAATCCCACTCCTCAATGTTCCAGTGTCTGTTTTCTGTCTCCAACACACAGATGGGAGAACCATGAAGGCAGAGACTATTCATCTTGTTCACAGAGGTATGCCCAGCACCTATGGCAATACTTGAAACTTCACAAGTATTCAATTAACTTTTGAAGAATTGGTAAAGAATTGTGACCTTAATTAGATGGATTTCATTTCTTATTGTACAGTATTAATTTCTATTCTGTTAGTCACTTTCTCATCACTGGGAAAATATAACTGATGTACATAACTAGAAGGAGAAGAAATTTATTTTGCTCAGTTCCCAGAGGGTTCAGTCCATACTGGCCAGCTCTAAGGCAGAAACAGCATGGTGGAAGGGCATAATGGAGCAAAGCTGCTCATCTCATAGCAGCTAGGAAGCAGAGAGAGAAGGATATGCCAGGGACTAGAATACACTCTTCCAGGTCATGTCCTTAGAGTCCCACCTCTGAGGGGCAGGCCCCACCTCAGAAAACACGAGATCTTTTGAAGATATTTTAGATCTAAAACATAACAACTATCTTTCCGAATGTTCATGAGCAACTAGAGATAAAAGATATCGCCTAATCACCAAAGGGCAGAGTTCTTCAATCTTGACAATGCTGATGTTTGGAGCAGATAATTCTTTTGTTGTGAAGTACTCTCCTGTGCAGAACAGGGAGTTCAGTAGTGTCTTCTCACTCCGATATACTGAATAAGTATGAAATAGTGTTAGCTTACTTGCCTGCTCCCCACTAGACTACAAGCCCTGACAGAATATGAGCAGTATTTTTTCATGGTTGGAATGGTTTTGCCCTCCACTACCAAGACAACATGCCATGCATAAAAAATTGCAAAAACTTTCTGAATAATAAATCATTTATTAGTAGTTCAGTAGCATTTAAGACTCAACCATAAGGGCATCTATCATTCTATGAGTTATTAAAATAGAATTTACTATACCTGGATTACATAAATAAATGCCTAAACATTTTGCAGTGACACCCAAATAACATGCTAACAACCCAGTGAAAGCCCTTTGATTAACAATGTTTCTTTATAATCCAGAGCTAACTGCAATTGAGAGACTTTTAATATTGGCTCAATTTTCCACCAAAAGATGTTTTACTGTTTTTCAGAACAATTATTTAACTAATCTAACTATTATCTCACTATTATCTCAGGTGCTACCTGGAAATACCCATCCAAAGTATCTATAACTACAGGACATCTCCTGGGACTAAGTCCAGCACTGTGCAGAGCATCTATGAGACACCAGAAGCTCCAAGGCTCAGTTTCCTCACAAGTAATTTTAAGTGGCACTGTGCCCAATGCAAACATACAATAAATATTAGCTGACAGTTCCACCACTGCCACTATATCCACTATCCACTATTAATACATCCATATCTCTAGTTCTATTAGTTCCATTGGTAATAATTATTACTAAACCCCAAGAAAAGAGAACTGAAGGGTAAAGTCTCTGCCTTCTCCTCTCAACTCCTCTATTAAGAGTAAATCAATCTCACCTACTTTTGAAGAATTCCCTGATATTAAGACAATATTGTAATTCAGTCAATTGGGGAAAAAATTCTACAATGTTGACAGATGATCCTCAACTTCTAATGGGGGGGTTATGTGTTGACAAATTCTATGTAAGCTGAAAATATCTTAAGTCAAAAATGTGTTTAATCCATTAACCTACAGAACACCCTAGCTTACACTGTAGACTGTCATTTTCCCTTGTGATCACATGGCTTTCTGGGAGCTGCAGCCCACTGCTTCTGCCCAGCATCATGATAGTACCATACGGCACACTGCTAGCCCAGAAAACAATCCAGTGTCTTTCACTGCATGTCAAATTAAACAATCATTAAGTCAAACCATCCTAAATTGAGGTCTCTCTGTATTTTAAAATATTGTGTCTTCCACACTGCATTAGAGCTTTCTCCTCAGGATTCCAACCTAGTCCTCAAATGTACATACATGTCAATCTCTCTACTCTTATGTTTATACCCTAAACATTCTAGGAATTTGGAAATTCACCAAGAGTAGAAGATAGGGAAAAGTTCACTTAGGATCAAACTATAAGATCTAATACAGATCATTGTCTATTTCTTCAATATTTGACAGGACCAAGAGAACAGGCATTAATAAAAATCAGACAATATATGTGAAGCATGGCCGGAGCACAGCCTTAGTTCCAATGATATGCCACAAGATCTAAATGTGAGAATTACACAGGGTGACAAAGCGACAGGCCAATGTGCAAAGTCTCTACTCAAATTACAGGAGGCTAATACCCTTGAAGGTGCCTTAGCTCTTTCTATGCTACCAGCCTTTTACACCACCAATAGAACTAACTAAACATCGATAGCTTATCAGGCTGGTTTACAAAAATTAAAATATATTCCTTTATGTATGACAAGTCATTATTTTTATAAAGGAGCTTAATATCAGAAGAAAATAATACAACTTTAATGAGGGAAAGAGAGAAAGAGAGAGACAGGAAGAAATTTTAAATATTCCCCAATTTTGCTGGTGGCATTTCACATGAAAGTATGTTTTACAGTGTCAGACAATGATCACTGTGGAAGAAAATGGACTTCTTAAGCAATTTGTAAGCTTACAAGAACATATTTGTGAGTTTGTTCCAGAATAAGATATTGGCTAAATTGCCTTATTTTTAATATTATACAAATATTTATACTGAAATATCTGTAGGCTATTGTGTCTTTGGTATAATACTTCATATTGTGTTGGTCAGGAATTTACATTGATAACAGATAAATCAAATAACAGCACAATGAAAGAAAAGGCAGAGCGGGAAGTACAAAGTACATTATATAGATAATATTCTCGAGCACAGATTTTTTCCTAGCACAGGAAACTGGCCATTTCCCGAATTTAAAGTACAGAACACTATTCCTGTTTAAGTCGTTATTCAAGAATTCAGTTCCCATGAAAAGGAAATGTAAGCTGTGAGGAAAGGAAAAGTATTTGACACTGGAAAACAACCCAGAGAAACAAATCAGAATCCCAGCGTGAAGCTCTGCTCATGCCTGGCATCCAAAGCTCTCTTTTTTTCTCCCCCTATGGTTTTACTCACTAGGCAATTTCAGGAGGTATAGGAAAAAAATTTTTAAGCTGACTTCAAGATAGATATTTAGTTTAACCAATATAAAAAAAAAAAAAAAAAAAAAAACTTTTGCCAGGGATTTAGCTCAGTGGTTCTGCCGCCTGCCTCGCAAGTGCAAGGTCCTGAGTTCAATCCCCAGTACCAAAAAAAAAAAAAAAAAACAAACTATAAGAAAAACCTTTTAAATTCTTTAAATTTATTTACATTGCCTCTAGTGTTATACCTATGAAATGTAGGTACCTATGAGTACTGTGCCTGTTATTTAAAACTGACCTTAAGGGTGGAGGGTGTAGCTCAGTCAAAGTCCTGGGTTTGATCCCCAGCACATGAGAAAACAAACAAACTGGGCCGGGGATTTTCTCAGTGGTTTTGCTGCCTGCTGTATAAGCACAAGGATCCAAGTTCCATCCCCAGTACCAAAAAACAACAACAAAAACAAAAAACAAAAAAAACAACCAAACAAAATTAGTGATATCTAACATTTACCACACTTTACCTAAAAAAATCTATGACTTACAACAAATGTCAATATCTGATTGCCCCTCTGACTCATTATACCCCCATGTCCCTTTTCTCCTTACAGAATACTATCTTTACCCTCTTCGCTTAGTGTACCACCTGTTCCTTAGTCTGTAATTTGTTTCCTTTCCCCTTTAATTATAATCATACTCTATACCTACAAGAAAGGAATGTAGGGTCATGGAAATGGTTAGTGTTGGGTAACTTATGGACAAACAGATCAGTGGCGCGGAGAGAATACAGGAAACACCTCCAGTATCCAGGAATTTAGGGTTTGAAACAGGGGACTCTTCAAATCCTTGTGGAAAGAATGCCAGGTGTTGGGACAGTCAACCTGTAGTCCAACCTGTGGACTTTACTAAAATGTAACCAGACAACAATGTGAAGTGGTTTTTTAAGCTTGAACTCTGGAGTCACTGTCTGGGTTCAAATCTCAAGTCTGCCAACTACCACGTAACTAATTTTACCTCTCTGAGGCAGAGTTTCCATACTTGTTTAAAAAAGTTAAACGAATGTTTCTCCTACCCCTAAGGATTTGCTCTCAGGCTTAAATAAATATACGTAAAGCAACTGACATATTCAGGATAATATATAAATATTTTGTATTTTATTTTAAGGCCAAATATACTTTTTGGGTAATATTTTCATTATTTCTGTTAATAACACAACCTCTGAAGGAAAGAGGATATTTTTTAACAAGCAAGTTATAATCAATGTCATGAATTATCAACTAAGAGGATAGTGTGTATGCATAAATATGTAAAGGATTTCAAACTGTTCTTAAGACTTTTTTTTACTCAATTTGTTTTGCACAAATCGTATTAACCTATAGAAGGGCATTTCATTATAATTCAAGAAATGATAAACTCAACTTTAAAATTTTGGCATAACAATTAAAATCCTATTGTGCTTCAAAAGTCAAGAAAATAAAATATAAAATATCACAAATACTTCTACATACTTCATGAATCAAGCAGAAACCAGAAAAATAGTCCTAATGAGTTCATTTCCATGAATATTGGCTTACAGCTCTGTTGACATCTGAATATTCATGAGGCAAGTTGAGCGTAAGTAAACAAGAAAACTTTCCTTTCAAGAGGAAAAACAGTTATAATAACTAAAAAAAGTGGACTCCAGGCAAGAGTGACAGAATTCAGGGAGAGAGTGACATTCGGCACCTGGCCACTGATCTAAGGATAACACGAACTGGATGCTGCTTTTTTTAGTGTATTATGAAACCACATAATGAATAGACAAGAAGTAACTACTCACTGAATATCACGTGGTACCTCATTACTTCATATAAATCTTATGTTTGTATTATCACTTAAAAATAAAAAAGAAATAACTATCCATTATCAAAGATAGTCAGAAAAAGCAAAAAAAGAAAGCTACAAAATAAAGTCACCATTCAATCTTACTCAACCATAACTAGTTACAGTGAAAATAATAAAATGTTCATTCTTTACCAACTACAGAAATTATCTGTCAATCTGTCAATAATCCTGTGAGGCAGAGAGTAATCTTATCTGTTTTTGCTCAATGGAGGCACTGAGTCTCAGAGAGGTTAAACAACTTCTATAAGATGGCACTGCCAGGAAATGAATGAAGGAGCCTAGGTCCGATGCCTGCTTGACTCAGCACCAGCTCCCTAGTGGCAGCACTGGATATACAGGATTAGATTCACACTTCCCCAACAGCAGATGGAAATAGGTCAGAAGACCTATACAGACGCTGAAACAGAAACCAAATTATACTGTTTCTAAATTTGATTTCTGAAGTTCCTATTCCTGCCTATCACTGTTTCCATATCTTTTAGCAGAGAAATTAAATCTCTCTTCTCCTTAAAGCCAGCTTGATTGATTGTACTTTTTCCTAACTAAATAAAAATCACATAAATTAAGTACCCTGTATTTCTGTAACAGAATATTGCTTATAGAAGAAAATTCTCCCGGGCCAGGGATTTAGCTCAATGGTTCCGCTGCCTGCCTCGCAAGCTCAAGGTCCCAAGTTCGATCCCCAGTACCAAAAAAGAGAAAATTTTCCAGAAATCCTCTCATCCTAATTACAGCATGTGAGTTAAGATCACAAAGAACACAATACTATAGGTGCCTACTTTCAGTTAACAAGTTCCAGCTATTTGTTACCAGGTTAAAGCTTTCCTGCTTAGGATACTACTCACTAGTAAGAAAGGGGTCTTTTGCCATTGGAGGAATTTAGAGACTTAAAGATGCACATTATTTCAATCAGAAATTACTGAATTTAAAATATTACACAGAATAATATAAGAACATATGGGCTTATAAGAATTTAGGAAAAAAAAAGAATTTAGGATATAGTTAGGATAAATCCCAAATGCTCAGTCTCCCAAAATTTTAAGAACAACGTAAGAAGCAATTAAAAATAACATCAAAATCTCCTGTGAAATGGACCAATGAAGTCGGTAATAAAAATTTGATCATAATTATATTAAGTACCTATCATCCAGACAGTATCTGTCCCCTGTACAATGTTAAAGTGTAAGTCCTCTAAAGAGCACTCTCCCTGCTGTCATCACCTCAAAGTTCACACTTCAGACATCCATGTAACTAGATCTAAGCAGTCATCAACCTATAACATCCACCATTTGACTCAAGTCAATAGTTCAACAACTCACTGTGCACTACGTAACTGGCATTAGGATCTCCAATGCATTGGCAGCATTTTCCAAATTTCTTAAATTTGCTAAGTTCCACACACACATTGCAGTATATTTTCTGGAACTGCTGCTCTTAAAGAGATCAATTAAATGTAAATAAAATAAATTTGGATGCTATAAAAATCCATCTAAGGATACTGCCTGAATCTCCTGAGTTCACTTATTACAAGTTCATCACCAATACATTCACATATTACAAACAATACATCAAATATTTCTATTAAGACAAAAACCCACATGGACAGTCATATTAAGAAAATTAGTCTTTTGTCCATGCACTCTAAGTGAATATTCTTTAAAGCTTTACAAGGAACTTCTATATTTCAGTTTGAATGAAAGATGTTGAAAGAGATCATTGCTTCTACCCTAACAAGCAGAACAAACTACATAAAGTACAAAAATATACATTTTTCAGGGGGCAAATGATGCAAAGACATCTAAATAAAATAAATTCCGAAAAATGATGGATCCTTTAGAAGTGAGAAAAGATCTATGGCTGCTCTCGCTCCTAGAGGAGCAGCAGCAGGAGTATGAATCTCCTATAGATCAGAGTACAGAACAGTTAGATTAACTGCACTTAAAATTAGAATTCCAAGGAGTCTCAGCCACAGATTAAGTTCACTAGCACCAGCCAAGAAGTCTTCACCAAGTGCAGAAGTGTGTTGGAGGCCAGACAGAAAAACTGAGAAAGATCTATGCTACCCTCCCCAGTGCAAGGCAGGGACGTGCTGAAATCTGAAACTAGACAGAAAAGCTGACAGGAATCCTTCTGAGGGCCTTCAGACCTTCATGACCTGCACTAGAGCTGCCCTCTGGAGTAATCATCTCCTGACACTTTCTACATCCTTATGGAGACATAGAAGTTCTATGTAATCTAAGGAAAGAACCAAAAGATCTCTACCTTGAATATTATAAAACACTGTTGAGAGATATAAAGACAATCCAAATAAATGGAGAAGTAGATCATATTTATGGATTAGAAAGCTTATTATTTTTAAGATATCAGTTCTTCAAAAATATATCTATACATTCACTACAACTCGAGTCAAAATATCAGTAGGTTCTTGTGAAGAATTTGACAAGCTGTTTCTAATTTTTAGTTCCTTTTTTATTAGTATATGTTTGTGATACATACTAATTACACTCAGCTTGAGCAGTTGTACATATATATATTTCATCTTAATCATTTTTACTTCTCCTTCTCCTCTTCACCCTCTCATCCCCCTCATTCCTAAATCCCCTTCCAAACTCTACCCTTAACAAACTGTTAACTGGCCAAAATTATCTTGAAAACAATGAGAATATTAAAACACTTATTTTCCCTGATTTCAAGCCTTATTGTAAAGCTACCATAATAAAAACAATATAAAATAGGGAAATCTATGGAACAGAATAGAGAAAAATAAACCTATAGAACAGAATATCCATTAAATGCAATCTTTCAGCTGATTCTTGGGCTCAACTAATACACTTTCTTCTTTACATGTTGTTAAGTAATAATATATTATTTAATATATAATAATAACTCAGTCATTAAAGAAGAAAACTCAAATATAAATACTGATTTTTATTAACATGCCAATTGAATTCAATGAGAAAGAAATTTCATTTGAATACATGTCAAGAGAATTGTACATCCACATTAAAAAAAAGTTCAACTTCTCTTTTACTCCTCTCACAAAAAATTAATCATAGTTTTATCAGAAACCTAAACAGATAAGCTGGAAACATAAAATTTATAGAAGAAAACAGGAAACTACCACACAATCTTGGGATAGTCAAATATCTTTAGGATTAAAAACGTACTAACAATAAAAGAGAAAAATTTTATCATTTTTGATAGATTTTATCATAATTGAAAACTTTTGTCTCCATGAAAAACACCATATATTTAAAGAAACTAAAAAGCAAGCCATAGGCTCGGAAACAATATCTGCCATACTTATACCTGACAAAAGACCAGTATGTAGAATATATTTTCAAATACCTAAAAGTCATTGATAAAAAAACTATGCAAATTATAAATGGGTAAAAATTAAATAATAGAAAGATTTAGAGATGTCAATAAATGTGTCAAAGAGTACTTCAGATCTTTAGTTTTCCAGAAAATGCAAATTAAAATTAGAATAAGACAACACTAACTAAATATCTCAATCTAAACTACTACGAATTAAAATTATAAATACTGACAAAACCAAATGTTGGAAAGAACTTGAAACAACTGAGAACTCTTAGGTATTGCTAGTGAAAATACAAAATAATAAACATAACAGCTTTGACAAAAACAGCTTCTTATAAAGTCAAACGTTCAGTTGCCATATGATCCATCAATCTCACACACTGGAATTTGCCCAAGAAAACTGGAAACATATGTCAACCCAAAGATTCACGTTGGAACATTCATGACAACTTTACTCAGAATAGATAAAAACTGGAAACAGCCTAAATATTTCATTATATTCTCATCATGTGCTATAAACTATATGAGCATTTCAATTTTTAACATAAATGCCATCCATTATGATGTATTTTAAGTTACAATTGATGAAGTAAATATTTATATATCTAATGAAACAACTCAATAGTTTTTCACTCATGTTGACAATATGAAAGTTTTCCATGTAAATAGTTCTATCAAAATAAACAGGTTCAAGATGGGGTAGCATCTTAGATAATAAAGACCATTAAATGAGCACACCAATTCTGTGTATCTGTGTTCAAAGATCATTATTTTCAAATTGCAGTATTACATAATCAATTATACACAGGACTTATTTAGGACTACAAATAATATTTTAAAATAACTTAGAGTGTCAGTGATTTATTATCTTCAAATTGGGAAATAATAGATTCTGTGTGCAACATATATGGTGTAAATAATAAATTAAAACCAATAATAAAAGGGATTATAAGAAAATATTATACATTATACTCAGAATGTAATCATGAAAAGCTATGTAAATTCTATTCTGTGACTTTACATAAGCCTGAAATATATACTGTCACTATTTATAAAATATTTTATATGTCATTTTGTGTAAGGAGGGCACTGGATAAAAAGGCTGCACCAAATAAGTTTTAATAAAATAGGAGGAGGAAAAGATGTGGAAGGGAAAGAAAGGGAAAAAAAGTATAAAAGGAGATAGAATTTTTCCCATTAAAATGCTTAAATTTCAGGCTTAGGATATAATTAAACACATACTGAATCATACTAAAACCTTATAAGACTCCTTAGTATAAAATGTCTTTTGGCTTCTCCCCAGGTGTATTTCCTGTTTTGTTTTTTTCTTTTAATTCTACAGGATTTTACACAGCCTAGTTCACAGCACAGACTCAATAATTAACTCACTCACTGTCTGGACATCATGGTGAAGTCGTTCTTCTGAAAATTTAGTTAGAAATGCTGGTTACTGATAAAATTCGTAAACAGTAGGATCAGCTTTCTAGGGCTGTCCCACAGAACGGAGAACAGAACTAGATCATAACATAATAGATGCTTAATAAAGCCATGTTAAATTCGTATTGTTAACTATTTCCTTTCTCCAGTGTTCTTTCTTGTATTAGTATTTTTCAAACAACTGTTTTACATAGTATTAATGTGAGAATAACTCAAATCAGCTTTATTATCTACAAGTACATGAAGATATTTCACTCAAGATACAAGCAAATCAAATAGTTGGCATCAAAAATCTGCAAGTGATGAAAGAATTTCCTCTCTATACTCTCCTTAGGGTTACAATATTTTCAGTGATGATATTATTCTATTCACTGTTATTCTATCTATGCCACTGTGAAATACGTCAAATGCCAACACTATGACTCCAGCTGATGACCTATAGGGCATGCTTCTGAGACAGTGTGTTTAGTCTATGACCTTGAACTAGAACAAAACAGACTGGCTTCTATTAGACATATGTTCTCATCAATAGAATCATGCAGAAGCATATAACAGTTGATGGTCAATAACCATTTTAAAGGCATATACAATTTTTATGCATTATTCTTGCAGGATTTAATTTATTTCTATTATGCAATATAATATTATCTTCCTACAGTCACTTCAATCACGATAGTCACTGCCTTTAATCACTTCTCCCTGCAATCATCAGTGTTACTGATAAGAACTGCATCACCTGTTTATGTACACTCAACCATCCTTCAGACCCTACATCAAAGCTCACTTTCTCCATGATGATTTCTCCCAATTCCTTAGCTCATGTATTTTTTTCTTAATGAGGTTGCCAATAGAACATATTGGATAAAATGTTCATTGGCATTTAGTCCTATATACTTGGTATGCCGATGGTAACTGGCACTGAAAACAATAATAATTAGCTATTGAACTGAAATAATATTCTAAAATTTCAAAAAACAGTTGCAAGATGTAGTATTCTTCCTATGAAACTAGAATTAGGCTACAAACTAGACATTTCATCCTCAATGGTATGATTCCACATAAATGTTCCTATATGAAAAAGGGACATAGCTCAAAAAATACCCTGTGAGGGTCGTCAGAAAATGTAGTCAAAGAAAGACTTTAATTTGAGAAATTATTTGTATTTAAGAAAAATAGTTCTTGGGCAGAATTTCCACCTATAAATATCTGTAAATCTAGAACCATTTTAAATAATTGTTTCATCATTTAAAAATAATTAGAACATTCTGAAATTTTTCTTCCAAATATAAGACATGCATAATTTTAAATGATTCAAATTCTGAATAAACATTTCAAATCATCAAATATCTATTTCTTTTCAAGTAAACACTGCAACTTTTAATAACCTCAGAATTCCCAACTGAAATGTGTTCAGCTGAGTATTTTTCTTAAGAATAACTAATTACACTGCCCTTGCTTTTCTAGGGTACCAGTAATGACCCCCTATAGCCTTTGAAAGAATACAGTTTGGTTTCTCTAACAAGAAGACAGCTCCTATTATGTTCAGATGAATAATCCAAACTAAAGGAATCTGGACCGTTGCTACAGCGGCTATGGAAAATAAGCTTTTGTTTGCTTCTAAATCAAAATGCCAACATTCAGATCCTATAGTTATATTGCCATTAATTATGATGGTTTTTGCAACTTACTACACTCTTTTAAAGAATATCTAATGCATTGTATGCAGTATTCAAACACTGACATAGATCTGTATATTAAATGTTGCTTTTAACACTCCTTAGTCTGAAATTTTTAAAAAAGACTTAAATATGATCAAGTCAGATTTTGAGCAATGCTCCATAAAATTACAAAATGCTGTATTTCTCCAAGTTCTAAAATGCTTACTGAATTAATAAATACTAAAGAAATGTTCATCGTGTTTCTCAACTGAGACTAATTAATACACACATATTAGAAACTGATTTATGAAAACAGAGCAAAACCAGGACGTTGAGTTGACTCCGGGATTAACACTTGCCTATAATATTTTAGCCTGTCCATGACATCAAAATACCCTCATCCTTGCTGAACCATACAGTCAGCACCGAAACCGGGCAATTGTCCTTGACACCATCTTCAGTCCAATATAGCATTCCAACACTCACAGATTAGCTCTGGCTTCCCAGAACACCAGTCTATACCAGATCCAGAGAAAGTCAAAACAAAGACCAAGTGTAGGTCAATAGAAGCTCTGTCCATGGGAAAGTCCCTCGTCGGGGGAATCTACTCCCTCCTTTTACAGAGCTTAACACATTGCTTGTGCTGTCTTTCCAGTACCTATCTTTCCTAGGGCTTTCTTTAGTAAGGATGAACAACAACAAAAATAGTACAACCTGTAATAAAGGTTAAATTACTTTTTCTTAAAAGTTAAGAAAGACTCATGCTGAAACTTTTTTTAGAAAATCAGACATCCTAACTACACTGCAGATCACATTTCTGCCTGGTAGCAACTGTCGAAATGAGCAGCAGTGGCCTTCTCTTTCCCAGTCCCCATCACTCTCTAATATTTAGCCCTGAACAGCCTTGTTCACTTCCACTCCCTGCCTCACATCATGAGTGTTCTATTTGAACCCCTAGGATGAAGATGAACCATGTGAACTCTGAAATCAGACTTGCTTGGGTTTAAATTCTACCAACTACTACTTGTATGAGTTAGAGCACACTATATTCTTTCCTCTTTCTGTTCTTTTGTTGCCTCCTTATAACTACTTGGTAGGTTTGTTGGGAGAAATAAACATAATTATGGTATCAAGCACATAGGCCAGTCCCTCCAGAAATGTACCTTTTAGTAGTTAAGGAAAATACACAGACATACATAAATAAGGTTAGACGAGATTCTTTCTATTTCAAGGCATGAGGAGTATAGGCAAAAACCTCTGGGGGGCTTTTAATCTCAGGTGAAAGTGAATGGCCCAGAGCCTAGTTGCATGGTCTAGATGGGCTGCAGGGAACCTCAGGGCAGACAAGCTCAGTGCTGACTGACACTCAGGGACATAGTATCAGTTATCCGCAACTGTCTCCT
Organism: Heterocephalus glaber; assembly: GCF_000247695.1. The sequence continues at coordinate 23,169,913 of NW_004624744.1, forward strand.
CTAAAGCCAATATGGTTTTATCCCTGGCTGCACATTAAAATGACCTAAAGAGCGACGAAAAAAAAAAGTCTCCAGGCCTTACTCCACACATGTAAATCAGAATCTACTGGAATGGATTTAGATATTTCTTTAAAGTTCCTATGGTAGGTCTGATTTCTTTCAATTCTTTACCCAATTCAAAAATGGGCATCTGAAATGAACAGACATTCCTCAGACGAAGAAGTAGAAATAGCAAATAAACATATGAAAAAATGTTCAACATCACTGGTCATTTAAGAGATGCAGATGAAAACAACTCTGAGATTCCACCTCACCCCAAAAAGAATGACTGCTATCAAGAAATCAACAAATAACAAATGCTGGCAGGGTTATGGGGAGAAAGGAACCCTTCTCCATTGTTGGTGGGAGTTCAGACTGGTGCAACCACTGTGGAAGTCAGTATGGAGATACCTCAAAGAACTAGGACTAGAGGTCCCATTTGACCCAGCTATTCCCCTGCTGGGTATCTTCCCAAAAGAATTAAAAGAATCATACCACAATGATATATGTGCACCCATGTTCATAGCGGCACAGTTTGTAATAGTTAAAGCTTGGAAGCAGCCCAATTGGAAACTGGATAAAGAAAATGGGCTTTTTTATAAAATGGAGTACTACTAAGCCATAAAGAACAAAAAACTAGAGTCATTTATAGCTAAATGGATGCATATCGAGGCGATACTCTTAAGTGAAATAAATAGGACACACACGTGTAAATACCGAATAGTCTTCTCTAGTGTGAGAAACTGATAGTGTAAACAAGGGTTAAAATGATTAAAATGAATAATTGATCATTTGAAATAGGAAAAAAGGCCCAAAGATGAAGGAGTGAATGAAGGGGAAGGGGAAAGGAAAAACTAGGAGAAAAGAAAAAAAAAGTGGAAATGAAATCTATGTAAATAGGGAAGGGCGGAGGGGGTGAAGGGCACACAGGTAATGGGGAAAAAATAAGAACCAAGATATATCATGTACAGGTACAAACACCCAACGATAAATGTAAACAAATTGTATACCTAAAATGTACCAATAAAAGAACTAAAAAAAAAAAAAAAGAAAGAACTAAGAAAAAAAAATAAAAATAAAAAAAATAAAGTTCCTATGGTAATTGTAATGCTTAGATGACATTTCAGAACCACCAGTCTATGGAAATAGTATAAGCCCTACCCAGAAAAGTAGAATTTTCCAGATTCACTACAGAGGTTCACATTTTTACAGATGAGCAGTTTAGGAAACTTTAAAACTCAGAAATTATTAGTCCACTCAACAGAAAATATTCAGCTTATAAATATATCCATATTTTGGTTAGAACACTTACATATTTAGTGAACTACAAAGACAATTGTAAATGGATAAGTAATATCTCTTAAAATATGTCTATTTCAGTGCACTTTCACAGCTTTGTAAGTAATCATTTCAAACTTAAGAAATCATTAAATTCACCAATATCATAGTGAGTGATTAAGGAATGGTAAGTAAAGCTAACTGTATTTAATACTAAGACAAATTTAAATTGCCACAGTAAATTCTTAAGTTTTTTATTTAAAAATAGCAAAATCTTCAATAATTTTGCATGAAATTCTCAGTAACATTATTAAACCAACACCACTGTATATGTTAATCTCTATTCTAATTTTACAAATCAGTTCAAATACTTATAAACTATAGTAATCTTGTGCTTGTTTCGGCAGCACATATACTAAAACTACAGTAATTATTCAAAACGATAAAGTGACAGAAACATCAGTGACTTAAATAAGTTTGTTGATAATTTTTATACTTCCTTCATTAATATCTACTTCTATTACATTAAAATAAAATTTTTAAAGATTTATGCTGATAAAATATTTAGTAATATAATATTCTCTTTAATTAGATATGGAAATGTCTAAATCTTAGAGTATTTAAGGTTTTTAAGTTTTAAAAACACTCAAGCAAAATTTAGGTAGATAATTAATTTTGAAACAATAAATATTGAAGGAAATTTAGTATCCTTTCTAGTAACTAAATTAGAATTCCACTTGTATTTAAACTTACATCTGCTCTACTCACTTTAGCATGACTTTTTAAATCATATATTAGCTTTCCTTTCTTACCTCTTTTTTCACATCCATATTTCATTTCTTCATTTTGCTGTCCTTCCCTTAAAGGACACCAGGAGCTGCTCCCTCAGAAGTCTATGAGGCAAGTAAACCATGTAAGTGACAGCGTGGTTAACTGTCTAGACAGGTCACAAAACAGTGCCTGATGTACCTGCTTCTTACACATCCTTGGTTTGCTGGCTCTGTGTCTTAAAAATCTGAAAAACTCAGATATAAATCCAGAGTTCAAGCTTACAGTGGAAAAGCAAGATCTCTGGGAATTTTGGGGTCATGCTGCCTCCTAGCAATCCTTGGCTAGAGCTAAGTCTCGCTGACACAGGGAAGCAAAACAGGAAATGAACTCGAAAATGTAGGTGTAAAGGAACTGTGGATGCCTTTCAAAGCCAGGCTGCAACTTCATTCACGATGAATTTAGTATGTGAGTCTGTTTTCTGTTACTATGAAAAAAAATCTGAGGCTGCATACTCTATAAAAAGAAAAGCCTTCTTTAGCTCAGCTTTGGAGGTTGAAAAGTTGCTGATTGGGAGTTCCCATTGATTCAGTCTCTGGTGACAGTCCCTTTTGATGATGTTATGATGTTATGGATGACAGTCACATCATAACAGATGGTATCATGAAGAAGCATGAGCCAGAGGGCAAAATCACATGAAATAAGAAGCCAGAAATAGGAGCAGGCTCATTTTTTTACAATCATCTTCTTTCAAGAACTACTGCAGGTCTCAAATGTACTATACCAATTCCCTCTGAGGGCAGCATCCTCAGTGGCCTCCTCCTAGCTCTGTCTCTCCAAAGTCTCACCACTTCCTCATATTGCTACACTGAGGACCAAGTTTCTAACACAAGAATCCTAGTGGACAAACCACATCCAAACCAGAGCACTCAGTCCCTGAAACTTTGAACCCTGTGCATATAATTCTCCCCACAGAAGGACAATTTCAGAACCCATGAAGAAATCCAGCAGATTGCAGAGGAATAATGAATGTTCTAAAGTTGCCCAGAAAGCACAAAAGAAAAGAATCAAGCTTTAAGATGACAATAGTGGCTCTAAAATGATTTATGTGGGGTTGATAACCACATGACTTGCTAGTTTGACTTTTAAGGGAAGTTGACTGGCTTCACATCATTCCAGAAAAAAAATGTAAACATTAGTGACTTTAAAAAAGGGCAAAAAACACATCAGAAGTAAGTGATTTTCTTTTTCTTATCATCTTTAACTTTGGCTTCAGTGAATTCTAAACTCTGACAGAAGAGATTTTTCTATTAATCCTGAAAAAAGTTGAAAAGTGTCACAGACACCACTTGAAGTTCTACCCCTTACTGTTTGTCTCTGTCCCAGGTTGCTGGCATTGCATTCCACAACGTGGTAAAACTCCTGACAAGCAGGCACCATGCCAGGTGCCACAGAAACAAAATTAAAGCTCTGCCATGAGAAATTCATGGTAAAGTGGAAGTAACACAAATATAAATCTATGACTTAAACTCAAGAAGAGAAATGCTTCACAAAAGATCCAGGCAACACAGTTTACTGTCCAAGACCAAGGACTTTATCACCAGACTCCTCCAGTTCAGATCCCAGCCCTGTCATTTGCTAGCTAGGTGATTCTGAGCAGTTGCCTAATCTCTCTACCTCCCAGTTCCCCATCCACAACAAGGGGAGAATAATGGTACCTACCTTCTTAGATTATCAGGGGGATTAAAAGAATTTATATACACAATGCACCTCATACTGTGCCTTGCACATTAAATCATCTTCAGCAGTACAGCTTGATGAGTTCAAAGGGAATGGCAGAAAAAGCATGATCATCTTTTCCCCATTTCTTCTGTCTCCAGTGAAAAGAAACGTTATGAAAATGAACTTTTCCCTCAAAAAAGTCTTTTGCCAACCAAGTGAAATTAACCTTGACCTTCCATTTCCCCAGTGACAGCTGGCCACTACATGTGGCTTCCTAGTCACAAAGTTTCTTTAAAGCCTCCATCAGAGCTGTGCTTCCTGCTAGAAACCTCCTGGTCCTGATGACAGAATTAAAGGACATCACTTTGGATAGCGCTGGTGGTGACCCTGGTTGCTTGTATGAATGGACTCAAACCACCATTCACAGGCAAACAGCTGCCCCCACAATCAACCAAGCCCCAAAGTCGCACCCTAATGTCACTCAAAAACCATTCCTTGAAAATCTGTTTAGGCATCCAGAGAAGCCACCCCTCATCCTACTTAACTCTCAGCTTCCCAAGTTTTGGCCTTCCTAGGAGGTCTTCCGCCTCTGACTTCAGGATGCTGCCCTGCTTAGCATGAGAGCTCTGGTATTCCAGTGCAAACAACTGTTTACCTAGCTCTGACAATAAGAAAAACTAAGTTTAATCAGTGCACAAGTAAGTCATCACGCAGATAAGCTGCTCTGGTATTGACATTTAGATCCAAAGCACACTATCTTTTCAATAATTCATAGATTTCTTGAAAGAAAATCTGGATAAAGCCCACTGGAACTACGTTGGCCTCAATGTTAAATATAATCTAAAAACTGCAGGAGTTAAGATTGAAACATGGCCAATGGAATGAATATTTACAACATTATAACACAAAATTAGAAATAATCCTTAAATAAGAAAAAAATCAAATTTCCCACAAAGCTACTTTTTGATCAAAAGCATCCCTTTTATTTTCATCCTTCTACATTGAAATGTGTTAATTAGCTTGGCAGCAAAGCCTCCCAAATGCTAGTGAGTGTTCACAATGCTATTGTATTTGGCTTTGAAAGCAAGGCATGATTAGGAAATCAACATGGGAAGCATACTTCAAACACTCATACCCCGGTGCTCAGCCTAGCAACTGGCAGGAACGTGGTGTGTTTTGTCTGCTTCTATGTCATGTTTCTCTGGTCACTGAAACAACGTGGTCACTACAAAAGAAAAAACTTCTGCATTTCAGCACAGCCCGAAAGCCTGAGTGAGGACCTGTGGCACTGGCTGGGTGCCTGTTCCATGACTCACCAAGCAAAAGGAGGTGGTATGGGCCCTTCCCCTTTTCCATCCCTGGCTTCCTCCTCACCCCACATGACAGCTAGGGACCTTCAGCATTTCCTCTTCAGGGAAAGCTGGGACTTGGCTGGTTTTATGAAATGAACATGACCCAGAAAAGCATTTAGCATGATCAGCTTGTGTACTTGAAAGAGTCCTCAGCTGGATTTCTCCTCGTCAAGTGTTTGAGCTCCTGCTTATTAAAGCACAGCTTGAACCAAACCAGTGGACATGCAGTCTTCCAGGCAGACAGTAACAGAGCTTTGGCACTGAATCACCACCACTCCTGGCTTGCAGCTCTACATAGGAAGTCAGAGAAATCTATTTCTTATAAACTACCAGAAGTAAATGAATGAATGAACAAGTCACAGGAATTATTTAACCAGGTATATAGAGATCAAATGACATATATACAAACAGATATACATGTGTGTATATTCAGGATAGCAGTACAACATAGTGACAAAGTGATCTGAATTTGAGTCCTATAACTTGAAATTCAATACCACCATCATTTGAAATCAAAAAGTGCTTTAATGTCCAATTCAAAAAAAAACACAGTTCAACAACTATTTATTGAGTACTATGCACCAGACTTGAGCTAGCTTCCAAGAAATCGATGATGCATAAATCGTAGCCTTTGTTCTCATGAGTTCATAATCTAGCAGGGGGACGCAGATATAAATATAAATACTTGAATTAAGTTATGTCACATAAATATTTATTTTCCAGGTTCAGAAGCAAGGCAGAAGATGGAGTGATCAGCTCCTTGCAAGGGTAGAAAGGTGATACGCAAAGGCTTCACTAAGAAGCCAATACCTTAGAAGGATCATTTTTAAAATATTTAGAAATTCTTCAAGTTAACAAAGAAGAGCACTCAACACAGAGAGGAGAGCAGAAAGCTTGAGGACATCAATGTCCAGTGTGGTCCCAAGCACACAGTGACATGATGCACATTTTGCATGTGCCAGGCACCATCCTATGCTCTTTCCAGTTATTGACTCAATCTTCACAACAACCCTATGATGTGGGCACTAATACGTCTGTACAAATTGAAGGAGAAAGAGATTAAGAACCCTCTAGGATTACACAGGTTTGGTGCAGGTCATGTAGATCCAGAGCTCATATCCATAATCATGACTGCGGAGACACTCCATAATACTTCATGGGTAATCAAAGAATAAGTAAGCAAATGGGGGAAAAAAACAAAACTAAACTTGGAATTCTAGAGCAAAAAGTTCAAGGAGTCTGGCAAAAAGAAGAGGGCAGGAAAAGGGTGCTTCAGGAAATTCGATAGAACAGGGACAGTGGAGGGCCCTCAGGGGCAGCTTCACTGCCTAGAATTTAACTGTGTGCAGTCTAGGTGAGAGGTCATCTGTATAGAAATTTCACCACTGCCACAGAGTAGAGGACTCATCTGAGTCAGGAATGTAGCCAGGAGACTGGGAATGTAGGTCAGTGGTAGGATGTTTGCCCAGCTCTGTGAGTTCCTGGGTTGAATCCTGAGCGGGGAGAGGAGAGAGGAACCTCAATTATGGAACTTCTGCAATAACTCAGGTGAGAATCAGAGCGTGCAAACTAAGTGACAGTGAGGATGAGGAGACGACAGGAGTTACAAGGTACCTGTATTTTGGAACATCACTGAACTATTACCCCTGGGCTTTGCAGGGAAGAATTCACATACAGAAGTCATTAGCAGGAATATTTAATCATTTAACCTTTTTTCCTGAAAGCCATTTGGAGCAGGGCCATAGGGAAACCGGGTTTCTTTCTTCCACCATTCATCAAACAATCAGTATGCAGATACCAAATAAAGATTCAGAGCCAGATTTATTAAAAGTAATGTTTGTTTTTGAGGAAGTATGTAAAATTAAAATTTTAGGATTAGCATATCTGTTTTTCTAAAAATCCCACTATGGCCGATCCACAGGAAATGTTCTACAGATATCTTCCCTATTGTCTAAAGGGATCGAGAAAAGGAACAAAAATTAAAGCTTAATAATGTGGCTCAATTCAATCAAAAGAAGATTTGAGTCTTTACATACCCAAACTGAAGTACTACAAGAAATACCAAAGAGAATGCTGAAGACCATGCCAAAACTGAGCTTCAGGTCTAGTGGAGAGGATAAGATAATTATATAAGTAAATGTAATATAAGCCAAGAAACAATATCATACGCAAAGAACATTCTAGGAGGGTTGAAAGGAAAAGGTAATCCCACTCTGTTTTGAAGTAGGTAAGTTATAAAAGTAGGTAACGTTTTAGATTGACAGAAGCTGACAAATAAGGAAATACAAAGCCAAAATATTATAAACTATGATTACATAAAAATGTTAAGTCTATCCACATATTCATCAACTTCTATTGGGCTCTCTACTAAATTCCTAAATGCGATGCATGTGTTTTAAAATATTTTCCCTGCAAAGAATAACTATTCTAATATTTGTCTATATTTCTTTTGTTAATGGTCCTATCTTCTTCTGTCCATTGCTACCTCAGTGGGAATCAAAGTGTTGCAGTGAAAACAGAATGAGTTTTAAAGCCATCACAAAAATTTCAACCTGGTAGTACATCTTTTTAAGCACCTACTACGTACCAAACACATTTAAACTACACAGCATACCTGCGTCAAGCCTTGTCATTAACCACACTTCTAAACTGGGGTGCAGAGGCATACAGATACAGTGCAACTTTCCCAAAGTCACATATCTAGTAAATATCATAACTGGATTCAAGGTATTTAACCTCTGTTTTTCACTGGTAAAAAGAGGTGAGGTGTTTTTTTGTTTTTTGTTTTTTGTTTTTCGTTTTTTGTTTTTCTGAAATCTCACCATCCAAGTCTATTGCAAGGATTAAAGCAGATGACACGTACAGAGTGCTCGGCCAAGTATCAGGCATGAAGGTCCTCCATCCAATCCCCAGTAGCTGTAATTATTATAGTTGCCTCAGAGTATAGCAACCGAGTCACTCTGCACCCATAACCCTCCAATAGAGCCTGTCAGCACACGGCCCTGCCTCCGGCCCTGGTCTCGCTTGTCTCAGGCCGCCTAAGAACATTCAGCTGAGGCCGTCTGGTTCTCACACATCTGAAGGATATCAAGGCATTCTCAGGCATCGTCCAGTGATACTGATGGCCATCTAGGTAAAACTGTCATAGTCACACTCATAGCACCTGTGACAAGTTGGCCTCCATCCTCAGCTGGAACTCTCCTGCTCACAAGGAACTCATTATCTTAGAAGTATTTATTCCAGTGTTATTTCGTTTCTGGTTCACAATGAAAAACATTAGAAAGACTGAACCTCCCTCCTCAGACTTGTATTTAGTGGTTGTTGTCTTCCCTCCAGACAATTCTTGTTCTCAGCAACTGTCTGGTGCTTTAGCTCAATTAGAGAGTAAAGGGCCTCGGTTTTATTATCTGTTGTGGCTATAATATTGTTCCCAGACCTTTCACAACAGGTTACCTTCCTAGCTAGCCATTCTCTTCTTTGACTGTCACTTTTAAAAGATACTATCTAAAACTACTAAATGGAGTGCCTTGATGGAGGGTAGAGAGACATCACCTTCCTTTACCTGGGTCTTACTGGTAAGAGGCTCCTTTTACATTTTATACACTGCCCCCTTACCTTAGGCACTTGTATACAACACCCAGTATCTTTCCGCCAGTAATTGAGAACTGCAGAACTTTGAATCTGTCTTTACATTTTATTTTCTTATTTTCAAACCATCGTAGCTTCCCATTAAAAAGAATTGTGTTTCTTGATCTTATGATTTACATCAACAACTATTTCAGCTAAATGTGCTCTACAATTTCATTGAATAGAGAGACAAAGGTACAAAAACTCAGGTGTAATGATCTATAGAATGCTAATATTGTAGAGGTTTCAAACCTCCCAAATCTTTCACCCATCCATACTGTAGCAGCGCTCTTTTAGGAAGGACCAACTGAACTGCTCAGTTTCAAAAACATACAGGATCTCCACTCCATTCTTCATACTCAAATCTTTTTCTTCCTTTTCTGGAATACCCAGTATTACTATTTTCTGCTCCAAAGTCTACCTTTCCTTCAACTCATTTCAATTCCACCAAGGGCTACCAGTTCCCAAATTATTACAATATTCCAAGTTAAAGGAGGGAGGGTGAGGTCCCAGGACAGGATGGGTTCTTGGTTTCTGGCGGTGAAAATCGTAATCTGCCTCAGCCCCATTCTTCTTTCTCTCTTCTCCTCAATGCGCCCCTAAGCTCAAAGCAAACAGAACTTACCATGTTCCTTGAGCACACGGAGCCTTTCTCAGCTCTGTGGCTTTGGATCATGCTACTCCCTCTGCTTAGGAAACCTTCCTATCCACTTCTTTGCTGACATCCCTATACTTCCTTCAAGATCCAATTCAAGTTTTACTTGCTCTGTAAAACTGCCATGATCCCCTACACTAAAGGAATTGGTGATCCAACTCTGCTTATATGCTAGGCGATGCCACACTGTATATGTCTACATATCTGATGTTCCCGCAGGACTATAAGCCCTGCCAGAGAAGAGCACTGTCTACGAAAACTGAGTGGCCTGGAGTGGAATTTGCCCCTTGAAAAACACTCAAAAAATGTTTATTGTATAAATTAATGAATACGAAAATGTAAGAAACATCACAGTATTAAAAAATACTAGCAACTGACCAAGACATGAAGTGCATGGCATTGGTTTGTAAACATGTATATTTTTAGCCTGGTAGTTGAAAAGACTCTTTAATCTTTTATATATATCCTTAGTCTTCAGAGTTAACAACCACAAACACAAACCACAAGCTATAAAATCATCTGCCATTAATTTCAATCTCTATGTCACCCTTTTTTTTTTTTTTTGTCCCAGAGCTACACATTACAAAAAAATTTGTTTTGGCATTTATGAATCAAACTTTTCCGTATGGTATTGGCATGTAAGTAAGTGTGCTAGGATTGAAAATAATCAGACCTGGTTTATTTGGAATAGTTTTAGCATTGTAATTTTTTAAGTAAATAGTCCAAAGGTTACACCAAAAAAGCAAAGAACAAGGAAATTCCTCAAGCTGATTAGATGTGAAGAAAAACTATAATGTTAGTATCCATTAATTTTCCTTGTAGAAATGATATGATGCATCTTTAAAAACATAACTCAGCAAAATAGAGGACATATGCTTTAAGACTCTTTTCAGTTATTCCTACAAGCACACTTTATTAGCTCTAGCCTAACAAGTAACTTACTGAAGCTAAAAACCCTTAAGTGTGATCATAGTTCACAGAGTCTTCAGTGGTTTATTAGTATCCTTTTTTATCATTATAAGAAACAAAATAATTTTCTTTCTCACACTATTTGCAAAGCAAAAAACAACAGGTCTGAGCAGATGAAATACTTCTTAATAAACTGTTATTAATTTTTTAAAAATGTCTTAATGAAAGGACATTCTCTTTCTTTTTTTTTGTACTTTAGCACTGGAGTATAAACTCCATGACTAATTCAGAAGTTTTTGTAGGGAGCCAGCCATATGTGTTTTAAAATTTCTAAAGGATCGATCAACATATATTTCTTAAATAACTACTCTAAGCTATGAAACCTGCTAGCTAGGTATATTAATTATATATATACATATATATATACACACATATACATATACATACATATATGTGTGTATATATGTATATATACCAACCATTGTAGTCCAGACTGGCTTAAAGCTTTTATTTTTAAGTACAAAATAGTCATCCAACAATTCAAAATATCACCCCACACAAAGGAGTACAAGCATTTATTAAAAATCATCAAGAAGAATGTTAATAGTGGAATGTTCAAAATAGTCAAGAACTAGAAACGTTCAAATATCCATCCACAGTCGAGGGGACAAATTGTGTGAAATTCATCTAATATACTGTATACCAATGAGAATGGCTTAACCACAGCTACACTCAATGACAGATAAATCTCACAAACATTAAGTGAAAAAGAGAACAGAAGGCTGGAGCATCAGTGGTACAGCACTTGTCCTGCATAAGCTGGATTCAACCCCCAGTACTTAAAAAAAAAGTATAAAATGGGTAAGTCTAGTTACATAAAATTCAAAGCCAAACAAAGTTAAGCTGTAATGCTGGAAATCAGAGGAGTCCTTACCCTTGGAGAAGGCCACTAATGGAAAGGCACATGAGAATACTTCTGAGGCACAAGCAATATTGTGATCCTTAATCTACATGCTAATTACACAGGTTTGTTCAATTTGTGGAATTTGTGATGATTTACATGTTTCTATATGCTGTATTTTGGTTAAGCTGCATGTCTTAGTTCAGGCTGCTACAACAAATTATCATTCATTAGGTGGCTTATAAACAAAAATTTTTTTCTCACAGTTCTGGAAGGATCCAAGAACAGGATGCCAAGCATGGTGGGGCTTTGGTGACAGCCCCTCTCTGGGTTACAGATTGCCTAATTCTGGTTGCATCCTTGTGTGGTAGAAAAAGGGTGAGGCAGCTTTCTTGAGTTCCTCTCACAAGGGAATCCAGTTTGAGTCATTATTTACTTCCCAAAGGCCCGACTCCTATAACCATCACACTGGGAGTAAGATTTCAACATACGAATTTGGGAAGGGGCAAACATTCAATCCATTGCAATGCAAACAAAACAAAACAACCACTATGCCAAAATTAGTAGTTAAAGTAACCATGATTTTGTTCATAATTTTGTGGGTTAAGAATCTAAAGAGTTTGGCTGGACACTTCATCTCTGCTACATGTGGCATCGGCTGATGTGGCTGGAGGATCCATTTCTAAGATGGCTTTATCTTCTCATCTCTCACATGTATGGCACCTTGGCACACCATGACCTCTCCCCAGCTACCCAATGACGTTTCGTATCTCAGGGCCTCCCCACATGGCTCGTGCCTCTCACAAGTATGGCAGTGTTAGAATAGTTGTGCTGCTTACAAGGCAGCTGAATTCAAGAGGCAGCATTCCATAAGCAAATCTTCCATAAGACCCAGGTAGAAGCTTCAAGATCTCTTATGAATCAGCCTTGGGAGTCACTGGAAAACCACAACGAGACCAGCCCTGAACCGAAGAAAGGGTGCTTACACAAGAAATGTCTACTGCGAGGATTGGTTCATTGGGAAGGCCACTTTAAGATCAATTGCAACAATGCATAATAATTTAATCAAAGGCTTGAAAATATAAGAAAAATTCATGTACTTGTTAATCAAAAATCAGTTACTGAATTCCTAGTAAATATGAAGTATACTAGATGAATAAGATATGGTTAAAAAGATATAACTGCATGCTAAAATATAATCTCTAGGTACTGCTTCTCTCCACACTACCTATTCACAATAATATCTGTTCAGCTGTTTGCTGAATTCTGTTGCTCTCATTTTTTTCCAATATTCAATTTATAAAGTAACTTCTCAGTATTAGTTCTGTACAATCAGTTCCAAGCAAATTCTCAAAATTTACATGATAAATAATAGGAAAATTTTCCCACACTCTTACTTGCCCAAACCACACTATTTTAATCTACCAAAAACAATAAAAATGTCAACTCCTTTTCATTCATCCTTTTGTTATCCCTTTCACAGGAAAATTAACTCCAAAACTTAATAAATTGGGACATTCCTAGGTAGGATTTTAGCTAATTGATATCAGGATGGGTTATAAAATATAATACCTATTAAAATATATTTTCAGAGCATGAAAAAATGTTCACAAGTATTCACTTTTGTAATCAACTTTAGGAGAGTGCTCTTAAAAACTGTACAAACTCCGGGTTGTCTCTCAGTGGTAGAGCACTTGCCTACTATGCACAAAAACATGGGTTTAAACTCCAGCACTGCCCCCACTAAGAAAACTACATATTTTCTTCACTTTCTCTCTTTTTTTTTCAATCTAAAAATCATATTGTTTCTTCTTAATCAAGATACTGACAAAATTATATTTTATCAGTTAAGGCCAAAGCATTGGCAACTAAACACTAGAGAGAGGAGCTTTCGAACATGGGTACCTATACTTTAGCTTAGGAAAACTGTTTTTCAGCCAGGCATGGTGCTACATATCTGTAATCCCAGTGCTCAGGAGGCTGAGACAGTAGGACTGCTATGATTTTGAGACCAGCCTGGGCTCATAGTGAGTTTAAGACCAACCTGTATTATATCACAAGACCATGTTGGGGGGGGGGGCTTTATCAGGCCATATCAAAGCAAGTTTTGGAGTTAATTCATTTTTAGCCCAATTTTCAACTAGTTCTAAATGCATAAGGTTAATTGAAGTATAGTTTCATAATTGAGAAAATATTTGCTTGATTGGTTTTATAGCAAAGACTACTCTTAATACTTCAATCAGCTAACAAGATATTTCACCTTACTCTGTACAATACATATGCTATGTGGAAAACGTCAAGAAAAATATGAACTATATTTTACCGTAAATAAAAACACATTGAAAGTTGGAATAATTGGAAAAAAAAAAGAAAGTTGGAATAACTGAAATAGTACAGCTCTTCACATTCATATTTAGGCTCTACATCTACATTTTCCACATTTCACATTGAACTCTTTGTATCTATATATTCTGAGACTCTTACTAATACTTATTCTTCTTTATGGCCCAGTAATACCACATTTTCTTTTTCCATTCATCTGTTGATGGGCATACAGGCCACTTCCAAGATTTAACTATCATGAGCTGTGCAGCTATGAAGGAATAGATAAACCATGGAAAATGAAGGCATGAGCAAAGGCGGCCTACAGGAAGATTAATCTGGGCATGTTTATTGGATGGGATCACTCTTCCTATTCTTTCCTTGTCATATCTCCTCTGAAGACAAATTCACAGAATATGCAGTGGAGGCCTATGGAAAAGGGGTAAATCTGGAGACATTTAGAAAAGAAAATCAATAGGGCATTAAAGCTAGGTGGGCAGCAGATGAAAGATAAGGAGGCAAATATTGCACCAAGTCTTCCAGTCCAGGGAGACCTGAGAATGTGAATTACAGAAATGGAGTAGAGAGTAAAACACGTTGAATGTTTTCTAAGGAAAAGTGATTGATTCAGCTTTGCACATTTTAAGTCATAGATAAAAGTGACACAGACAGTAAAATGTCCTATATGTAGAAGACATTACCTTGGGACTCAAGATCTTCACTGGGATGATATAATTGAATTTTATTCACGTAAAGGCAATTATAGAAGCCAGGATAAGTTTATAAGCTCATTGAAAAGAATAAAAAGTGGTGTAAAAAGGGAACCAATGAAAATTGTGAGAAGGAGGGTAAGAACAGTTTCATCTGTGAACCCAAGGGAGATCTGACAAAGAGGGGATTTCAAAAAAGTAACATTTATGAACAAAGCCAAATTCCAAGGAAGTAAAAGGAGGTCAAATCAGTACAGAGTTAAGAAACATAATTAAATGATGGTCACAGGAAAATTTCAGGAGTCTTTTCTCTAAAGGGAATGGTAAGGAAGCAAGGCTGGGAAATGGCTGAGAGGGTGAGGATGAATTAGAAAAACGATGTGGTCAGGTAGCTAGGGAGCTTCGAGACAGAATTTACACAGGAGCTACAAGAGACAATGAGGTTCAGAAGAGATTTTACACATAGTTTTTAATACAAAACATCTGATCATATCTGATGGTACATCCAGAAAGAAAGTAAAGTTATACTTTTGTCCATTATGCATATATATGTAATATATGTATATATATATATATGCATATGTACGTAATGAGTTTAATGGATATTGACAATAGAATCAATTCCTTTATTACAGGAATTAGAGCAACCAGAAATCTTACAATAAAGGCATCTGAACCTCTCACAACAGAGAACTTTAATTATACCTCTAGACAAAAGGGCTGAGATGAAAACAAAACTATTAAGGACATGGAATGGAATAAGCGGCTTCACATGCATTTCTTGCATTTCTGATTCCCTTTGGTATGCACACCCTTATGTTCACAAATTGGCACTTTAAAAGAATCCTCCACATCTCATCACAACAAAGAACTTTGGAAAATACACCAGTCCCCTGTGGGAATCCTCAGAAGACTTGAGAATATTAATTTCTACAGCATCCATATTTCCCAAAGTAGCTTACTTCCTTTCCCACATCAAGAGTACTTTCCACTAATCACTGTTGTCTTACTGCTTTGCTCAGATACACAGAAAATAATCTGTTGACTTCTTTTGATGGAAAGTTATATCAAAACTTTAACAATATCATTTCCACTACCAGGATTTCTCATTACTGTTGAAAAGTACCGTATTATTGAGTAAGCACTGGATTTACTACCTCTTTATAAATATAGCCTCCTAGCTAATTCCATTTCTCTATAGCTTCCTTTTCAATGTATAGTTACTTCTTAGTTTTATAAGTTAATTTTGTAACTCCATCTCTTAAAATTCATTCTATTACCAATATTATCTACTTTATTAAACACTTGACATTTATAGATCTGACTCAAATTTATAACCCTTTACTAGACCTCCAATCCCTCAATATAAGTGTTTCCAGAATTTTTCTCACCAAAATATATCTTTATCTTAATATGATATTGAGTACCATTCACATAAGTCACTCAAACATTTATTGAACACCTAATACATGTGAAACGCTGGTCCAGGGCAAGAGCAAAGAGCAATCAGACAGGAGTCTTTTCCCTTCCTTTCCCTAATGAGCTCACTTTCTAGTGAGGGGAAACAAACATAAACAAAATGATTAAGATAATTAGTAAGGCAGCAAATATAATAAAGAAATTAAGCAGGAAACGGACTGTTGGGCAGAAGATGGAATGGTTGGAACTTAGAATTTGGTGATCAGTTAAGCCCTCATGAGAAGTGACATCTTTAGCAAAGGCCTAAAGAAACTGGCCATGAAGGCATCTAGAAAGAGTAGTACAAGGTAAAAGAGCAAGAATGCAAAGCCCCTAAGGCAGAAGCAGGCATGGCATAGAGAATATCAGCAAAGGAAAGATTGTGTTTAGAGGAAGGTGAGTGGAAGAGTGACAGGAAACAAGATGAGAAAGATAAATAAGGAGTAAAGGTGGCACTGACCATCTACTCTCACAGGTCACCAAAAGAGCTTTGGCTTTTACTGATAAAAATGAAAAGTATGGTCAGTGTTACATATCTGAGAGTTCTGTATCCACAGATTCAACCACAGATTTAAAATACTTTTTTTAAAAAATTGTCTGTACAAAACATATACAGACTTCTTTTTCATTTCCTATACAATACGGTATAACAACTATCTACACAGCACTTATACTGTATTAGGTATCAAAAACAATCTAGAGATGATTTAAAGTACATGGGAACACATGCATAGGTTATACACAAATGCTTCACCATTTTATGAGAGATTTGAGCATCGTGATTTTGCTATTTGTGGGAAGTTCTGGAACCAATCCCTTCTGAACACCTCCCCGGCCCAATGTGACATGTTTTTAAAGAACCACTCAAGCTACTGGATTAATCTGTAGCTATAGGGATACAAGAAAGGAGACAGAAAAACCAGGTTGGAAGCTAGTAGATCAGGGTAACAGTAGTGGATAACGGTAGTGAAAAGTGGTCAAAGTCTGAATACTTTTTATTTTTATTTATTTATTTTTTGGGCGGTACTGGGGATCAAACTCAGGTCCTTGCTCTTGCAAGGCAGTCAGCAGAGCCACTGAGCTAAATCCCCGGCCCATATTTTTTAATGACAAAAGTAGGAAAATTTGCTAGTTGCCAATGCAGAATGTGAAAAAAAATGTTCAATGCAGGATGCATTTTTTAAAAAGATTAAATTGTCTGGGTGAGATCTCAGGAAGACATGGCTGAGGTGTTGATCATAGTAAGTTTGAGCCACATATCAGACATCCATGGGGAGAGGCAGACAGAAGAGACAGATTTTTACAGTGATCACAAAGGGAGTCAATGTAGGCAGTGAAAAAAGAAAAAAATCAATCTTGGGCAGCTCAACAACCACAATTCACTGGGACAAGAACAACCAGGGTAAGAAACAGAGAAGGTGGAGTACGGGTAAGAGGAATATCAGGAAAGGGTAGAATCCTGGAAGGAGGTGTCTCAAGGAGGTCAGAGTCAAATATTCCATTAGGTCAAGTAAACCAGGAGCAAGAAACCAACCACTGGATTTAGCAGTATCAATATCCTTGGTGACTTTGACAAAGGCATTTTTGGAGGAGTGGTAGAATGAAAGCCATTGGGGCTGGGCTAAAAGGTCAATGTAAAACCAGGCACAGTGGAACATGCCTGTGGACCCAGCTACTTGGGAGGCTGAAGCAGCAGGACCACATATTTGAGGTCAGAACCTGGACAATAAGTGAGACCTCATCTAAAAAAAAGAAAACAGCAAAATGAAACAAAAACCTATGTGAGGAGAGTAAGGTGGATTCACATCTCTCTCTAACTCCTCTCTATGCTTATCATAACTCTCTGGACCCTTGGGTTATGATAAGGGAACTCTGCTTCCTTCTGCACATCTCCATTGTCACCTACCTTCATGGTATACGAATGTGTCACTCGTCCGGGTTATCACCACAATGACTCATAAAGGCACTAATTACCTCTGTGTTCTCTGTTACAACAAAGCACTCCAAGCCTATCTCCTGTTTCTTAACCATGCTGAGACAGGCTCTGGAGAAAGAAAAGAAGTGTACTATAAAACTGAAAGGTTAGTTCCTACATCGTAAGACTGTTGTACAAGTTAATAATATATATAAATTCTCATCATATAGGAGTTGCATGGTATGTACCAGTTACTTTCTCCCCTTCCCTAATAAACAGTGGAATGACCAGAACTCAGATTTCACTGTACCAAGTGGCCAATATAATTCTTCCACTCCACAGTATTTTTTTAAAAAGAAAAAAGAAAAGTATGAGGTATGATCAAAATATATAGTAAATGTTTAAATTTTTAAAAATTTATTACAGTAAAAGACTCATTGCCATTAACCCCCTTCACTTGGAATACACTTATGCCATCATTCTTGCCTTTTTCTGAAGCAATTCTTCAAGTACTCTTTCATGAGTGTCTTTACAAGGTGTGATTTAAAAAATGGTGAATGCTCCTGCCAAGTGCTTTCCAACAGAAATGCAGGCTTGTAAAAACATCATGATATGTCCTCATCCACCTTTATTCACAATGGATCTGACACCATGCAACTTCTGGCTCTTCCCGAAGTCAAAATGTCCATGAAAAGTAAACATTTTGAATTGACTGGGGACACTGGGGCAGCCATGACAGTGCAACTAAAAACAATCATAAAAAAAGAACTTCTAGAATTGCTTCAAAAATTGGCAAGAAAAGTGAGGAGGAGTACTTTGAGGGAGATTATAAGCAATGTGTCTTCTACTGTAATAATTTTTTAAATTTAAACATTCACTGCATTCTTCAGTTACACCCCATATTCCTGTTTTCACAGATTGATGTTTTGGGGAAATTAGAGTAAACTATGGAAGGTGAGAATCAAGAAATCCCTGAGCACATTCAATTGCAGAAAAATCTTCATCTCCCCTTGACTATGGTCACTCTGCTCCATTTCTGTCCAATCAGGGATATCTTTCTCTCTAGTGATGGTTTTTAACTAGTCTACAAACACATTCCAATTCTCAGCTCATTCTATTTTCCTTTTGTCATTTTTGAGTTCTTTTCAAAGAAGCAGGCACACAATTTAAACTGCAAAGTTCAACATGTTATGGGCATACTGGAAAACATTATTTACTTCAATTTTCAGTTGATATGTATATCAACTCCATATGTTATTCATTTCCCTGAATTTCTCAACCCTACCTACAAATGAGAATCACCTGGAGAGGTTTTAAAAATACTGTTTCAGGGCCGGGGATTTAGCTCAGTGGTGCCGCTGTCTGCCTCACAAGCACAAGGTCCTACATTTGATCCCTGGTACCAAAAAAAAAAAAAATTGTTTCTTCTCATTCATATGTAGAAAGTAAAAATGTTAACCTAGAGCTCCAGGGTAGAATAGCAGTTACCAGAAGCTTGGAAAGGAAGTGGGGAGGAGAGATAGGAAGAGATTTGTTAATGGTTCAAAACTATAGTTACATAGCAGGTATAACCTCTTGTGATCCAGCAGAAGAGAGTTCTACAGTCAAGAATTTATGAGATGTTTCAAAAGATATTGAATGTTTTCACCACAAAGAAAGTTTAAAAATTTGAGGTAGCAGATATGCCAATGGCTCTGATTTGGTAATATAGGTATAAATAGATAGAGATATAGATAGATACCGATGTCATACTGTACACCACAAGTATATATAATTGCTATGTCAATTAAATTTTTTAATTGTTAAAGACCTACTATCCCCAATTTCTTCTCTCCTGAGACTGTAATCAGGGAGCCCTAGAACGGCCCACACATCATCCTATTCCCCCAGTGTGTTAATCTTTCTGACACTTGGGTTTCACAGGTTGCTTGCTCTCCAGTCTCAACTGTGACCAGGAAAGTCATTCCTACACTCTATTACTAAAGCCTCCTACCAAATAATTTCTCCTGAATTGCGGCTCAATTTGGAGACTCCCTTGCTCAAAAACTTTAGCTCACTTCCCACCACCTACTAAAACAGTTCTAAACTACCAGTTCTGGCACTCAAGGCCATCTTCCCTCTGCCCATCGTCTAACTTGGTCACCCCCATGCCACTCTACACACCTTTTCCTACAGCCTAGTCAGACCATTTAAACCACTGTTCTACAAAAGCAAAACCATGGGTTAAGACACATTTCCAACAGTTCCCATCAGAAGTATAATTTACTCAAAAATCACAGGCTATCACTTTGTGTTATCAGTGCAACAGATCAAAGAGAATGCCTGCATTAGGTAAATGAGTCAAAGAATAATAACTGCACATTGGCTTCAGTCAGGATGGCCCTGCTGTTTCAGTAGGGAGAAGTGAGTCCTGCAACCCCACTTGAATCCTAATATGGAGCTTCTAATATGTGCTCACAGTGGGCTCCTGGATGATATCAATTATATCACAATCACACATGGGGAGAATGGTTTTCACTTAATCTATTTCAAATTAGTTTGAAGTCAAATAAGGATTACCTTTGGACCAAGAAAACACGAGTTCTACTGCTGTGAGAACTCTCAACTCCAAGAATTTTGGGTGTATTTTTCCAAACTGGTAGCCCAGCCCAATCTCTGTAGGAGGTTGGTGGGGCTGAGAACTGCAAAGTAAAATATCAAGCTTTATTTGTAAATTGGTTCCATCACAGACAAAGAACCACGAAAACAGATTAGGGGTATTGTTATTTTTGCTGGGATAATTAATCCCATGTTGTTGAAAGCCTGATGGCCATTACAGTATGAATAAAAATAACTCTCCTTTGAGGTTTTGGAAGTTGGGGTATTCTATTCATTTTTCTTTTTGTTGTGGGCTGGAAATTTGATGACTAAACTGTATCTGGGCCTTATACAGCTTTACATGAAATTTAGGGACTATGGTTCCAAGAAATGGATCTTAACCTCACCAACAACAACTGTTACACAAATACACACCATCCAGTCAATGAACAAAACCACTTCGCACTTTGGTTTTCCAAAAGGGGGATAACTGGTTTCCTGCATACTACTTTTTCTACACTTCCAGAATCTCTAGATAAATCATAACAAGAGTATAAGCAATCAAAGGGAAGAAACAGTTAAGGTGCTGGGAATTAAAGTAGGCTATAAATATTTTAATCATAGAGGAAGACCAGAGTCAAGCTCCGATAATGGGCAAAAGATCCTCTAATTCTAATCTTTCATGTGCACACCTGGGTATGCTCATGAGTTGAAGGAAAACCTCTCCATGTGTACACAGTAGAAGCAAAATAGAAAATCAATCTACTGACCAAAATAAATAGCAACTTTCCAACAAGCTGTGAAGATTCCAAGCTTTTCTAATGACTCTATCTCCAAGTGAGAGCAGTCTTGACTTATTATTGAAGGTCCTAGTGGCTGGTAAACTAAATTTTATAATAGTCAGAAAACATTAATAAACCTCCCTGGATGGAAAGAATACTAGGGGAGAGCTACAAACAAATTGGCTCAAACGATTAATCATCCAAGGATATAAGCATAATAAAAACAGTGAAAATATGCCTCTATTCGGTTACAATTGTTAGTCCTAATCCTTATTATTACAGAACCACTCACCCCTCAGAAGTTACCAGAAGCCTAAAACCCATACTCTAAGCTACACGTTCAGTTCAGGAGAACTGTCTCTGCCAGGGGATCCTGCAAGTCAGAGGGTACAGAGGATCACCAAGGCAAAGGGCAGGGGAGGAGCTGGGCAGCAGGAACTACGTTTCTCAATTCTAAAAGGTGACACAGATCCCCTGAAGCTGCTTCTTTGGCTCTGGCAGTCACAGACTGCAGACCTCAGCTGGCTTATTCACTGCCCCCAGTTCTTTTGGAACTTTTGAAAAGCCCAGACATTATCTTAGACCAAACTCTAAAACTCAGCCTCACTTCCTATTTTTTTTTTTTTTTTTTTGGTACCGGGGATCGAACTCGGGTCCTTGCGCTTGCGCAGCAGGCGGCGAAACCACTGAGCTAAATCCCCGGCCCTTCTCACGTCCTATTGATAACCCCGTCACACTCCCTGAACTCTTGATTACCAAACACCATCAGCAATCACTGTCTCTTCATCAGGCTTTAGCAAGAGGACTCCACCCATGCCACACGCTGATGACCAGGGGGAGCGGTAAAGCACAGAGAAGACTGAAATGGAAAACCCCAAAGCCTCCAAGTCCTAGCTACAGATAGGGTTACAAATTTTGTTACAGAGTTGAAAGAACGTTAGATATTTGATTTCCTTCCTAGGCACCGTATTTTGCTTTATTTCATTGGGCAAATATCACCTTTAAAGCTCTCCACATATAATCTAACCATAATCTATCTGCATCTGTGGTTTACTTGGCCTTTAGACTGGTTTTTGTCCCCATTTTGTCAGATTCACACAACAGCTAAAATCAGTTCCACTGATAAAGAATAAATAAGAAACCTAAATTTTTCCTTACTTTGAAACAATCAGGCAGACAAGTCTAGTACGAAGGAGAAGTGAACAAAAAACGTTCTACCTTGCTGTGGTAAATGTGCTCACACTTCCTTTTAATTTTTATGATGTAATTAGCCATAGAAAGGTTTCCTTAAAGAAAAAAAGGAAGAAAAAAAGCACATAAACTATCAAAAGATATAGGCAGCTAAATCTCACCCCTTCAGTTATGCATTTTAAAAGGTTAATTAATAGTATAATTATTCATCAATGTCTATTCTGAAGTTGGTAATGATAATAGTAATAGATCAATTTCCTTTCCTCTGTGCTAGAAATTCAGCGAACTGAACAATGACATACCACAAAAGTCTGCTTTAAAAATGTCATTTATAGAAGTAACAACCAACCCCTAAAAGAATTTCAGCATCAAAACTTTCAGATTCTATTAACAATAAGGCAAGAGACAGGCCCCAGGATGCTGAGGAAATGGGAGTATTTTCCACAGTCCTTAAGTGACCTTTTCCCTTCTCATAGAACCTGACAGCAGCTCTGCATGACACTTACAGGCCCCAAAGGGGCTGCATCCAGCTGTCTACAGATTCTTGGGAGTTGCTTCCGCAGGGCCTTCAGCAGACAATGCCATAGGAAGAAAGTGGGAGGGGTTGCAACTGACTCTAGTCCTTCTGTTCCCTCTCAGACAAAGGCCTTTAAGAGCATGCAAAAGTCTGAAACATGTAGCTTAGAACTCATGCCTGTGATGATCTAAGGGAAACTGCTTTTATGTTCTGCTGCACACTCGAGATTCCCAAACTGCACTCCCGCGCAATTTGTTCAAGGCTGCTGTCTCCTCACGGGACACCTTCCTTGCAGCAGAAGTTTACTGCCCAGCCTGAATGGTGAGTTTGAACATAGGCTGCAGTTTCCACTAGGCATAGTGCTGCTGGGATACGCAATCTTATTAGCAAAACACTACAAATACGCATGACAGTGAGGTAGTGTGTTTTTAGTTTGGCTCTCTAAAAAAATACAAATATTTCTCTTATGTTAAAGTCAATATCCTGAAAACTGACAGCTGAAGAATTAACTTGGTAGTTGAGTGTGTCCTGGTATTAGGGAGGCAGGGGCAGACAGTTAAGCCTAGGAGTGTAATGCTAGGCAACACCTCTCAAAAAAAGAATAGAAGAATTAACTACGAAAACTTTAAAGTCAGCATTAACCAATCTTTCCCTAATTTTTTAAATAAACTTTATTAGCACAGTGTAGATGGGTTTAAGCTCACCTAGGAATTTTAATCACACTGAAGAATTAAGAGACTTGATTAGTATTTTCACATGGTCATTACCTAAGGTTAGCAGTAAAACTACAAGATATTTTCAAATATTTTTAGGCATTACAGAAAAGGGTATGACAGAAAGAAGTAAATATTTGCTTTCTCATCCTACATAGAATGTCAGAATACACACACACGCACACACACACACACACACACACACACACACATTCTGTCCTCTTCTTTCTGAGGATTTAAGACTAGCTAAATATATCATCTATGTCACTCATTTATCTTATATCTCCTAGAGTTGAACTCCATGAAATACAGATTTTTAATCCCTGTCAGTCCTGTGGCTTCTGAGCCTAGAACAGTGACTAGCACACACATAGTAGGTGCCCTAGAACAGTAAGAATCAAAATATATAGACCCGATCATTTTTAAACAATGGCTGGAGATTATAAGTTATTTTGATTGCCTTGATGATAAACTATATTATAGTTCAGGAAATAAGGTTTTTCACATATTAAAAAAGATGGTTTGGGACATGAATAAAATCCACTCTGATTCTATTTAGTGGTAAGTTTCTTTTTATTACAGATATTTTAGTTATGTATTATTTGTTGAAACATACTGTAAATTTCATTTAAGACATTAAATACTAAGGAAAATTATAGAATGTCATAGAGGAGTTGGAGCCTTAAATTCTGACAGGCTAGAGAAGAAATAATTTGTAGGGAAGATATTTAACACAATGTAGGGAACCTATATGTAATTTTTCTTTAAATCTAATCAGCAGGCTTTTTCTTTTTAAGAAAAACTGTATTCAAATATCCTGGCTGACTTTCTAGAACTCTCAGTAAAAAGTTTGCTTATATTTTCACAATGCTATTAAAGTTGAATATAATCCGGATTCTCAACTATAGAAGTATATGTTTATAATCAAAGATCTATGATGGTTAATCTTGATTGTCAGCTTCATTGGCTTGAGAGATGTCGAGGAGATTAGTGAGCACATTTGTGGAGGTGTCATGGTAGAGCTTGGCAGGGGTCAGAGAGGGATGACTTTAGGAATATAGCTGCTCCCTGGCCTCCTCCTTTCTGGTGCTCTTTCATTATCTATCTCTTTGCTTCCTGGCCTTCATGATGTGAGCACCTTTCTTCCACCATTAGGTTTATGCTTTGGAACCAGCCCATCTCAGACTGAAATGCTAACCCAAAATAAATCTTTTCTCTTTTAAGTTGTGTATGTCAGGTGTTTGGTCACAGTGACAAAAAGCTAGTACAGGGTGCATTCAAGTATTGACTAAGTTCTCAAGTTTTCTGACAGCCCTAATGATGTTTCTTGCAACTGAGCCAACTATATAATTTAAATTTTTAAAAATCTTAAATCCAGCCAGGTGTTCTAGTGTACACTTATAATCCCAGCTACTGCTGAGACTGAGGCACAAGGATCCCAAGTTTCAGGCTGGCCTTGGCAATTTATCAAAATCCTGTCTCAAAATAAATGTTTTAAAGGGCTGGGGTTATGGCTCAGTGGTGGAGCACTTGCCTAGTATGTATGGAGTAGTATGGAGCTCAAACTCCAGCATCTTAAAGAAAAAATTTAAACCACAAAGGAGATTTGCTATCCACAGAAAATTTCACCATACAAGGGTGAATCAATTTAATACAAGAGAAACATCAACTTCTCATATTTTAAGAGAAAACTAGGCTAGTTTCACCTGTCCATGACAGGACCTCCTTTGGCCCCTAATATTAAAAAGTTGTGTTGTTTGACCTGGCTAGAAACTGAGGAAAATGTCCCTATCTGTATAACACAGCTCATTCATCAAACTTCATTCTATGACTCTCACAATACCATTTACTCTGTCTTATCTATTCTACCAAAAGAAAAAATCCTGGCAGAAGAAATTGGGAATAATTAACAATGGCTCTATTTCACATTTAAATTACAGTCAACAGATGATAAAACAATCTATGAAATATCCATTAAATGCAGAGCAATATACACATTTTGAAAAGTATAAGAATACAGCAAAGTATGGTGGTGTACACCTATAATTCCAGGACTGAGGAGGCTGAGGCAGGAGGATTGCCATGAGTTCAAGACCAGCCTGGGCTACATAGTGAGTTCAAGGCCAGCTTGCAACCTGAACTACATAGTGAGACCCTGGCTACAAAAAAGGATGTGTGTATATATATGTGTGTGTGTGTGTGTGTGTGTGTGTGTGTGTGTGTGTTCATACATATGTATATACTTTTAATCATATATGTATATAATTAGGCCATGCCTCAAATATCTTATGACTTAATCATATATTGGATAAATACATGGACTATATTTAAACATAACACAAAGGATTCAATCCTGTGATCAAGTACTAAGTACACAGAGATCCAAAATGATCCAAGAATTAAATTCAACTGAAACTAGTAGCTAGCTGTAAAGATTACATTAACAGATATACCAATAGAAGAAAGCAGGAAGCCTATTTTTAACAGGTTCTTTGTGTTTCATTACTTCCACAAGGGAAACAGACCCTGACTTGTGGATGATGTCTGGTTCTGACTGTCTGCCTGGCTCTGGCCTCATCTTGGGTTGACCATGTCTGCTGCTCTCTTGCTTTTGATGGTTTGCCTGAAATGAACTACTCTTCCTTCCTGACTTCTAGTTTCTGTGTACTTCCGGAGTCAACAAGTTCTCTGTTCAGTTCCAACATCTGGCTTGGTTTTCCTAGTCATGATAAATCACAGCATTCCCACAATCCACAAATGCCCAGCCCAGTGATTTATGAGCAGAATGTCCTGGAAGGGCCCCATAAAGGATCTACTCAGAACCCTCAGTTTCCCCCTCAGGCACTCTCAGGTGTGAGTACAATGACACAAAGGAGTTGTGAGCTGTGAGTGACAGTATGGATATTCAGTGCTAACACATAATAAGTGTATGATATGCAATGATTACTATTTTTTCTGAAGATGTCAGAAACTTTTAAAGTTAAATAAGATCTCTAATTCCTTCAAAGTTTTCCTCTAAGAAGTGTAAGCTTGGGTGGGAGGGGGCTCCTATAAATCTTATGAGAGGAGACAGACAAATATTTGATGGATTTCCATGTGGGCAAAAATATAGGAGGGAAATAATCTTCATTATGTTTTGACTATAATAGATTCTTAGAGGAATGGTATCCAAGAATTAATATAAATAATCTTTTGAGAACTTGAGACTGAAGTATCACTGAGTTCAAAATGCAGCAGAGACTACTCTTTTATTCTGCACCTCTTTATTTTGTTCAGAACCCCTCCAGGCTCCAGCTGGGCACATGGATGCCCAACTAATCAGCATATTTCCCAGTCTCCTTGGACTGGGTTTGGACGTGTTACTAAGATCTGACCACAGGGAAGACAGTCAAAGAGATGAGTACAATTTCCAGGTCACATCCTTAAAGGAAGTACTTGCCCTGGACTTTGTCTCCCACCTTCCCCCACACCCACTATCACCCCAGGGCTGTACTGTGAACGTGGTGCTAGCAAGCCAGCTTCAACCACACAGACAAGAGCAGCACTCTATTTTGGTTCCCTCATCTTTTCTGTCCATTGGGACCACTTGGAGAAACTATGTAAAATGTCTGGCTCTCACATGCACAGATGCTGATTTAATTTGTCCTAGGAGATGGTAGAGCCATAAAATAGAAGGAAGAAGGTTTCTGAATCCTGATGCAGCTGAGCTTTGTAAGGAGTAACCCCCTGGAACACCACTGGGCAAGAGTATAAAAAATTAAATAACCAGGACATCAAAAGAGGATACAAAAACAGGCCATGCTGATTACACAGAGCTATCCTACTCACAATCATCCTGCATTGTACAGTGAAGGCAGCTGAACAAATATTCTCATGAATACACATAATAAACACAAAACTTATAGCCTTAAAAAAAAGAATATTTAAGTACAGGTAAAAAGAACAATATCTTTTTTCTAAAGATAAAACTAAAGTGTAACTGTAGGGGTAAGAGTATAGTTCTGGCATAATCCAGAGAAATCACGGGTAAGCTAAAGAAGATTCATTAAAGAAAAGATAACAATATTAAAGAATATTCAATTTGACAAGACAAAGGTGGAAGAATATATTAAAGTTGGCCAATTCATTAATGATTTGCATAAATTAATGAAAACTTGGAATCACAGTATGATGATCTTAGGACAGAGTAAAATAAATATTGATTTCTCTTATCAGCCTATTTTTAATAAACTGCTTTATTAAGGAAGAGTCTCCTATTTTCTTGCTCTTCTGCATTCAACATGTAATTTTCATTTTATAGTCCAAAGCAACATTCCCTTCACCTGCCTTTATGTCTTCATACAGAAGATGAAGAGGGGAAGAGATTAAAGACAGAAGGAAGAGGAGAGGAGAAAAAAGAGGGGAGTAAAGGAAACAAGGAGGGAAGGAAAGAGGGAAGGAGGAAGGCAGGGAGGGAAATTCATATCTCTTCTTTATTAAGGGCACACTTTAAAGACCCTTCTGCTCACAGCCCCCAGTCAGAACCTACACATGTGCACATATTTCTCCACAAGAAAAGCTAGGAAATGAAATGTACTCTTCAGCTATACAATTGTGTATAGAGCTAAAACTTCTATTATTATAGGAAAAAACAGCAAAATAAGACCTTCTTTGTACACTATGTTTAGCTATATGGTAAAGCTACAAGAAAGCAAATTTATTCAACGATATCAAAATGTGAAATCACTTCTACTGTCCAAAATTGTTTCAAAATTATAAGTTTAGTTCAACTTATCAACTGGAGGCAACTGGAAACTTCTGTCAGATATTTCATTAAGATGTACAAGAGAAATACAGTTGTGCCCAGCTATTCAAAATAAACTGTGTAAAATACATAAATATATTTCTATATAAGATAAAAATACATTAAGTTATACAAAGTCATAAGCATGACACAGACAATAAAATGAATTATTACAGTGACCTTAAAACATGTGGGTAGGAAACTAACATTTCGGTGAACTAGTGAAGTGTAATAATGCCTTTCCATAGATCTTATCCTCATGCTATTGACAAAGAAACTCTGAAAGAAGATATGTCATTTCTGGAATCTTAAGATTTCTTTCTTTGGAGCAACAGTCACAAATAAGAAAACCCAGGAATTCCAAGGGAGCATGAAGCAAGGCCAAATGGAAGCATTACAAAACATTAAAGAAAACATCAGCATTTCTTGCACAATCTTTGAAAATGTGTCACCATCTACAAAGCTTTTTCTACTGGTGAGAAGATAACTGCAAAAGATGATTGGAAGCAAAAATAGCAAAGTCAAATAGATATCAATCTTTATTTGAGTCTCTCAGAGAAACAAAGTTTTGAAATGAATAAAACATTTACTCATACATATTCCATATAGCTATATTTTTACTAAAACTCCAGAAAATATTTTACATCGATATTCTAAATTTAATCAGCTGGAGTCATTTCTTAAGTATTACATTATTTAACCTTTTTAAATAGAAGGACTTGCCTTTTAATGGAAAATACACATTTCACATTATTGACAGAACACAATGTCCTTGGCTTAGATATTCTTCAGCAAAAATAGGCCCTTTATTGTACACCACATTTAGCTACATGGTAAAGCTAGAAAACAGCAAAGTTATTCAAGGAATCAAAATCTGAAATCATCTATACTATGGATTCAAAGTCATAAGTTCATTTTATCAATTTTCTTATAATTACAATTTTGAATTCTTGGATCAAAAGCAATAAGTTCTTGGATCAAAAGCAATAGCAAAATGAGGAAAAAGGAAAAAAATTGTTTTATTACGGTGTCAGGATTCAAATGATTATGCTCAATACCATAGGAAAAGGGATCCAACTATACTTTTCAGCAATAAAACATCTCCCAAGGGATATTTTTCCTGGATTTATGATTGTTCAAAGTAACTCTAATGTTGTAAATCAAATAAAATCTCAAATTTTATACAGCTAATACAATTCTAATAAATTAAAATTTAAATAATTTTAAACTTAGTAAATCTTTCAATAAAGAATAATAAAAACCTGCCTATGAGTATTAAGTATTATTAATAAGATTTTATGAGAAATAATGCAAACAAAAATAATTTTTAGGTCAAACTAATGTACTCAAAACACAGGCACTACAATTTTTTGATATATATAATACATATATATATATATATATAGGGTATAGTAAAAGAACTCTCAAAAAGACATTGTAAAAAGACAAGTTCTGAAAAAAAAATTAATCACATCAAAATGTCAGATAAATCCATGGGTTTTTTTTTAATGTGTGTACAATAAATGTAAAATGACAGTTCCATCTAATTTGCACTGTGATTCAAATGACTGTAATTATTTCAAAATTTGTACCTAGTCATAGTACATGTAATAAACCAGAAATGCTTAGGTCTCTATTTTGATTTCTAAATGTATATGGTGCATTTAAGAAAGTCACATTTAAAAAGAATAATTGTACAAAATTTGTCATACATCTGATCTCAGCTGTCCAAGTTCAATTCACTTTTCTATGCCTTGAAATCATATGTTCCAAATCTTACTATTCTCTTCAGGACACCTCACTGTCAGCAAGAACAAACAACAAAACAAAAACAAAAACAGAACATCAGACAGAAAACCAGAATTCAACATCACAGGGAAATAAAGGCCATCAGGTAGGAACTTTCAACTTCCTCTCCCCTAACCTTCCTCCTCGCTAAAGCAGCCTTTTACCTTACAGGTGCATGCCTTCCTTCTTCCCTAGCTTCAAGACCAAGGCTTCCCTGTCACTCCCCAAGGCCCCACTGCCCATCTCAGGACCTTTCTCTACCTATTAAACACTACTTAGCCTTCCAGACTTAGAAGAGAAGGGGGTCAGGAACAAGCTAGATGATTATTCAGCAGGCCTGAGAAAATACAGGCTCAGTCTCTGAGGTCAAGGGACAGAAGATAAACTTGGAGTCTGGGGAGGAGGAAAGCAAGGAAGCGTTTACTACCTGTCAGGACTTTACCTACAGAAGCTGATTTAAATTTCAGACCAGCTCTGTGAAATATTACTATGTGTGTTTTCCAAACACGAAACTGAGGCATAACGAAGCTATGTAGTTCACCCAAAGTAACATAGTTTATAAGTTTCAGTGCCAGGATTTGAAACCAGGTCATGAGATTCCCTAGCTCATGCTCTGGGACATTCATGTCATCTTACTGTCACACTGTGGAGGCCTATACCCTACGAGTATTCATAAAGAGGAACACGGGCTACCATGACAGCTCTAAAGGCTGCAGGCAGACTCTGCATCTCCATAGTCTCACATAACAATGAGAAGCAGCACAACTTTTCAAATACATGAGACAGCTTGCTTGTTCTTAGTGTATGCAGTGATCTTTTGTTGTGAGTTTATTCCATGGCAGGATGGCAAATTCCTATCATCTCCCAGTAGCATGGAGGCCCTCCTGAAGAGGCCATTTGCATTCTATCGTGTCCTGTTGTAGTTGCTTTAGTTCCCTTTTTATTGACTCCTTCCCCTTGGCTGTGTTCATCTTCCTTAAATCTTCCCTTCTGGTTACTAAGCATTTCTTTCCTTTTATTACCCAATTCTTCCAATAGTCTCTTCACTGGTCTCCTCCCTCACCTTGCATTAAGTCTCTCAAGTCATTGTTACAGTCTAGCCTCTGCTCACACACACTACTAAAGCTAAAACCTCACTGGCGTTCTAATTACCAAATCTAGGAACCCCTTTGGTCTTCATACTACCTACTTCTCTAAAGTTTTAAATTTTATAGAAACCTCTCTTTTGTAAACTAGATCCTTCCTTGGCTTCCAAGATACCACTTCCCCCTGGTATTTCAACTTTTGAAAGCTTATGAAGTCATAAGACTAAACACATATCCTTCTATGTACAGAGTGGACTATAGCCACATAACTAATATTCCAAAAATTAGAATTAGGAAAGAACTCCATTTAGTTCGTGGTCCATTCACTACAAAAGAAAGCCAATTCATTCTAAAAGCAGTTTCCTGATGCTATCCTTCTTGTACACATATTGAGACTAATGGCAAGTAAACAAGCAACCCAGGCAAAGCCAGCTAGGAGTGCTCAGCCAGGCAGATCAAAAGGATCACGCCTTGGAGCTTAGGAGAAAAACAGGGTAGGTTTTCAGACCCTAAGAGCAGGACCACTTTGGAAGGAGGAGAAATCCACCCTGCAGAGGCTAGACTGTCTTTGGTGTAGTTTCCATGATTCCTGGCCTCTATTCTCCCTTAGTAAATAGCAACGACTTTTCAAAGGTTATACTCTGCCCTGGATCAAGAGGAAAAATTAGAAGCCTTCTCTGTATGCTGTGTAGCCTGTTGAAGAGGTATTTGTGATGAGGCCAGGGAGGTGGAGGAAGCAGTGAGCCAGGACAAGGATCTCAAGATAAAACTCAGAGACATAGAATCAGGAAATCTCGGCCTGGCGACCTCTCTCCTTCGGAAATACCATCCCAATGCCAATGTTAGACGTCTGAGACTTTCTTATTATTGAGAGCAAGTATTCCCTCACAATCGATTTCCCTCTCCGTAGAATTAAAGTCAAGATTCTCAAGAATGGAACTTTTGTCATACTGGACTATTCTTACTTCATCTCCTATCAATATCCAAAAATCACACAGGACTTTCTATCTCCAGCCATGAAGAATGTGTTTGCATCCTCACAGTGGCAAGCTCTACCACACTAATGTCACACTGACCATGCTGCTTTTGTAGGGTGGACAGTTCTACTCCCCATATGCCACATTCCTCCTGATCCTTCATCAGCTCTGATGAACCTCTCAAAACTCCCCTTACTCCTAGATTGAAAGACTCCCTCAATGCCTCCATACCACTTGGCTTTTGACACATGTAGCACCTCCCATGAGGCCTTGTGATTGATTACCTGTGTACTTTCTTGTTCCCACAATAAATTATGAGCTTATTATAAAAAAGACTAAGTTCTCTTTGCATCTCCATTGCCTAACATAAGCTATGTGTGTCTGCTCAGGCTGCCATAACAAAATGCCACAGGTCAGTGAGTTAATTAAAAATTAATTTCTTCACATTTCTGAAGGCTAGAAGTTGACAATCATGGTGTTCGTGGTCTGGTTTCTCCTGAGATCTCCCTCCTTGGCTTGCAAATGACACCTTTGCTCTATGTCTTCCATGGCCTTGCCTCTGTGTTCATGCATCCTCGATATCTCTCTGTGGTCTCAAATCTCCTCTTCTTTTAAACATACTAGTCTGTTTGCACATTCAGTCCCACTCTGAAGGACTGAAGGTTAGGACAACATATGAATTGGTGGGGGTGGGGGGTAGGGGATCCTGTTGGTAACATAACTCTTAGGCACAATGCTGAATAGCATAATTCTTACACACAATGCATTGAATCAATTCCTCTTTGCCTGAAAGAGACAGGTCTTGACTGAAAAGAGGTTGTTTTCAGAATCATTCAAACTCTGCTTTGTTTGCTTTTGCTTTGTTTGCCTGTTTGTTTATTTTCAAGAGCACCTGCTATTTACAAAGCACTATGTTCAGGCCAAGAAAAGTGTGCACAGGAAGTAAATGTACAATCCCGGTTCTCTGGGAATTTACCATCTAGGTAAGTGGTTTTTCTAACTGCTTTTGCAAAAGTACAAAACTGAGGAAGGCAAGCCTGGGCAGGGAGAAGCTGAGTCCACAGGGAGTCCACAGCCATAAAATTCAGCTCACCACCTACAAGGGCCCTTGGAACTCCAGGGATCAATGTTAAAAGCACCAAGAGACACAATCACATTGAACCAAATCAGAGTGAACACGGAAATCTTTAGCTTAAACTGTAAGGCCTCATAATAACTATGGTGGTGATTACACATAAAGTTTTCTATCTGTCTTGAAAGTCAACTGAGTATTGTAAGAAAACTATTAAAAAAAACCCTACATGACATGGGAAATAAGAGGCTCAGCATCAGAAGAAACAGCATACAGAAGAACATAACAAAAATTAAAGGTATATCTAATGATGACCAATATTCCTGTCTCTTTATAACATCAAAGGAAATAAAAGTAACTACTTATAAGGTCCTATTATGAGCCAGAAACTGGGCAAAGACCAGCATATATTATTTCACCCTTATAGCAATCTTGAGAAATACTATTATTTCCCTTTTTTACAGATGAGGAAAAGGGGACTTGAGAAGTTTAGGAATATCTAAACTTACACAATAAATTAGACACAGGACTCAAATTCTAAAGTATCTGACATCAGAGCCCAGATAGAAAACAAATTTCAAAATCTTTTATGAAAAACACATTGCTCAAATTTTTTTGTCTTTATGTGCCTATGATGTGGAACAACCATTCCTGCTGGTGTGCCAGGAACAATCCCAGTTTACATCTGTTTTCCAGTGTAATTAGTAATAGCAGTCCCTTTCTGTGTCACAAGTGTCCCAGTTTAGACAGTGAATTGTGTGGTCATCCTGCCTCAACGCCACAGGCCTACATTGAAACTTGCTATACAATTTCCCAGGCCCAATGAAAAACAAAAATGTCTCTAATTTCTCATTTTTTATGGCTGAGTAGTACTCCATTTTATAAAAAAAACACATTTTCTTTATAGCTAAGTGGATGCACATTGAAGCGATACTCTTAAGTGAAATAA
Organism: Heterocephalus glaber; assembly: GCF_000247695.1. The sequence continues at coordinate 23,204,003 of NW_004624744.1, forward strand.
ATAGGACACACGTGTAAATACCGAATAGTTTCTCTGGTGTGAGAAACTGAAAGTGTAAATAAGGACTAAAATGTATAATAGGTAATGTGAAATAGGAAGAAAGGGGGCAAAGGGCGAAGGAAGTGGGAGGGCTAGGGGAAAGGATAGAAGGGAATGGGATTAATATGAGAAAATGGAAAAATAGGAACAAAATCTTTGTAAATAGGGAGGAATGGAGGGGTTGAAGGGAGGGCTGGGCAAGGGTGAAAAATAAGAACCAAGAGAGATTATGTAAAGGTGCAAATTTCCAATGATGAATGTCATTATATTGTATACCTAAAATGTACCAATGATTAGAATGAATAATCGATAATGTAAAATAGGAAGAAAAGGTCCAAAGGGGTAGGGGTAGTGGGAGGGGCAGGGGAAAGGAAAGAAGGGAAAGGAAAAATGCTGAGAAATGGAAAAAATGGAAATAAAGTCTTTGTAAATAGGGAAGGGTGGAGGGGGTGAAGGGAGGGCTAGGAATGGGGAAAAAATAAGAACCAAGATGCATCATGTAAAGGTACAATTCCCAATGAGAAATGTAATTGTGTTGTATACCTACAATGTACCAATAAAAGAATTTAATACAAAAAAAAAAAGAAAAACAAAAATGTGAGCATCTCCCTTAATTAGAAAGCATGGAAAAGCACTAGAAAAGGTCCTAAAATACAAAACTTTTTTCTTTGGTGTATCCACTGTGTTGTTGCTCCATTGTCCCATTTGACTTCACGAGTAAAACACAATTTGAAAGATAAACTCAATAAGAATTTCAAGATGGCAGCAGCAGAGCATTAAACCAAATGACCAGGTTTTCTGAGTTCAAATCCTTGTATCACTGCACAACATGCACACTCATAAGGGCTCTGGATCTACCCTTTCTCCATCCACTCAGATGGGCCCGTGATCTTGGCATGCTGTGTCACTGGACTGAAAACAGAGAGCAGGCTGCAACATACTACAGTCAACTTTAGAACTTAAATACTTGATATTAGGTTCATAAAATCATTTCCTTAGAAGAAAAGTTTTATAGTACTTCTAATGAAGCACAAAATTTCATTTCCCAAGCAAAACAAGAACATAAATTCAAGCAAATTAGGTCACTCTCTAGCATTTTATCTATGATCTAAAAATAATTCATCTAGATAATTTAACCTAGCATTAATCTCAAGTGAAAATTCAGAATACATGAAATGTATTAGATTACAAATGTATTACACAGTCCTTAATGTCTCAATGCCTGATTTAAATCTTAGTTTTAAACTTTTGTTGGATAAAGTCATACGTTCCCCCAAAAAGCTTAACAAACTTAAGCACAAATGAAAGTAAAAGGAAATGTGAACTTTAAGGATGACCTGAGGAACTGTCCTTAAAAAATGAGGTAGTAAAATAAAGGATGGCTCCATTCATTCATTCATTCATTCAATAAACATGTATTGATTACCTACAATGTCACAACCACTGCACAAAATACTGGGGGAAGCACAGGCAAGAAAAATACACGCTGGTGCTCAAGGGTCTAGTAAAATGAAACAAGGAAACAAATTAGTAAGCATGGTGTAGATAGGGACAAAGCAGGGAGTGCCTGGGGAAAATGGGATAAATGAGTCTTTAAAATCCAGTAGGAATCCACCAGGAAGAGAAGGCAGCCCCCAACCCACCCAAGCCCAACCTGAGTGGCACGACACCATGGTAAAAGCCACTCTAAATTCTGACAGCCACCTTAAAGCACAGACTTTTGTTCAAACAGTAAGTATGTACCTAGGACCTAGGTGGCAATTAGAAAAAAAGATGCATAAAGAATAATATATGATATAGGGCAAAAATGGCAACGCTTATGGACGGACTAAGGGTTGGAGATAGGGAAGGTGCTCTAAAGGCAGAACTAAAGGGAGAGGACTGGAAAGACTTAAAATATGAGTAAGAAATTTTTCCTTATGGTCCTACGATCTTTTAATCAAGGGAAATCATATCATTTTACTTGCTTATTCGTGGGCATGTAATAAATATATGTTCTTGATAGAGCAAAATATATGTTTTCCTCCTCTTCTTCCTTTTCCTAATTAAGAGTCATCCTTCATCCATGGCAGTGGCTTAAAGCAATGACAGAAATTGAAAACAATGACAAACATTTAAATTTGGCTTAGGTATCCATACCAATGCATGGCCAACAAATTTACCACTCAATTTGTTTACTACTATAGCTGATCTTTTTTTAAATAGCTTTTATTGTTCATCCCTATTTCTGATCATTCCTTTAGGACAAGTTCTTACAAGGAAAATTATCAGCCCAAGGGGCATGAATACTTTTAAGGCTCTTGGTATATATTAGCATAGTCTACTATGAAAACTTCATTGACTACATCAACTATAGGTAACCAAGTAAAACTCTGAAGGGATTAAGTGTTTCTCTAAATAATTCCCCAAAAGAAAATGTCATAATGAGTTAGAAACACACTTTAGACTTTTAGTAGTTTTGATGAAAAAGAAGCCAGAGTAAATCTTTATAGGCCATTCAGGCCAGTAAGTTCATACGTATGTATAACCAAATATAAGCACAAATAATGAACAAAGGAAAAGTGGAAGAGGTCAAGTTTCTGAATAAAATAGCAAGAACAAAATCATAAGATGATGTTCTACTTGTACAAAGGAAAATACAATTTATTTTATACCTCCCATATTTTCATTCCTCACTCTATAGTAAGAATAGTTTTCAATTGTGATATTCAGATGTTCAGCATAGAGGAAAAACTAACATTTTTAAATAAAGATCAACAATTTAGTTATTCAGGGGCATTAGGTTAGTGGTCTATTTCAGCAATTTAGCACTTTGCATTGTATTGTTTCATCATTTTCAGAAAGCAGTAACTCTTTAAGAAATGACTCCAATTCTTCAAAAGTCAAAGGACTTTGTCAACCACAAAGTTTGATGATAACTACACTTGAAAATACTAAAACTTAAATCTCCTTTAAAACATGATCTTTCACCCAGGTGTGGTGGGACATCCTTATAAGCTCAGCAGTTTGGGGGGCTGAGACATGAGAATCACAAGTTCAAGGCCAGATTGGGCAATTTAGGTAGAACTTGTCTCAAAATTAAAATTAAAAGGGCTGAGGATATATATAGGCCGGTGCAAAGGCTCTGGATTCAATCCCCAGTACTTCAATAAATAAATAAATAAATAAATAAATAAATAAATAAATAAATAAGCAAAGCAAGCTCTTTTCACAGTTACTGCTGCCTGGACATGTACAATTAGTTCTATATATCACCAATTACCAGGATATTCTCAAATATCTGCACCTTTCCAAAGAATGTGCCCCTGGGAGCTCAAGTATACTGACTTTGAGAAGGCAAGCAGAAGACAACCTGAGCGTTTTAGTGCAACTTTTAGAAGCCCCGAGACATTGTTCTTTGCTTCTTGACACAGCCAAGAAATGAATTTCCTTCATCCTGTCAACAGAAACTTTTCAGATTTCACAAAACTGAGCAGGAAGTTTGGCATCTGAAACATTTCCCTTCAAGACCAGAGGAACAGCGATGGAAGAAGTTTGGAGGATTTGAGTAAGACTGCTCCTGGTTTTTTGAGTGATGCTTTCCCAGGCATCTAGGTGGCCAGGAGCCAGTCCTCAAACCCTTTGTCTTTTCAGCAGTGAACAGGGAAAAACCCAGCGTTTGAGTGATGTCTCATAAGTTACTTCCACTCAGTTCTACCCTTACCACCCTAAAGTGAATGAAATGTTTTCAAGGCCAACTTCCACCGAGTCAAGCTGAAACCTGGAAACAAAGTTCATACCCACTTCTACGAAATTCTGATGTTGTTAGGCATGAGTTTCATACACCACTCTCGTGGGCTCCGCGCACACAGGGGACCAGGGACTAAGCAGAGGGCAGAGTTAGACCAGGAGAAAGAAGACTGTGGGGCAAGGTCGGAAGGAACACACATGCGGCTTTAATATCCAACAGCTGCTGGAGATCATAACCCTACTGCTCCCATGTTTCAAAGATGATTGCGACTAAAGGGATTTCACTGCCATGTTATCTGAATAAAAGTTCAGCTCAGATTGATTCAATTATTTCGTTTAACTATATAGACCTGAACGTAGCAGAGTGGAACCTTATTCACCACATCAACGCTTTAAAACAGAATATCCGGGGGGGGGGGGGAGAGAGAGAGAGAAGAAAGACGAGAAACTGACACAATGCAAGAGAGGGATAATGAAAATTGGGGAAAGACGGGCAGCCAGGATTCTCTGGGCAAGAGCGCTCTTCCTGCCGACCTGCTCCGGACTCCGAGCTCTCCAAGGCCCTGGCCGCTCGCTCAGGGTGTCTCTAGCCATTTAAAAATCCCCGCGAGGTCACCGCGCCCGCCCGCGAGAGCGCACTCGGGTGCCCGCGATGCTCCCGCCGGTCCCCGGCGCAGACAATGCTGCGCGCTCCCCGCGTCGCAGCTCGGGGCCACTCACCGACACCAGGAACTCCAGCGTGCCCACATAGTCCCGCTCGGTCTTCTGCAGCTCGCTGAGCACGCACACGCGCAGGCGAAGCTGCTTCTCCGCGTCCTTGGCGCTCTCGGCGCGGCCGTCCCCGCGGCTCTCCTCGCTCATGGTGGGCGGCGGGACGCGGGGCTGAGCGGCCGTGCTGAGCGCTGCCCTGCGCGCCTGCTGCTGCGCGGTCCCCGGCGGCGAAGAGGGAAAGTTGTGGCCTCTGCAAAGTCCTAGGAGGGATGGGTGACTACATGCTGAGCAGAGTCTAGGGCGGGGGTAAAGGAGGTCGCAGGGGCCGGGACTCCCGCGCGGGAGGCGCGGGTCTCTGCGCAGGAAACTCCCGGGAGAGTCACTCCGGCCTCTGCCCTCCGGGCAGAGCCCCGCCGCTCCTGCCTCACGCGGCCTGAGCCCTAGGGGAGGCGGCTCTCGCTGCCACCGCAGTGACTTGGACATTAATCAAATGCTTTCTGTCCATGTGACTCCGACCTTTTACCCTTCGCCAAATCTCAGGAAAAAGGAAACACAACCCTGGGGAAGTGTGTCGTGCCAGCTAACTAAACACGCGCGCGCGCGCACACACACACACACACACACACACAGAGACACAATCAGCCCTTGAAATGGAAGTAATTGGAGGCTCCCAAACCTAGAGGACACACTCCAAGACAGCTCCAGAACTGCTCCTGAGACTCCCGCCTATTGTTTAGCTTTACTGTGTTTTGCACAAATCCTGAAAGCAAAGAAACAAGTCCCCACGGTTACGTAACTGGATGGGAACAAAAACAACCACAGTATTGACCCTCTCTTCTTTGAAAAGCAGCACATTGATTTTTGGTTTTATTCAGGCACAAAACAGGTTTGCTTTCAAACCCTTCCCTCCCCAGTGGGGACTATTTCACAAGGCAGACATCCCCCTGTCTGCTCTTGGAAAGTCAATTAGCATAATAAATGAGGATGCTGTAGGAAAGTGACAACCCCTGTCTATACAATAAAGTCCAGAAACAATAGCACTGGGCTGTTTAGACAGCTTTGCATGTCTAATTTTTTTTCCAACATCAATGTAGTTTATAAATTCAAAGAGAGGCAAAGGATATTTGTGTTAATTTGGTCTAAGAGCTGCTGTGGTTTCAAAGCATAAAGCTATTATTGAAGGCTAATCAAAAGATAGATGATTGGTAGACAGATAATCTTGTTTTTAAAATGAAAAGACACAGCATTGCTGGTTTTAATGTTTAAGTTTATTGCTTTTTCTCACTTGTAAAGAAAGCCAAGACCTACTAAGCACTGATTATTCACAATAAATTTAACAAATACAACAATACATATTTTTTAATTTAAATGTCTTTCACATATATTTTCTAGTCATTTTGCTCTCCTTGGAACAACTTTAAACAGTCCACAACTAATGACATTTAAATAAACTGAAAAATGGTTTTGATGCAAGAAAGTGGCATGTTAACTTGTTCCAAGAGTTGAAAGGATTAGCAAAGCTAAATGTAGATGTTATCCTCAGTATAAAATAATTATTGATTTTCTAGATAATGCGTATTTCAAAGCATAGCTGTGACTATAATGTATAATGAAACAAAGAAGGATTGTAGTTTTCCTCTTACATTAAAAAATACAATTTTTGAATTATGTAAAAGTTGTGATTTTCCTCTTTTGTACATGGTTATTTAGATACAGCCAAGAGCAAAGAGCAAATAACGCAGATGGCTTCACAGGGAGTGAGCAAGTAACAAAGGGCAACACACAGTAAAGAGCAGACTGGACAGCACCTGGTAAACAGAGAAAAGGAAGATGAAGACGTAGGAAGCACACATCCAGTAGTGACTGGGAAACTCAAACATAACTGAACCTTCTCTCCAAGCACTCCAGGCAGCAAGGAATGAATGCATTTCTTCCTCCAGAGTCTGCCTATTCCCCAGTGGGAAAAAAAAATAAGAAAATAAAGTAGCTTTCCATCAGATAGTCTAAATAAAACAGAATTTTTGTTTACCAATTGCCCCCCATGAGAAAATTGCTTATGAATTTCCCTTTATGAAAACATTAGTCTATGCACAATCCGATAGACCTGCCATCTCCCTTCTGAGAGCTCTGCACTTGAGTTTGAATCAGCAGTGGGGTTTTATGCATCCAAAGAATTTGACTCAACTCCACATACATGTCTGGGAGACCTCTAAGAACACTGCACAGTGCTAAGGCCTGAAAACCACAGACTCTATCTCTGGACAAATACTTCTCAAGTTAGGCCACAAACCATTGCATTAAAATCACCTGACTTCTTTCTAAAATAAACCTTCCTGGCCCCTATCCCAAATTTATTGACTGAATGTCTCATCCATTATACCCTAAATTCTTTTAACAAGGTGTTCATTCTTAGGCTAACATTTGAGAACCACCATCTAATCACTTGCTATTGAGAAGATCAGAAGTATAAGCCACGCTATTAAAAAGAAAAACCACAATGAATGCTTTGCAAAAAAAATAGGAAAGAAAGAAAGAGAGAGAAAGAAAGAAAGTAAATGAAAACTATCAGAAAGATATTTATTTTAATTTTGCTCAGAAATACCTGTGTCAAGACTATTATGATATTTATGGTTTCTGACAACTCTTTTGCTCCTCAGTCTACTCCTCAATATCTTTTGTAATTAATGAACAACTCCAGGACACCATGTAGTGCCTGTTGCCAGACACCTCTCAGTGTCTCTGCAACCCTAAGTAGAGTTTTTAATTCTTCATCAAAGACCTAAGAGCATAAGAAAACAGGGCTAGAGTATCTGGAAACTTTCACTTTGATGGTAAATAAGGTCTTTCATAAATTCTGAATGTGTTGTATCCCTTCCCACTTCCTCTATTGAAAAGTTAGGCTCTGTCTGCCAGAAAAAGAAAGGCAAAATTCCAGATGATGGACAAGATCCAGTTTTTTCCTAAAATACTAATGAGGTTGAAGCCTTCAATAAAAAAGAGATGGAAGAAAAGAAGATAGAGAGAAATGGCTGAGGACTAAACTAGCTCAGCCATTAAATTTATTTCATATGCATGAACTTGGTGTGGTTAGAATCCATTATCACAAGGTTCAAAGAGCCACAGTTCAGAGCAAAGTAGGCTTCGTTTGGTCAGCCCCAGAGAAGGACGGCTTCTGGATTAAAAGTCTGAAAAATCCAAGGCTACCTCTTTGCAAAATAAAAAAGCTCCCTGGACATATTACAGGGAAGTCATTTTAACCTCTTCACCATTTCACTACTATTCTTCCAAGAAAAGTAATTGATCAAATTTTATACTGAAGGCAAGTAAAAGACACAGCACATAAATATTGTATGACCACCTTATTAGAGAACTGTAAGAGTTAGACTGTTTTTTATCCACAAGTAAAACTGATTCTTTCATTTCCTTTACTGCTCTGGTCTATTATAGACAATCCTACATTATAGTAATACAGAAAAGGGGCCGGGGATTTAGCTCAGTGGTTCCGCCGCCTGCCTTGCAAGCGGAAGGATCCGAATTCAATCCCCGGTACCAAAAAAAAAAAAAAAAAAAAAAAAAAAAAAAATTTTTTAAAAATACAAAAAAAAAAAAAAAAAAATAGTGTATATTAATACAGAAAAATATTACAAACACACTGGAACTATATTAACACATATTTAAGAGTCTTAAGAAAATAAGTAATTTGAAGAATATTACTTAATTTAGTTTATAATTCGTGCTTACTCCCTCAGTTACTTGCACTTGATTTTGTTGGCAATTTATTCATAACAAGAACGGCAGGTTCTGGACCATTAATTAATTTTATGGTATTACTCTAAGGATTTTAGAATGTGTAGTACTATAATACAGATTTCATAAATTATATTTATTCATAACAAGAACGGCAGGTTCTGGACCATTAATTAATTTTATGGTATTACTCTAAGGATTTTAGAATGTGTAGAACTATAATACAGATTTCATAAATTGTGTTTTAGTTTCTTATACAATATTTTATAGCAGAGCAAACTAAATAAATATTTGCATGTATTACTTCAGCAAGACTAAAGTTCCTAAAGATGGGATCATTCAGATTAGTCTGATTAAGACCAAATCATCCTCTTAGCCATAATCTAACATGTAATGGGAAATAATTGTCATGTTATGAAAACTTAACCCTACAACAGTCTAAGTATAATAGCCAGTTTGGGTTACTGCCAGATCAAGATCTATCTGCTCACCACTCAAAAACCAATACTTGGTAAACAAAGGTTGCTGGAAACATCAGGTTTATTCAAGGGCTGTATGTGTTAAATTGGAGGGGATTTTTATCCTCAAAACATCATCTTAGGTGAACTCAGGTACACAAAAAAAGTTTTTATAGGGAGGGAAAGGAGTTTCAGTAGGACAGTGAGCAGGAAGGCTGAATGTAGAGCATCATCTTTGTCATCCAGGGCATGTGTCTCTTTTTTTTCCTCTGGCTGGAAGACCACAATTGACCTTGGCCTCCTAGTTCTAGTTCCTATATTTTCTTTACACAAACATATTACTGTGTGGCAAGTTAAACCTCACAGGAATTTATATGCTTTGTGTTAACTGGTACATAGGTTTAAAGAATAAGGAGAGACATTAGATATTCTAGTATTATCTGAGGTTCACTAGATATTCTAGGTTCTGTATATCTAAAGAAGGATTATTTAGCAGTTAACATATTAAGCATTTAGGTACAACTTTTCTTTAGAATTTAGAATGCTATAAGTTCAAACAGCATGTAACAGACTCTGATGAAGGGACCCTTTTGGTTGTATCACATCGTGGCAGGAGCACATATGTTTTGTGTACGTTCTCTCTCTCTCTCTCTCTCTCTCTCTCTCTCTCTGTCTCTCTCTCTAGAGCCACCAAGATTTAATCAGGTGGGCTCAATCCTAATGACCTAATTTAACGTACTCACTCCCCAAAGGCCCTACTTCTAAACACCATCCTTGAATTAAGTTTCTTCCTTCTTAATACTATTAACATAACTTTGGGTGTTAAATTACTGAATTAATTTGGAAGTACAAACTATTTTCAAATCATAACGATGAAATAAAGGAGAACTTTGAAGGGACATTATGGTGGGAGTTTGTTCCTGAAGGTACCTGACTCACTTAGAGGTTAACATTGAGATTTTAAGACACTCAGTTTTGGAGTGAGCAGTTGATCAGTTGTCTACTGAAGCAACATCTAGAAGTTCTGAACTTTGTCTTCTTATGGACCATTTAATGGTATGTGCCCATCACTTTAGAAATCCCTGTACTTAAAGAAATTCCATGCACTGATAGGTTTAGAGATGGGTTTTTACCTATCCTTGGACTAATTGTAGTAGTAAGAAAATGCCATGAGAGCCTGGGTATTTAGCTCAGTTGTTCCGCTGCCTGCCTGCCTCGCAAGCGCAAGGTCCCAAGTTTGATCCCTGGTACCAAAAAAAAAGAAATTGCCATGATTGACTTAGGTCAAATCTATTCCTGTTCTTAGAGATAAGGAAGCGTTTAATCTCACCCAAGCTAATGAGAAGAAAGTGAAGTAGCTGGTGGAAAGACGGTTGGTATGGCAACTAGGGGGAGCTTGAAAGTGACCATGGAAAAGTTTCTTCCCTGACCATTATCCATTCCCGCCCATCCCAAATTTAACATTGTTACCATGTAAGCAGCTGCCACTTTTTCATCACCTAAATTGCTTTCTCTGTGTCTGCCATAGGCCCTGCCATACTTCAAGTCCATTGCTACTAAAATGAAGCTTCTCAACATTTTGAGTGACTATGGCTTTCAAAGTGAGCTGCAGTTACTGGAAAAGTGCTGGACTATTTGCCTGTCTAAACTGAGCAGAGTACAGTATGTAGAGAATGTCTAACCCATAAAAGTAAAGTTGAAAGACCAATGCTGTGAGGCACAAATAAGGAACAAATGGGAAAGAGGAGGGGAATAACCACTAACTCAATTGCTAACAGAAAGAACTCTTGAATGGTCTGAAAAAATGTTCTTTTCATTAGAACTAGTATCAGCTTTGGAAGATGAAAGAAAAGGAGAGTATTTGTCCATAAAACAGTTGAAAATAGGTATATCATGGACAAGTTTCTTGTAGCTCTCACATTCATTCTTTCCACATTTTTATGTAGTCAACTCATATTTATTTTAAAATATGGCACCAATGTGATGAATTCTACTTGATATTTTCTTTTTAGTAGCTTGCATTTATATTCATAAGAGTGGTAAATGAATAGTTTCCTGTGCTATCTTTAACAATTGGTGACCGTTTCCAGCTTTCACCAGCCCTTGAGGTTCAACACCTTCTGTGGGCTCTAGTCACCCTATCTACACCACTGTAAAAAAATCTCTTCACCAAGGAACTCTTTTTTAAAGTCCCAGATGATGGTATGGACACAGGAGAGAAGGGCCTGATGGTTCCCCAGCCCCAAACACCTTGCTGCTGGCCATGTCTATGCCAGATATCCCACAGTCACTCTGGGAGGCATTTGCTCTATCTATAGCAAGCTTTGGTTGTGAAGCCATCCAAGATGGATGCAGCAATTATTAATCAGGTCCACAAAGAACCTCTTCCCCAACTATAACTAAAAGTAGAAAGTCTGACATGGTGCATGCACGAGCCTGCCGTTTTCTTCTACATAAGCAACTTCCTCCATACCTTAGTGACTCAATCTGTGCACTGTGCCCCCTTATGCTACAACATAAACCCCAACAAAGCCTCTTTCAAATGGTATATCATTGCCTATTCGTGATTCCTACCTCAAGCAAAGCAGATTGAGCTGGGAATACTAGGAGTTGACAACACTGAATGGGGACAACACTAGTCCCCAAAGTAGCCTGTGGGCAGGGTAGATAACATTGAGGATGGCCAGCAGCCAATGACAGCAACAGAGCACTGCTGGGAGCTCCTGTCTCTGGTCCCTAGAAGAGTTCCTTTGGGCTGCTGCTAGCCGCTGACTCTGGCTGCCTGGAGAGAAGCAGAAGACTTTAACACTAAGAGCTGATGACCACTGACATTCAAAGCTCAGGACTATATTAACCAGAAGAGCTATACTTTCCTACTTATGATTTCCATCTGAACTGAGCGAAAGAGCCCTCAGCCAACTGGTGACAACGCTATCTATTTTATTCAAGGACTTTTACTGTAACATCTAATATGTAGACATTTTCCCACTAAGGTCATAGGGTTTCCAAAGTAGATAATCCTTCTTTGCATTTTTGATATTTATCCATATGTTAACTGCTATGGTCCTTCCCAAGTTCATATTTCATCTGTTGAAACTTAACCCCTATTTGATATTATTAAGAGGTAGGATCTTCGGTAGGCAATTTGACCATGAGAGCTCTGCCTTCATGATTAGTGCCCTTACTAAAAAGCCTGAAGGAGCTTGGTTGCTTCTTCAATCATATAAGAACACAGTGAGAAGTTGCTGTCTATGAGGAATGAATCCTCACCAGACGGAAGATCTGTTGGCACTTTTCTCCTGAACTTCAGAATAGTGAGAAATAAATTTTTGCTTTTGATATTATACCCAGTTTATGGTGATTTGTTTTGAAAATCCAAAAAGACTAAGACAAAGTATCAGGAGATATTGAACAAGAAAAGATAAAGGAATTAAACTTGCTTTTGCCACTATGATTGTAAGCTTTAATTAAGGATATTTGGTGTTAGGAGCAATTCTACAGAATTTTGGGGAAAAATCATTTCACAATTAAATTATGATTAGGCCTACTTTTCCTGCCTACAGGCTAGCTATGGCATGTCAAGAAATAACTCCATTTTTGCCTCTGTCATGGCTAAAACCTCAATGGCCCAGTGATGTTATGATGCTCCAGGACAGGATTACACCAGCTGAAGACATCCTGGAGAGGGAAAAATATGTTCATCTACATAAGTTCCTTGTTGTTCTGGGATTATTGCTGCTGCTCTCTGAGTCATCTGTTACTCCTGAAGTACCAAATAAAGGTGCAGCAAGCTGGGGGTCTTTCATCTTTGCTGCCCAGTGCAGCACTGATCAGGGCCAAAACTCAGCTTCTTCTCTAATTCTCAGTTTCTGCCTTAATTCATGAATTTGCCTTGCTCTGTTATGGCTCACAGGAGACTAAGACTCACTGCAGGGGTTCTAGTAACACCCCCTTCCCAGTCCCCTACATTTGGTTAGATTTAAAAAGTAAATATACAAAGGTAAAGATTAGCTGTGCTGTATATTAGGAATGATGAAAAAGAAAACTAAATAGAAAAAGGTATTTTATTTATAATACGGTTAAAAACTATAACATAATTTTATTGCAAATGAAGTACTTATTTGAATATAAACATCAGCTTTTATTAGAGATTATAGAGAAAAATCTAAAAATTGAAAATATATCATTAGAAAAACCTGACACCAGTTTAAAAACTCTTGAGCAAGGCAGGAAATATTTGCTTTGCAAACACTCCAGCTTAATACGAAGCCACTCTAATCAAAATAAGATATTAGCACGTGAGTAGGAAACTACATCAGAAAATAGAATAAGTAGTAAATATATATATATATATATAAAATTTAGTATTTAACAAAAGCAGTATTCAAACATAGAGAGGAAATGATATTTCCACTTCACAATGATAGAATAATATGGACTGGATTTAGCTCTCATCTGTCTTGAACAATTAGAAAAGTAGACCTCATATACAAAACAACAACTTTCAGACCTTGGACTACAAGGAGCTCCCAGCAGTAATTCCTGGGAAAGGGGAAATAAACAAGATAAAACCTATGAGTTGAGGAAGCTGGGACCTCAGATGTTAATAATAATTCAGCAAAGTTTGTTCAGATGACTCCTGGCACCAAACGATCTGAACATCCTGACTTTTGTGTTAAGTGGTAAGAGGGAGCTAAGCAGAGTGCTTTGAATATACCTGCTTGACATCTCAGCCAGAGTTACAGGACATCAAAGGCATCATGAAAGAAATTTCTGACCCATACCCAAATGATAAGAAAGGTCTAAGAAATGAAGGGTTGGGAGTGAGAGGGAAGAGTTGCTCAACCAGGGACAACATCATGTAAAAAGGCCAAAGGGAAAAGAAGGTGGATAAAAGGAAGTTGGAAAATGGGCACCAAAGCTCAGTTAAATAGAAGGACTAAGTTCTTATGCTCTGGAGCCCAGTAGGATAACTGAAGTTTACAATAACCTATTGTGTATTTTATGAAAATCTTGAAGAGAGGAGCTTGAAGGGTCCAAACATAAAGAAATGATAAGGAAAGTGAAATTCTAATTACCCAATTTGGTCAAACCATACTGTGTGCATGTGTTAAAATATCACAGTAACCCAATTAATATACACAATTAATATATGTTAATGAAAAGTGGGCTCGGAATGTGTATCTCAGCAGTACAGCACTTGCCTGGAATGCTCAAGGCCCTTAGTTTGATCTGTAGCACAGTAAAATTAATTAATTATACATACACATATACAGTGAGAATGTCTTTTATTTTAAGCAACTTGAGTATGGAAACTGAGTATCGTCATTCTTTTACCTTTTCAGAAACCAATAATATAAACTTGATTTAAAGAAAAAAAGGAAATCAAATTGTGTTGTGCATTAGATTAAAAGTAAAGTTTGTAATATAGTGGGAATGGGAATTAGAGGAAGGGAGGTGAGACTGGACAAGTTTGGGTGAGAAAGAAGTTTCTCCCGATGCCTGGCTTTATCTGTGAAGTGGAATGTGAATTCATATGTGGAGATGTGGAAACAGAGGCTAAAAACAAAAAATTGAGGATTCAGTTGAGATGGGAGATGGCTTCATAGAAGCTCCAGTCTGGCTTGTGTGTGATTTCCTCCGGGAACACTCTGTGATTCTCAGAAACACTGCACCCTGGAAGTGACACCAGAACAGAATATAAACCATATTCTCTTTCCTACTTCCCTATACCATCTTTTCTCTCAAGCAACATTCAGTGAGTTTCCATGTTTTCTGAGTACTATAGAAAAGGAAACAGAGAAATCAGTAATTCTCAAGGTTTTTACATGAAAAAATAACTATAAATCCATTTACTGCAGTGGGCGTCCTGACTCAGAATGTTTCACCTTTATCTCTTTCTTTTTGCTTATCTGTCTATCCCTCTTTCCTAGAAAGAGATCAGATGGATATAATCAGGTGGATTCTTTTTTAAGTCATGTTAACTTGCTGCTATTTAGTACATTTCATAAGAGCTTCTCTCTTCTGTGTATTTTCAAGACAATTTTATAACTTTTAGCATATCCATAAGTTTAAAAATTAATACTATGTCTGTATTTTCTAGAACCAACATCTCATAGTATAACTCATAAAAAGATTTGTGTGACTTACTTAGGAGAATTAGATGCAATGATTGCACTGACTTCATCAAAACTTCCATTTTACAGAAGCATCAGGTGACAGGCAGGTACTTGAGAAATTCTAAAAGGAAATGACCTTAAAAAAAAAAAGGAAAAAAGAAATTACCTGAAGCTGCTGTGGGTTTTTTCTGAGCATTTCACCAAATAAATGGAACCAAAGAAAAATAAATCATCGAGAAGGAGTAGATGGTTATTTCATGTTTTACTTCCAAATTGAAAAGAAAGGCTGATAGTGATGAGAAACTGAAATAATTAGACAAGAGAAAAGTTGAAAAGAAACTTCTTATTTCCTTGATGCAAATATTTTTGTTATTTTAAGCAAAAACTTTGAATAACTACTTGAAGTGAAAATTACAGCATGTAGGGAGAATAGTCTTCTGAATCTTAATCAAAGTAACATCATTTTGTAGAGGGCACTATTTAGCTGTCTGGGGGGCCCTCAACAAGGGCTGAGGCTGTGCGCCAGACTGCAGCACAACAAGACCACCCACCACTGTGGCTTGACAGTACTTGCTGAAACCAGCAGACGATGGGAACGGCTTATACACAACTTTTCTCAAGGACTCATGTCTTTTACTTCTGTTTTTCTGCTTTTTATCTTAAAACCGTATATGAATTATAGATTAGCAAAGGGGCATTGCCTGACTTTAGTAGTGTTGTAAGCTGCCAGTCGTCTACCACTCTGTAAGTAACCTCTAATCAATGCACTTGCTCACCATGCTGGACTTGTCGGTCACTTTTTGGATTTTTAGATGCCCTCTCAATTCAGAGGATGGCATTTCTTTTATATCTCTCTGGGAAATTTACAAAGCATAGCAGGTTCTTGAGTGCCTAACTCTCATTTTAAATTCTCTAAGAAGCAGACTCAGATGCAATGGATACAGAGGTTATGCATTAGTATTCTGAAATCAGAACTGGTGAGATAAATAGGGAGAGGCAAGCAGTAATATTTTAAAGCTGGAAATTCCTGAAAAATCTGAATACTTCAGAATCTGTATCAATTAGGAACCAAGGTGGGTGGCCACACTCCACTCACATCTGTTGAGAATCTGTGAAGATTCTATGGAATTTTCTGTGGTTAATTTTTTATTAAAAGTAATGAACAAATTGAAAACTCTCATTAGAACTAACTTATGGTTTTCTTAATTGAAAGACTTATTTTTATTCTTCCCTAAAGAACCATGATTATTGACTTCCCAGTTAAAAAGGATAGTCAAGAGAAAGAAAATACCATAAGTTATTTGCAAATCTGTAATTTAGAAGATACCAACTAACAGTCACTCTTATCCTGAAAAAATTAGATATTATCCATAAAATTTCTTTCAAGAAGTCTTTCCCTCCAGGACAGTATCATATTTTCTCAAAGTTTAAAGTTCTATGATTAGAACAGTGCTTGATACACATTTGAGGCCTTCATAGTGGTTGTCAAGTAAAGTGAAATAAAATAAATATTTTTGTGTTTTATCAGTTCTAAGTATTTTTTGAGTTTATTCCTATGCATCCCCAACTACAGATTCTAAAGATCAAACATTACCCTGTTAAGTAAAATGTTCTAACTGAGCTTCAAAATCACAATATGCCTTAACAATCATGAAAGAGATATCTATTTTGACTTTAATTCCTAATCTTTATGAGTAAAAGAATGTATTTCCACTTTAATTTTTTTCTGGAATTCAAAATAATCTGCTAAAAAGACAAGGGCTATTTTTTATATGATAGACATAGTCTTTGAAAATCTAGTTTCTTTAAAGAATTAGAGAATATGTTTGAGAGCTTCTTTTAAAATGTTTGAGGAATAGCTAATATTTTAATGCAGCTTTCCTTTCTTTTTAAAAAATCAGATGCCATAAAAAAATTGTCCTTGATTTTGATCAGAAATTTCCTATATATTAATTTTCATATGAGCTATTGTTCATGTCATAAAAATATTTTTAAATGTCCCTTTTAAAATAATATTTTTAAAGTGTTCTTGTTTGCTTTTAACCAAAAATGAAGATGACTTATGAAGCTGCTCTAGGGCTTTTTCCTGAGCTCCTCACTAAAGCAGAGATGAAAGCACATTTGGGAAGTCCAGATGATTCTTATTTTTCAAAAATTGAGTTATTTGGCATATGAGTCTCCTAGCTAATGGAAAAAATAATGCTTTTAACACTAAAATTTGCCATTTCATTTATATCACTTACCTTTCTTCAATATCAACTCTACCACAATCATAACGTCTATCATTCTACAACTACCTCATTCTTTAGTATTTGCAAGTGACTTCTCAATTTTATGTAATGTTCTGTGCAATCAGTTTCAGGGAAGGTCCCCAAGTTTTCTTTGCCCGATCTGATTCACGCTCTGTAAATGGCACACAAATGTAAGGCTACCCTAAGTTTTCGAGGGACCTCATCTAACTTGCATTACCTGCTACAGTCTTTCTTACCTTGAATCTCTCTTTGCATCAAGGAAAACACTATTTATTACTTATAGATATTTTGTTCAGACCAGGTTGATGTTATCAACATATCAGTTTGCAAATATGGTGATTGTGTTGTAAGTAAAGAAACCATGTTTAAATATCTATTTTATTTCTGAAATATAGTTAATTCAGAAGAGTATTGTTTCCTAGAGAATGTGATTTTATTTGAACTTCTATGATTGTGTGTGTGTTAAACCATGTTTATAATTTATATATAAAACTATGACCATACAATATGTTTTAAGTTATGATTTATGAATGTGAACCTAGACAAATAGTCTAGTCTTCTAACTGGGGTAAATAATGAAATAATTACGGAAATTGCTTGACATCAACTTTGAACAATATCATTCCCCTGTTTTAAATGATGCCAACTCTTTCACTCACCTGTCTCAGCTTTGGATGATGATCAAATCTTCATTTTAAGATGGCTCCAGTTTACTCAAACCTAAAGTAAATGAGACTATTTAGGAAAGTCAGATTTAGAAGTAAAGGTTTTTTTCTTCCAGTCTGACCAGTTTATACCCAGAATTAACATTAGTGGGAATTCTTAGACTTCTCAAGTGGAGAACCGCCTCCTGCAGAGATGCCAAGAGGATAACCACCCTCCCAAATCTCAGCCATAGCAACTTTATATTGTTTTCTCCAATTTAAGGCTAAAATTGCATCTCTAAAATTATGAGTTTGGGGAATAAAAACATTTGTGTAGAATAGCTTAAGGCAAGTAGCTTAATTCCAGAGGGGAATAAATAGGACTAAGAATAAAGTTGTATCTATGTATACATACAATTAAAGGGAAATAAATGAATTAAAATTAAAATATTGTTTCATGGAAATTAGTTTTTTGTACTGGTAAGTGTATTGTTCAAGGAAAATATTTCAAGGCCTATCTCCCTACATGATTAAGATTGATTACAATTAAAAACCTCTGTTTTAAAATATTCTTTAACTTCAAAGACACTGTCAGCAGGAAATCCTGGACTCCTTGGTGACATTTCTCTTTTTTCATAGGGAATTACAATACCAAAATGCAACAGTGCCACACATGTGTCAGCCACCTTTGCTGTAAGAATTCAATTGATGCAAGATGTGCCTTTTGACACAAGGGGGAGGGGCCACAAACCCAGGAATGCACCCTCCAAACTGAAGCACTGCCTCTAGGCAAAATGGCAGGTGATAGGAAGAAGAGTGAAACAGTCAGTTTTTATTCACTTTATAGTTTACACACACACACACACACACATACACACACACACATACATGTGAGTGTGTCTTTGTCCTGGAACAAAGGTACTCAATAAATATTGATTGAGCAGGTTTTGTTTCGCAAAGTAGGAATCCCTCTTGAGAGACAAAATTAACTGAGATATTCACTTCTCATCCAAAAAGTAGCTTTCCTTTTGACTGAGGATCAAAATATAAAGCCTAGTTTGCTCAATATGTGTGAAGATATAAATTGATGTATCAAAAGCCATGAAACACTTTTGATGATACCTTCACTGTCAGAGTTTCCAAATAGTACCAACACACTCCATTCTGACACTGCGGCAAAGACTTCCTGGGATTCTAAGAACCTCACTTACTAGTTGTTACTCTGTAAGAGTTATCTCTGCATTTTACTGGAACTCAAGGTGGAGCTGGGTTCTGTAGCATGTACCTATAGCCCCAGCTACTTGGGTGACAGGGGCAGATGGATACTCTTGAGCCCAGAAGTGTGTACCCGGGCAACATAGTGAGATCTTGTCTGGAAAAAAAAAAATCAAAGTAATGCCCAAGTTCCAGAGTTGGTAACAGAGCTGGGTTTATTCAGGTGTGTTTGACCTAAAAGTATATTTATTCTTCTATATAAGAAGTTTTAAAAGAGTGATCCCCCTGGCCAAAGACAGTAGCATTATCTAGGAATTTATAAGACATGCAAATTCTCAGGCTCTGCCCTAGATCTACTAAATCAGAAATATGAGGGCAGAGCCCAACAATCGTGTTTTTAATAAACTCTCTGAGCAATTCTACTACCAACTTGAGACTCTGTTTAGTCTATAGTATCTCTACTGTAGTTCCTTGAAAATAAAATGGGGTCTTATATTAATTTTTGCTTGAAAAGACACAATAGAACTTATTTTTAGGGCATGTCTTATTTTTTCATATAAAACAGTCTACATTTATTCATGTGCAAAAATCTACATTTATTCAACTATAGTCATGTCATCTTCTGGATCATCATGACACCCTAAACCCAAAATTCTGGCCTGCATTTCTTATGACTCCATTCCTATAGAATCATTGACTCCAATCTGTCACGTCTAGCATAATACGTCCTTAAATGGGCACTTCTTGTCCATATACCCTGCTTGTTGTGCATTGATACAACACATGATATATTGAATTATGAAGATTCTCTTAAAAAAATAAAAAATAAATTTTAAAAAAATTTAAAAAAAAAAAGATTCACTTTGTACACAACCACGTCCATTTGTCATCAAATGCACACACTGATCATGTGATGTGTCTGTACTCCAACTGGTCATTCAGCAATAACTACTCCTCCAAAGGCACCAGTTTGGATATTTACAAATATTTCAATACAATTTATATTATCATTTAAGTATCAATGTCAATATTAATTATATTTAATTATATAATAATAATATTATAATTATATTATTATAATTATATTATTATAATTATATTATTATTATATAATTCGGTACATCCATTGTGTGTTGCAATGGACCTACTAAATGGGCCCATTTGACTCATGTTCTTAACTGGGGTTTATTTTGGGGATAGGACTTACATTACAAGCATCCTGAAAAATCATGCTAGGGCTTATTTTCCAGTTAGATCATATTTTCAGGGAAATATAGCAATGCATACAGTAATACCTTGGTTCACAAATGCTCTTCCTTACAAACAATTTGATTCACCCAAAAAAGTAACTGGCAAAATTTTGCTTCTGTTGGCAAACTCTGCATTGGGTGACAGACATGACCAGAGTCATCTTGGCACCACAAACACAAATGCAACCTCTACCCCGAAATCATAAAACAAATTAAGTTTGTAAACTGAAGTACCACTGTCCTATATCATGTTACAATCGAGTACACAGAAATCTATTAACTATGATACAAATTATCTATTTAAAAGCTACTTAGTTCAATCAGTTTTTCATACATATCTTATATGTGGCAATACATTAAAAGTACCAAATCTAGAACTGACTCCAATAATTTTTGTTAGCATTGTCAAAACAAAGCAATTGATCATGTGTTAAAATTGAATTGGAATAGCCAAGATTTTTCTTTTAAAATGTATTATGAAACAAAAATGAGATTAAAAGATAATGTTAAATATACATAATTCCATAATTGGAATTGTATTTGTTAATCAATTTAACTCTTGATTGACATCTAGTATTATTAACATGTGAACATCAGCTTATGTCATAGGTGGTTGAGGTTCTATAGACTCATCATAATGAGCTATAGTCTCTATGTACAGGCAATCATTCTAAAATTTCTTAAATCTATTTATCTATTTAAAAGCCTATTTTTATATCACATAGAGAAAAATCTATCTTCAGACTGATAAAAATAAACAACTTCTTTATCAGTCTTTTAAGAAATTAAAGAAATCATCTAGACCAATACTAGCATTTTATAAAAAAGAAAATATATAATCAATGAGATATCATGGAATTACTCCAAATAGTGTAAATTTACATTGTGTGCAATTGATGCTTTTTTTGGAGCTGATCTCTAGGGGTGTATTATAACCAATTTCTTCTCTCCTAAATACACATGCCACTCTTCAAATGAAGAAGTGCAATTAGATTCTCTCCCTTTGTCAGAAGAAACCCCCCCACACACTTTTTTGTATGTTGGGGATCAAACCTGGGGTCTTCTCCATGCTGGGCATGCCCTGTACTCCTGAGTTGTCTCTTCAGCTTTCTCCTCCATTTTTGACCAATATTTCCACTGGATATAGTATTTTCCTTTAGCATGTTAAAGATGTCATTTTATTCTCATCCTTTTTGGATGGTTTCTGATAAGAAGTTTCCTATGTATTTTCTTATTGCTCCTCTGTAGGTAAATCTCTGATGGCTCTCAATATTTTCTCTTTTTTTTGATCTTCAGCAGTTTGAACATGATGGTATAGGCTTTGTTTGGAGAATTTTTAAAACAATCATTCTCAGTATTCTCTGAACTACTTAGATCTACGGTTTGATGTCTGTAACTAATCTTGAAAATATCACAATCATTCTTTCTTCATATTTTTTTTGTTCTATTCTCTCTTTATTCTCTTTCTGTGATTCCAAGTATATATAAATTAATACTATTAATTATATTATAGTTATTATATATTATATACAGTATATAACTAAATGTATATAGTTATTATAGTTATATATAATATATATTATGATATAATATATTTATATATTC
>NW_004624744.1:23225871-23285490 GCF_000247695.1 Heterocephalus glaber
AATTATAATTATAGTATTAATGCCATTAATACTATACTGTGGCTACTGAATGCTCTGGTTCTTCACCTTTTTTCTTTTTAAGTGTCAATTTGAATAATTTCTATAAACCTTTCTTCAAGTTTACTGATTTTCTTCTAGCCTATGTCAAGTCTATTGACAAGTCCATATCTTTTCCATCTCTTTTACTGCCTTTTCAACTTCTAGTATTTCCATTAGATTCTTCCACGTGGTTTCTATCTTCCACATAGTTTTCATCAGAATGAAATTGCTTGTTTGATACAGTATGTTCTTTTTCATCAGACCCTTTAACAAATTAATCATAGCTGGTCTAAATGTTGTTTAATATTTCCAAAATCTGTGTCATGTATGAATTTAGTGATGAAGACTGTACTGTCTTTCCAGACAGTATTTTTTCTTGTCATTTTACATATGACCATGAGTTATTGAAAACTGAAAGCTGAGCATATTGTATAGGACACTAGATGCTGAAGTAAAGAATTTTTAAAATATGCAGATGAGCATGTCTTTTCTTTTGCTGGGCTTTTAGGGGTTTTCATTAGTTTAATCAGAAATTGGGCTGTGTTTGTTATCGTTATAGTTACCCTGAGTAACTATAGAGTCCTCAGTGGATAGAGCTTCAAATTCCTCTAGTGATGTGTTGTGTTTATGGTATGGGTTTACTTGCCATGGGTTTTCTTAATGCCTACTCCCTGCTTTGTCTCAGTTCTTCTCTGTGTGCTTGTCTTCCACTGCACATTCCACTGTTACTCGTCCTCAGCACTGGTTGGTGTGGCTGGGAAGGGAAAAGTCATTTTCTGATATTGTGATTAATCCTCAGTCTTAGGCAGGCACTGTGAACCTGGGTCTCAGGAGTATGTTCTTTGCCAGTGACCCTGCATCTCTTTCAAAAGTAATGCTAGATCCACCACACATTCTGCCTTCCTTTACTTTCTTTGTTTTTCTTTCCCTCCCTCAATTATAATGAGTTTCTACCAGTACCCTTCAGTTACAGTTTGGCTGTGTTTTACCCTGGAGATTGAGGCTTTTGTTCTGTAATGGAAATGGGGAAGAGGTTTCTTAGCAGAGCTGTGCCAGTAGATGATATTTCAAACTGCAGAAACACCTTGGGGAGTTTTCTCAGGATTCTGTCTGGTCTTCCTTGTGAGCACCTGTTGGGATTCTTAGAAAGAGAACCTACACCAAGATGCAATCTCCTCTGCATATCTGCAGCCTCCAGCTGTGTTGTGCTTTTGTTCTAATCCATACTTGTCTAGAAAGTTGCTAGATAAGTACTCATTCCAGCTTATGTGGCATTTGGTGATGTGCATAAAGTTTTTAAGCTCCGGTTTTATTTCTCCTTGGAAGTACAGTACCCTGACTTATGAACTTTTAAGTTGCAAACTTTAACAGATAGGAATGGACCTCACATTACAAACAATGGTAGACATGAACAAATTGCAGAATTAGCTCACTCTAACCCTAACCCTAACCCTAACCCTGTACCACCATTGTAAAGTATCTGTAAGATATTAATGGGGTGGGGACTTAGCTCAGTGGCACCACTGCCTGCCTCACAAGCCCAAGGTCCCAAGTTAGATCCCAGGTACCACAAAATTAAAAAATAAAAATAGTTTATTTACAATATTTCTGCATGTGTGTTTGGTATTTTTTTTATGCTTTACATTGTATATTTGTGTCAAAAGTGTGTAAGACTCACTATGTCAGACTTACCAATGATTGTGGTTTAAGAACATTCTCCCAGAATGGAATTCATTTGCAAGTTGGGAACTTACTGTATTTATCACTCTCCAGATTACAGTGACTTTAGTTCTCTCAAGATTTGCAAAATGCCATTAGTTCTAGTTTGATCTGCTTTTCTCTTTCTGTAAGGGTTGGAAAGATATTTATCCAACTCTCTAATCCTGAATGGAAACCTTCATTTTCCTTCTTTAAAATCATTTGAGAATGGCCTTGTCTTATGATAAGACTTGTATCTAGATCTCCCACCATAACATCTCATGTGGTCATAGGTGGGGAGTTTAGAGAGTGGCTGGATTAGGGTGTGTGAATGTGGATTAAGGGTGTGATGCTTGGATTAAGGGTGTGATGCTGAGATTAAGGATGCCCTACCCTGGGTATGGGTGGCACCAATCAAAAGACCTGTAGCCTGGATGGAATAAAGGAGAGGTAGGCTTGCTGTTTGCTGCTTTGCTGTCTCCTGACTGCTTGCCATGGACTATTGCTCTGCAATGCCCCTCTGACTTACCACCCTGCCTCAGAGCAAGCTGACTATGGGCTGAAACCTCACAAACTGTGAGCTACGAGAAACCTTTCCTCTTCATACTGTGAGTGTCGGTATTACGTCTCAGCAATAAGAAAAGTAACTAAGACACCTTGTGATTGGCTTTGAACAACAGAAAACAGTGAAAGTGATTGTTCCGGAACTTGGAACAAGACTAAAGAAGAGCAGCAGCTTCTATTTAGCTGCCTCTTAAGAATCCTGAGACACTATATAAGAAATCTGGCCTGGCCAAAGGAGAGAGAGACCACATAAAAGACCCCAAAGATGCCCAATAGTATGGATTATCCACCTATCTCCCTCCTGACTACAACCTCACATGGGACCCCCAAGCAATATCAGCACCCAGCTGAGCCCCTGATAACCCACAGATCTCTGAAAACCAGTAAAATTGTTGTTATTTTAAATTACTAACTTTTGGGGTGGCTTGATATTCAACAATAGGTAACTGAAACAGTGATCAGTAAATAGTTACTGAATAAATAAATGAAAATGTAACCACAACCGTAATTCTCTAAGAGCATTAGGCATTCCTCTAAGAACATTAGGCAGCCACAAATATTAAGGAAAGTACTATAGAGAGAAAAAGTCGATCCTAGAGGATCTTGGAAACCAAAACTATTATTTTTCTCCATTGTATCTGTTCGGAGCTCAAGAGTCAGTTTAGAAATGAGAGAATCAATATGTTAACTTGATCAGAACATGCACTCTACAGCAAGCTCAGAATCCATTCAACTTAAATTCAATAGGGTAAAACCAAAACCATGCTACAATATAACTTTTTAAAAGCCAATGTTCATAGATCATGATTAAAATAAGATCTAAGGGCCTGGGATTTAGCTCGGTGGTTTCGCCGCCTGCTGTGCAAGAGCAAAGACCCAAGTTCAATCACTGATACCAAAAAACAACAACCAAAAAATCTAAAAAATTATTCCAAAGAAATTACTCCACAAATATGTAATAATTTAAAGATATTTCCACACTTGAGCCAATTATGAAACTATCCTACTTACTTAAAAAATCACTTGCTTAAAGTTTTAAGAGAGTCAGCTAATGACTAATAATGGTGAAAATAGAGGCATTTTTACGAACTCAGAAAACAAATTATACCACACTACAATTAGTGCTGTTCTCTAACAATGGCCTCTCTTAAAACTTAATTAAAGTTTAACAAAGAAAATCTAATGAGATAAATGAGTCAAAGGCTGGCCAGCACAAAACAAAAATAAATTCCAGGAATTTAGATAAATAGGGCAAGTTCACAATTGGGATAAATTTAGACATCTATCTGAAGTATTATATAGTTATCTTATCAAGATTTTCTTAAAACAATTCCTTTTACAAATATTTTTCTCCTGACAAGAAGAAAAATTACAGACATAATGCTATTAATTTTTTATTTTATTAAAAAAATTTCCTAACCAAATAATAAGAGAATAACTATAATTATTACATTGTGTATTGTTATCTTCAAAGTAGTAGTACAAGACATAAACTGAAAAGATTCTAACAAAAAAGGAAACAAACAGATAATGCTATTAATTTTATAAGATGATACTCTCTGTTCCAGACCTGTATAGATTAAAGTTAGTGAAATATGCCTTCCAAGAAGGGCTGATTTCTGGTCCCAGAAATAAAGAACTACATTTATACTACATGGCACTTGAAATTAAAAAAATAAGACTCCATTTTAAATTTGACTTCCTGAATTTAATCTTTGACTTTCCAGTTTCCTTAGCTTAATTCAGCTGGACAGTCTAGTGTAAGGTTTACAATCATCAAGAGTAGTGGGCAGTGTCAGTGGTTTGGTTGAGGGAGGTAAAAATATCATAAAACATATGCCTGCCTCTGTTTGAGCCACAGTTAAAACAATGATCAAAGCAGCAACAACCAGTGAACAGAGGCAACTGTGAGAATTTGTGCTTGGAATTTCCTGTGGAAGTTGTAGATAAATTTTTTTCTTTTCTCCTTGTTAATGGTAGTCAATGATTAAGACTTTGTTTACGTGCTATAAAATTCTTCCTGCACAGGTGTAGCTTGAAATTTAGAGAGGAATTTAAAGAGAATAGAACTGTACCATTTGTTTCATTGTTACAGATGGTTGTGTTGTAGCTGAGATTTTGAATTCCTTCTTGAAGAGAACAATAGAAATATAAAGAACCATACAAGTCATTTTAGAGCTGCAAGAGATTTTATGAGGAGGCAATATAAGATATAACATTTAATGAAAGTTTACTCTTATCTAACTTATAATTATTACTTACCTCAAAAAATAATATTGTTCCTATTTAAAGATGAGAAAACTGAGCCTCAGAAATACTAAATTTAAGTTCCTAAAACAAAATCGATAGCCTAATTATAATAAAATACCAATTGCTCCAAGCATGATGTTTGATTTCAGGATATACTTTGATAGTTAACATAATTCATTTATTCATTCAACCATAAAATAAATATTTATTGCATGTTCACTATATTCCAGGCACTTCGTAAAGCTCTGAGTAGGCAAGAGAGAATTACTGAGACTTATTTTTTCCTCAGGGAGCTTATGCTGTATGATTTTTATCCTAATACATTATATCTCCTTGGTCAGAAGTCAACATTCACTCATTTATTTATTCAATAAAAATGTACTGAAAATCTATTCTAGGTCAGGCACAGTTTTAAGCACTTTGTATACAGAGAATAAAGCAAACTTAAAAATGAACAAGCAAACATCTATAACTCTCAAGATTGTGAAGGAAACACTTAGCACGATAAATAAGTAAAGTATATAGAACATTATTTAATAACAATTACTAGGGAGAAATAAATAAATGGGGGAAGGATGATAAGTTTGGAATAAGAAAAGTACAGTGCCGCGAGAGGATGATGATCTGAGTAAATGCCTTAGAAAAGCGAGGAAGGGAGGCGGGGCGATCATGGCCCGAGGTGGAGTCAGTGCAGGGAGTGGTCCGTCTGGGACAGCCCAAAGGGAAAGGAAAGAAAGGCAGCAGGTGAGGTCGGGGGAAGGAGGCATGCTGTGCAGGGCTGTGAAGACCTGAGTGAAGACCCCAGTGAAGCGGGATGCTGAGTTTAATGCCACACCTGGCTGAAGTTTTATAGTTTATTCACTTGTCTCAATGCTCAACAAAAAACCAGCATACTCCTTTTCACTAAAAACCCTAGCAAAGCAGTGTGATACAAAGACCATTAAGAATGATACAGATTCAACACAGCTGCGGCTGCCTGAAGAAAAACTAATTGAACTTCTGAATAAGGTATTTCCTGTATTATTTTCAATCTGCCCATAGCAAGTTGGAGGCTCTGGGCCAAGGGACACAACACCAACCACCATTTTTGGCAACTGCTTTAAGGGGGTGTATGTACAGCTATGGAATTAACGGTTTTTCAAGCTTTGTATAAATGAATCCTTTCAGCACTTTCTTCTGCCCTATGCAACCTATTTTTAAATAGTGGCTTACAAAACACACACACACGCACACACACACACACACCAAAAAAAAAGAAAGAAAGAAAGATTTTTCCCAAAGAGAATAGGCCCACTCAAAAATAGTTGATATTCTCAGGCAAAGGCACTTTCCATCTGCTGAGAGCTTTACCACTGTGGTTACTGTGGAGTCATTAGACTCCAGGTTTGGCTGACGATAACAACATCAATTTACCTGTCCTTCCTAAAATTGCACACTGAAGAGTTGGCAGAGATAGATCATACTAATTAATAATCTTTTTCATGAATGAGAATCATCACCGTACTAGGCATTATACCAGGAGCTCTGGTGTGTGAAGGGAGAGGAGGAGGGATGTTCCAGCTTAAGAAGGGAGAGCAAATCCACTCCTCCTCTGCTTTTGTATTCTATTCAGGTTTCAATGGATTGAATGGTGCTGTCCACCCCGGAGAAAGTGACACTTTTTAACTCATTTGGGAGACTTCATAGACAAACCTAGAGGTATTATTTTATCAGCAATTTGGGTAGCCCAGTCAAATTGACACATAAAATTAACGATCATACCAACTCTGAAGTAGAGTTTAAGCAGCTGTTCCAGAAGCTCATCAACTGATTTTATTAAACATAAACCTAGAAACTGTAGGTTTCTCTGCTTATTCTTTCAGTTATCTATGTGTATGCTATTTTGGTACAGTTATTTTTGTAGAAATCTTTGACTGATTTCAGAGAATTCACTAGGTCCAGATTATGTGTCAAGATATTTTTTGGGAATTAATGCTTTTAGAAAAGACTACAGGGTTGGCAATAGGAGAAGATACCTTCAAGTTCCAGATAACTAAATAAATAACTCAGTTTCCCTGGAAAACTCCTAAAGAATTTGTATACTGTCCATCAATGTGTATTAAGAAAAATATGAGGTATTATTTAAAACTATGGTGAATGTTTAAAGTTTTAAAAATTCGTTGCAATAAAAGACACATTGACATTAATCCTCCTCAAAATACTTCCCCTCACTTCGAACCCATTCATACCACCATTCTTGCCACTTGCTGAAGCTCTTCTCAAAATCTTCTTTTGGGAATGTCTCATGCTGTTGTGGCTGCCCTCATGTCCTCACTCAATTCAAAACATTTCCCTTTTGCAGTCATTTGGCTTTAGGAAAGAGCCAGAAGTAGCATGGTGCCAGATCTGGTGAATTAAGTGGATGGGGACACACTGTGATGTTTTTATGAGTCTGCTTTTCCATTGGATGGCACTTCATAGTAGCATTTATCACAGTTTTGAGCACATCTTGTAAAGACATGAAAGAGGATTTCCAGAACTGCTTCAGGTGGCAAGAACAGTAGGATAAGTGTATTTGAAGCACGGAGTATTTTGGTCATGAATAATGGAAATGTTTTTTACTGTAATAAATATTTTTAACTTAAACATTTACTTTATATTTTGATCACTCCTTTTACATAATTAAGATTCATTTTAAAACAGCTTACCCATAAATACCATTCTGCCCATTATCTTGTACCATTATCCTAAAGATAATCAGTGACTATGGTACCAGTGAATGACAGAAAATTATAGCCTTTTAGGGGCAAAGAGTAGCACGTTTACTGGTATGTCATTTGAAGTAATGCTTTGAAATAAAATTCCATGTGCAGAAGATTTTGCTTTAATAAAAATGACAGAAAAAGATGGTGGTAGACAACATACTGAAAAAAGTGACCAATACACTTGAAGATTTTTTTCAATCTTAAAATCAAATCACAGAAACATCATGTACATGTATGAAATGTCAGTCATTCTAAATAATTGGAAACTGATGTAAAGCAAATTGACAGCATTCATTCAGTAAACATTTGTTTCACACTTACTGGATGATTTTCCTTGAGGCATTTGCTCAGCAAAGATAAAAGGGATTTGATGAAATATGGAATACTGCCCTACTCCTAAAATACTTAGAGTTGGGGAAGGAGATAAAATGACAGAGAAAAGTTCAGGCTTTTAGGGGCAAGGACTATCATGTGGCAGCACACAGTTTGCAGGGGGACAGATGAAAGGGTATCACACAAGGAGGTGGCAGGTGGAGAGGATCCCTGTGAAAGGGTGGGAGATTCTCTGGAAGTGAGAAAGAGAAACCCTGCTTTAGAACTGCCCGAGTTTGGATGGCAGTGGCAGTTCTCTCCAGTTTGAGCCTGCAACAGAATCCCTGGAGGGATTGTTTAATTGCAGATTGTTGGGCTCCATCCCAGGCCTGGAGTGAGGCTGTCAAGAATCTGCAGTTCTACAAGTTTCCAGGTGCTGCTCCACTGCTGGCCAGCCCCCTCCCCCAGTTCCCGGATTGGAACATAATTGTGAGATGAGTCATGGTACCTGGGAATCTGGAGCCCTAAACCGGGCTCTGTCCCTTTGGCAAGGAGCTGACAGCAAAGAAGGGAAAGGTAAAGCTCAATAAGTTGAAATTTAGATTTTGAAAAACATGCAGGTCACTTTGGATATAATAGGAGGGTGGCAAAACTACTGAATATTAATTTTGGCTTTTATAGTAATTGAGGGAGAAGATTCAGTTATTGCAGCTGGGGAACAGGAACCCTCCAGTTTGACATTCTGAGAAAAATTGGAGTTAGAGCAATATACAAAGCTGAGTCTGGTAGGCCAGAAAGAAAATAGTAAATTCATTTCTAAATTAAGGCAGTAAGACAAGCAAGGGGCAGAGAGCATGCACAGTCCTGGAAAGATACGAACAGCCATTTTTGTCTCTTTCCCCCATTTCTTAGCAGAGGCAGTCATGTTACAAAGAATAAGAATGATAGTATAAAGTTGGGGAAATGCTTTCCTTCAGGAAATCAGTAGCATTTGGGCACTTTGAGATTCTATGGAGGCGGGAATAATGGTATAGGGATTGAACCCAGGGCATTCATACTGTGCTATATCCTCAGCCTCTTTTTGTTTTTTATTTTGAGATAGGGTCTTATTAAGTCACTAAGTTGTCCAGTCTGGGCTTGAACTTTCAATCTTCCTGCCTCAGCCTCCCAGAGTGCTGAAATTACAAGCATGTGCTACCACAGCTGGGGAAATTCTGTCAGTAGGCTCCTTGCAGTTTAAAATAAACTGTAAAACAACTCCAAGTTAGTCAGTGAAATTGAATCTTAAAGCAAGATGACAAATCTGCAAAATCAGTGCTTTCATTTTTCTCTGATCTCTATGGGGATACTGATATGATAAAAACTACAGTTTCCAAATTCTGCCGTAGTCATTGCAAGAAGTATGATACATAGTACGTGTAGTTAGAGCATTTAACCATAAGTTGGGAGTAAAATGA
This sequence comes from Heterocephalus glaber, assembly GCF_000247695.1. The sequence goes on from NW_004624744.1 coordinate 23,234,936, forward strand.
GGACTTAGGCCAACAGGATATCATTATTGAGAATGTCAAGGAACTGGTGCTCTCATTAATCATACTAAAATAATTGGAACCTCTAAAAATGAAACAATGGCCAAAGGTCCTTTCCATTTAAAGAATTACTATTAACCACAGGAAACATGCCTTGTTATTCTGAATTGATTTCCAAACAAGGAGAATTACAATTCATAGTAAAATAATTCCATGGATCCACAACAGACACAGGGAAACACACACCACGCTCACACACTTTCACACATATACAGTATGCACACTAAAGGATTTTGTTGCAAATGTGTATTTTTTTCTTAATGAAGAATGGATTAAGCATTCCACTAAAGAAATGAAATTTTTAATACATTTTTTGTGATATTGGGAAACAAACCTAGGGCCCCATGCTAAACATTCTACCACCGACCTACATCCTCAGCCTTTTCAATTTTTATTTTAAGACAAGGTCTTAATAAGTTGCCCACGTTGGCCGTGAACTTGTGATCCTCTTGCCTCAGCCTCCTGAGTAGCTGGAATTATTGGCATGCCTGGATACTTAATACATATCTCAAATCATGCATTTATTCTCATTTGTGTAACTTGCACAGATATAAAACATATATACTTCAAAGCTAAAAGTAGAGGAATAGGCATTAAAGCAGTTTAAATTCACTTGTGTTGAAGGCTGAAGAAACTTTGAAACTGATAAAAAGAAAAAATCCATTTTCTAGAAGGAAAAAGACAGTTGGCAAATGGGGTGAAGAGCAACTTGGAATTGTCATTAATGGCTATAGGAGTTGAGTTCTCATCAAGAGAAAAATAGAAACCTCAGATGCTATAAGGTAAACTATGCAAATATGCTGATCATAGTAAGAGACAAACAAAACTTTAAAATCCCTCAAAAATTAAAATACCAACATTCCTTAATTAACATAACTGTGGTGTCTAAATAAATAACTAATATCCATCCTCCTTTTCTTCTCTTTCTGAGATTGGCTTGATTTCCTCCTGACTTGCAGATGTGAAGACAGCCTGCTAAAAGGCTCTTTCCACCGACAGCAAGCATTCCCTTGTTTGGGATGCTTCTGCTTATTGCCTTGGAAGGTCTAGTCATTGATGCTTGTTCTAGTCAGAGCTTTGTTCTTCCCTTAAGCTTCACTACAAGATTCTACATCTGGGTTTTGACTAGCAATGAGAAAAATGTCAATTAGAACAATTCATCACAAGCTCTCTTCCCTGTGTATTAGTTGCTTTTTCATTGGTATGACAAAATACCTGACACCCATAACTTAAAGAGGGAGGGGTTTATTTTGGTTCACAGTTTTGCTGGGTTTAGTGTATGCTTGGCTGGCTGCAAGGTAGAAATAGAGTGGTAGAAAGATTTGGCAAAGGAAAGCTGTTTAACCCATGGTGACCAGGAAGCAAAGAGAGAAAGAAGCTAGGGACAAGAAGACATCATTTTAGATTACGTCTCCAGTGACTCACCACTTTTAACCAGGCCCTACCTCTTTCACAGCCCATTAGCTATGAACTCAGCACTGGATTCAGTGATGGATATAGCACCCACTAATTGCCTTCTAAAACCTCTACCTCTGAACACAGGAAACTTTTGGAGGATATTTTAGATCTACACAACATTTTGTATCAGCCTCTAAAAATCTCATGTTTATCTTACTAGATGAAATGTGTTGAGTTCTTTCCCACGAGTTGCCAAAACCTTAACAGTTTCAGCATTGTTGAGAAGTCCATCTAAAATCTCCTCTGAGGCTAAAGGCAAACCCTTACTTGTGAGCCCCAGTAACCCACTTGTTTTAACCAAGCCCTACCTCTGCATCAAACATTAAACAATGAATTCATCAGTGGATTGACTAATTGATAAGTATATGGCTCCCATGATCTAATCACATTCCAAAAGCCCTGTCTCTGACCATATGAGACCTTTAGAGGATATTTTAGATCTAAACTATAAAACCCTGCAAGCATTAGAACAGTGGCAAGCTCAGAGAAACCTGTCACTCAGCTTTCTAAGACACTGATGCATTAGATTTGAACTAGGTTGGGGTGTAAAGAAAAATCACTTCTTTGTGAGAAACTCTTAGATAAACTTAGATAAGACAAAACTTAAGTGAATTAAAATTTTATGAGTTTATTTAAGTAGACAAAAATTTGTGAATCAGGCAACATTATCAAATCGCAAGCCATTCTGGGCTACACCAAGGGGAGGAGCAAGGAAAAACTTTCATAAAATGTTTCACAAGCAAGATAGAGAAAATATATTTTATTGGTTAAGGTGAAAAATCACGAGTTGAAGATTATTTTGGCAGTTTCTGATTGGTTAAGCTTACATCCCCGTTTACTGCTTATCTTGACTTGGACTTTGATTGCTTATGCTGGAACCCAAGACACTGTGGCCATCTCAGTCTCACAGCCGCGCAATCAATTTTTAACAATGAATTTGGAAGCTACCCAAGAGATCTTCTGGTCAATATCACTTATTGAATATATTCCATGGCCTTGTTAGATTGTATGAAGCTTTCCCATGCCTATTCTCTCATGTCAATACCTATCTCCAGGAATCTTTTTGATATTCAGGTTCACTCTAAGAAGAAGTGAACAATTACTTTTGTCTCCATACAAGCTGAACTAAAACTAAAACAGTGAGTATGCACAAGCTGACCATGGTGTTTCATTCAAATCTGAGGCCGACTCACCCGAAGGTCTTGTTCCACACCTAGACCTGCTACTTTGTTCTCCCCGACAAGGGACGAATGAGCATGAATGACAATGAGACACAAAGTCAGTTTAACAAGTGGGCAACCAGGGGCCTCTCGCCTCTTGGTAGGCAGAGGAGCCCCCAGCTTCTGGCTCATCTTGTCTTTATTCACCCAAACCATGGGTACAAGAAAGAAAAGTAACACAAGATTCATCTGCTTCCCAATATCCATTAGTACATAGTCTGGTAAACAACTTAACCTCTGATGTCTTAACTTTTCTCTAGAACCTGAAATATGAAATCACCCCTGAGTGCAGCCTTTCTCCCTTGTGCTCACAGAGGAGGCCAATTAAGTCTCAATTCTCCTCTGGTCTCCAAGAGATACACCAGGGCTTTCCAAGTCTAAAGAAAAATGAGTGTTTTGATGAAAACTGTGCTGTTTAGAGTTTAAGCACACAAGCCTCAGGGTTAAGTGACTTTAAGTCCTTAGGAGCCCTGTGGTCATCATTGCCATTCAGCTATTTTGTAACTGTAAGTTTTAGAACAACGATAGCATTTCAATAATTCTTGTCTATCGAAATACAAATAAATGCTGTTGAATGGAGTGGCCCCTCCTCCAGCCCTTACTGTCAGAGGAGTGGAGGAAGAATGAGGGAAGAATGTTGTGTTGCATCCATTTGCACATTTCTTCCACTATTTATCATTTCTAAATGGCTTTGCTTTTTAACATCTTTGGACAGGTTGTAACATCTTTGTATTTTTCATTAAATTAATGAAATAAATAGTTTATTTTACATTTGTATAAGAATCAGATCTTGGGCTGGGTGTGTAGCTCAGTGGTAGAGCACTGAGCCAGGCCCTAGGTTTGATCACAATCAACACACACATACATACACACACACACACAGAAAAAAATAGAGAAAAAAGAGAATTGTGCTTTTACCTTTTTAAACAAAATTAGTCTGTAACACAACAATATGATTTAAAAATAACTCCAGATTATAGTATTAAAATAAATCAAATCCATCTTTTCAACTCATATTATTCTCTTCATATTGCAATAGTATGACTAAAACAATAAATGTCTATGACCCAAAAGCTCTAATTTCTATAATGTTCTTATATTGTCTGTATACTAAAAAAACATTTAAAACATCACCAAATAGGTTTTTGAGAAAGTAAGCTCTCTTTGTATGTGTGTGTATGTATGTTGGGGGTAGAAAGAAAAAGAAATAGATTATACACTAGACATGAAAAACACTAACATAAAAGTAGGATGTAAATTTGGAATACTGCAATGACAAGTTCTAAAGTACTCCATCTAAAGTATCAGAAAATCAAAGTTAGATGAAAGCATGTATCATGAGAGAACAAAGAACTCTGTTATCTTAAAAACAGTTATTTTCAACTTTATTAAAGTTGATTCAACACTATTAGCATTATAAATATGTTCAACTTTCCACCAAGTTGTACTGCAAATAGGTTTAATATTTAATTAGTTTGACTATTATAAATAAAAAGTTAAAGAAGTATTAAGCTCTGCCACAGTAATACCCTTAAAGAACTCATTTGTTTGACAAACATAGAGTATGTGCTATGTGTAAGGCATCATGCTAAATATTATACTTCATCTAAGACCCATTTCAATCTCCATAGGGCTAGCCCATTGGCACAATGTAGGGTGAGCCCTGCTCTGGTACTCAACTTCCTGAGCTGGAGAAAGGACCCCCGGCAGCTCCTATCTTCGGTCTCTTCATCCAAAATGGGGATAAGTCCCACCAAGCATGACTATTTCAAGGATAAGAGTAATATATAGATATATAGATAGAATTGCAAAATTCTATCAATATTTCTATTTATGAATCTACCAAACTGGAAACACATCCATTTTAGAAATACATGGTTATCTACAGGAAGCTTTTGTACATGTTCTGAGATTGAGTTATTATTATTATGAATGGGTACCAGGTATTGTCCACATGTTGTTTACTTTAATGCTCATCAGAATCCTATATTATATATGCATAATTTAAACCTATTTATAGGTGATTCAATGAGGATCAAGAAAGTTAAATCACCTCCTAGTATTTATCAGTTAACAAATGTGAGCATTTGAATTTGGGCTTGACTAAGTAGTTGTAAAGTACATGCCTTTCTGCTGTTCAATAGTATCATTCATTATAGTGGGTTATTTTAAGCTGGTTAACTGAAGAGGTCAATATTGTGCAAAGAAATTTCTTTTCTTTAAGGCTTGACTAAGACATATAGTTAATCTATGCACTAGACTTGCAGTCTGGTTGACTCAGTAGCAAACCCAGTCCCCATAAACCAGGACTCCATGCTTCAGATTCTTTTCAATATTCAAACATATGTAAAGGTTCTAGGAATTGTTCTTAGGTAAAAGTTTTCTGAGGTAATTGAAGTAGCCTTATTGTCTGAGGTAACCATCTGTTAGTTCATTCAATTACAAAATACTAAATTACACTAAAAGGTATTGAGATTTTTCTAGAGTAAATATTTAAATAGTTCTTCCAACAGAAGCTAATCTTGAATAAATAATGCCTGAAATAAATGCTTATAGGAAACAGCCTTTTGAAGCTAGAATCAGAACTTTAAAAAGATAAACCAAAGATAATTCAAATGCTATCATATGAAGTCCCAAGGAAGGACAAAATTATGACTATCAAAATTCCTTGCTCAAGAGCATATGGTCATTAAAGTCTTCATTTTTATTACTCACCCATGTAGTGATGGCAAGACATCAGATTTTTCCTGCAAATATTTTCCAGAAAGAGAAGTCACCAGAAAATTTCTATACCCATAGGCATGTACATTAATCTTTTGGGAAAGGATAGTCAGTAAATCTTGGGTAAATTTGTGAACCCATAAGAAAGAGAGTATTAAATAAAGATGGGTATGGACTAATCCCTGAGCCACTTACAGTCTAAATTGAGAAGCAAGAGAAATATCCAGAAAAGGAGGCTAGGAAGGCATGGCCAAAGAAGTAAGAGAATAGTAACAGAAGCCACAGGAGTCGCTGCTTTACAGAAGGAAAGTGTGGCCCACTAGATAGAATAATAAGCAACCAGGTGAAAAGAAACCACATGCTGAGCGTGCACATCTCTTGGCAAAGGTCAAAGAGGTGGTGAACTTAGAGTCACCTTGGTGAAACCATGGGGATGAAAACCAGATGGCAGATGCAGAGGGACAAATAGGACGTGTTGGCACAGAGAGAATGAACATAGGGAGCTTTTTGCTAAGTTTCGCTATGCAAAGTAGGACAAACATAGGAAGCTTGCAGGAAGGCAATATAGGATCAAGTTATTCTTTTTTTTTTTAAGTGGGAAAGATTAGAATACATTTAAATATTGATGGGAGGTCAAAAGTAAAAATACAGAAGGAGGAAAGAATGCACAGGGTGATTTTCTTTAGAAGGTGAGAAGATGGGAATCCCCTAAGTACACAAGAAGGCATTGGACCCTGGTGAGAAAAGGAACAACTTTGGGAACAAGGAGAGGCTGGGGGCAGAGGCTGGTAAGTCTGGAGCTAGTGGAAGGAAATGAGGGAGTGTCTTCTAGTGGCTTCAGTGTTTCTTTTTTGTCCTTTTCTGTTTATTTTTTTTAAATTAGTGAAGTATAGAGTAAGAGTATTCTTTTTTTTTCTTTATCATTGATTATCCCATGTACAGATTCCAATAATTAGACATGCTATTTAACATTAACTGGTGATGGTTTAAGAAGATTTTTGTATTCTCTTTTGCAAATAAATACAATCCTAAAATACAGAAACTAGAAATCATGTTTGAAATAGCACATTCTGATGTAGGAAAATATTTACTAATGTTTAACTTTCCAGTCAAAAAGTCAGACAGAAATCTGAAAAAAAAAAAAGGGTGCATATGTTATGTCCACTGTATTCTATTAAATGAGATGAGATGAATCACATCATTAAAGGAAAATTCCCTAAACCTAAAATCAAAGTAAAATTATACCTTTTAGTATTTTTTAAAGGTAGCTAACAGTAATAAGGATGTATCCAATTACAGAAATCAATTTGATCAGAACAACAAGAAAGTGATGCTAAAATGTGGAAAAGTTTTGAATTAACACAGAGGAACCTTTTATTTTTTTATTTTATTTTAAAATTTTTTTTTATTTTATTGGTACATTTTAGGTATACAATATAATGACATTCATCATTGGAAATTTCCACCTTTACATAGTCTGTCTTGATTCTTATTTTTCCCCCTTCCCCTGCCCTCCCTTCAACCCCTCCATCCCTCCCTTTTTACAAAGAGTTTGTTTCCATTTTTCCATTTTCTCATATTAATTCCATTCCCTTCTTTCCTTTCCCCTACCCCTCCCACTTCCCCTTTCCTTTTGCCCCTTTTCTTCCTATTTCACATTATCTATTATAACTTTTAGTCCTTATTTACACTTTTTTCTCACACTAGAGAAACTATTCAGTATTTACACGTGTGTCCTGTTTATTTCACTTAAGAGTATCGCCTCAATGTGCATCCATTTAGCTATAAATGTCTCTAATTTCTCATTTTTTATGGCTGAGTAGTACTTCAGTTTATTTAAAAACCACATTTTCTCTATCCAGTTGATGGGCATTTGGGCTGCTTCCAAGTTTTAGCTATTACAAATTGTGCTGCTATGAACATGGGTACACATATATCACTATGGTTTTATTCTCTTAATTCTTTGGGGAAGATAGCCAGCAGGGGAATAGCTGGGTCAAATGGGACTTCCAGTCCTAGTTCTCTGAGGCATCTCCATTCTGATTTCCACAGTGTTTGCACCAGCCTACACTCCCACCAGCAGTGGAGCAGGGTTCCAGAGGAAACTTTTAAATTAATTTATGACAGTGGGGAAGAGCATCCATCTAGAAAAAAAAAATGACAGTAAAGAACAAGGAGCAGGAAAAGGAAATGGGAGAAATCAGTTGAGATATACTTTTGCCTCTCTGTTCGGAGCACTAGCTGCCGAGAGTTGAAATTTCTAACCATAAAGAGGAGAAATGGAACTGGGCATGGTGGCGCATACTGTAATCCCAGATCTCTGGTAGGCTGAGGCAAGATAATTGAAGTTCGAGCCCAGCCTAGGCAATTTAATGATTTAGTGAGACTCTATCTCAGCGAGGGAAGATAAGATTGGCAATATAGCTCAGTGCAAAGGCCCTGAGTCTGATATCCAGTAAAGGGGGGGGGGAAGAAACAGGGTAATGGACAAACAATAAGAAAAATGATACATATAAATATATGCATATATATCTACATATAATATAAAATGTATAACAACATGCATGTACAATATAGAGTAGACAGAGAAACAAATGTATCACATATGTGTTACATAATAACATAAGCCTTTTAAGTGATACTGAGCATCAACAATAAGGAAACAATACACATTGTGCATAGTGGAATCAGACTTTTCAAAAGCCTTGTTTAATAAGGAACTGACCTCATTTTTTTTAATCATAGGAAACTCTCTCACACACACAAAAATATCCCTCATTAGATGTAATTAATTTCACACTGGATTTTCTGAAAATAACTAAATGAAAACCAAGTTGTAGCTTGTACCAAGTAAGCTTTAGGTTAAAATAATGAGAGGAAATCAGCTACTGAAGCAAAAAGAATGTCACATTCAAAACTTTGTTATGCAAGTGATACATTGCTAGAGTTGTAGTCCACACATCAGCTGGGTTCTCTTTCTTGAAATTTCAGCAGGTCAAGGCTTGAACTCTCACTTTGCACAGTATGGAAATCCAAAGGCTTTCCATGCTTGGAGAACAGTCTTCTTAAGGACCAATCTGGTTCAGAGTTCTGATGTCTCCATTTAACATTGAGTTGACTGAGGTATGAAAATCATCTTTCTTCAAGCAACTTGCACATTCAATTGTGAGTGTGGTGAACTTTATGACCACTCTTGAATGCTCCAGCAGACCAGCACCTCTCATTGTAGCAATGCAAGCAGTTTCTATTGAGTCTTCAATAATCCTCTTATGAAATCCTTCAGCCACTTTATCTTCCCCCATCCTACTGGCTCCTTTACCAATTTAAAGTATATCATAATTTCCTTTCCATAAACACTGCTCTCCTCTCTTCTTAACTTCCCTGTCTTCTCTATTCCTATCTAGAAACAAAAGAAATTCCTCTATCATGACCATAAAGACCAGTTTAACCATTCTCTTTCATTACTTTCACTTTTTAAACACCACACCCTTCAGGTCCTTACCTTTTATCCAGTAACTAATCAAGGCTTTTCCTCAAAGAGAAATAATTTCCTTACTAAAAGCCATTGGGATACCAATAGCTAAGAAAGAAAATTCAATAGTAAATTATACAAGTACTTAAAAAGAGTGGTTTTATCACAAAGGAACAAACACAGCCAAATGCTTGAAAAGCCCATGCCATGTAACAGTAATGTACACTGTTACCTGCAATTATTTCGTAGAATAGATAGTACCTATAGGAGAATTTTTCTACTTTAAGAAACTCTCAATTAGATTGGTGGTTGCATATAAGTATGCTTTAAAAAAAAAAAAAACGAAAAGATGAAAGACTTTTGTGTACTGTGGGTAGTTATAACCTCCATTGGCAGCCCAAGCACAAGCTTCCATCAACTTAGAGGCCTTTCCATCTCTTTCTGTTCACCTGAGCTCAGAAATAGCAGCAGCCATGATACTCCCTAAGACATCCTAAGTCAGGACTATGGCCAGTTACCCACTTTCCAGTTGGTAGTTTTTCATGCCTCTCAATTGTGTTTGCCTCGAGTTTGCCAGCAGTCAAGGCACCTGATTCATTCCACATCCTCTCTTGCTTGCCACACAGCTGTTAGGGATTTCTCTTAATCATATCGAAACACTGTAGCTCTGCCCTATGTTGGATGTGTTCTTCCCTACATCCCAAGGCTTCCTAATGCTGTTCACACTTTCTCCGAAGGCTATCGTGAGTCTAGCTTTTGTATGTGGCCTGCTTTTTAAATTTTCTAGAAAATATCCTGGACTTCAAATGGGTCATTTTAATCTAGAAACTCATGTCCTTCATTTCTAAGAGTATTTTTGGTATTGTTTCCTTCACATTTTCCTGTTTCTGTTTTTACTCTTATTATTCAATGTTGACCTCCTACCTGGATCTTTGAAAATTGTTTTAAAACTCTCCAATTTTCCATCTATTTTTAGAAATATTTTCTCAGCTTTACCATTCTCCTGTTGATTCTTTTAGTTCTTTTAAAAAAGCATCTAAGATCCCACTCTTGGGCTTTGATGAATTCTTTTCTTATTTTGTAGATGTAAAGTCATCTCCTGTCTCTTTGAAGAAATTAAAATATTTTTGGAATTTCTTGATTTTTGTGTTTTCTTTGTTTTGCCTTTATAGCACAAATGAGACCAGAAATGTTCTCATTATTATTTCTAGACTTCTGCTAACATGAAGATGGGATATCCAGTGACTCAAGATTAGAGGAAAAAAATGCAGATTTGCTTCATAATCAAATTTTCAACTAATAATTCAAGGTCCTTGATGTGTCCAGTTTTCAAGTCCTTCTAGGATAAGAAATATAAATTCTCTTTTTTTGTCTACTTGTACCTAATATTACTATATTTATGTTTACTATTTTCTAGACTGCTAATTCACTTATCCTGGTTCATCTACTTCCCATCTTTCAAAAGCTTGTTAGGCTGGGGATTTAGCTTAGTGGTGCCGCTGCCTGCCTCGCCAGCACAAGCTCCTGAGTTCGATCCCTGGTACCAAAAAACAAAACAAAAAAGCTTGTTGAACTCTCTCATCTGCTATTGTGTTCTATTCAGCTCTTGTGGTCTTGTGAATTCAACCCTTTAAAAAACTCAATTACTATTTTTAATGGTGTTATGAAAAGGGACCACAGTAACTACTTTCATTCAATATACCTCATTAATCAGAAAAATAATTCTCTTTTCAGTTCATATAACTGGCTTTAATTTTTATCACTTCAATGCAATTATTCCTGTCAAAGTCACAACCAAACTTTTTGTTGATAAATATACTGGGAATTGATTTGGTCTCGACTTTCTTTGGGGAGTATTTAATCAATTAAACATCTATAAAACTTTTTTATGGTTACTGATAGCACTTTTCTGGTTTTCTCTAACTTCATCATCCAATTGCGAGTCTTTTTTGCTAGAGCTTCCTCTTTTGTCATCTCCCAAATGTTCAAGTTACTAATACTTGTTTTTGACACCTTGTCACATATTTCCTGATACTCATTCCTCAATAGGTGTATTGGTTAGGGTTCTCTAGAGGAACAGAATCAATAGAAAATATATGTGTAATTACGCAAGAGGATTTATTATGTAGGCTTACAGGTTCAGAGGCAGACGAGTTCACAATGGGCATCTGCACTGGAGAGCCACAGGATCCAGTACCTTCTCAGCCCAAGAAGATGGAACTCATAGAACAAAAGGGAGCAAAGATGCTGCACCAGACCAAGGTTGAAAGTCAGAAAGCTCACTGGAGAACTGCCAATGTCAGTTTGATCTGGAAGGCTGAAGAAGCTGGATAGCAACGTCCAAAGTCGATGGCAGCAAAGGATGCACCCACTCAAACAGAGTGGAGCTCTTTAAGAATGAACACACTTCCTGTTTCTTTCCCTGTTTGATTCCATGTAGGCCGCAAGCCTATTGACTGGTGCTGTCCACAGCCAGAATGGGTGTTGCTCCTTCATTTTGCTGGCCTACTTGTCATTCATCTTTGAAAACACCCCACAGACATACCTGGAACTGTGATTTACAAATCAGCTAGGTGTTTCTTACTCTGGGAAAGTTGACATATCATAATTAATCATCACAAAAGGTCTCATGTAGCCCGTTCAATACCATCTATTAGCTGATGATTTTCAGATGCATTGGTTTCAGTTCAGGCCTTCTTATGGGCTCCAACTTTTGTAAAAACAGTAAGAGTCACCATAACTACCACCTGCTGTGTATTTATTATTATACATCAGGCACTGAGCTAAGATTATATTTGTGTTATTTTCGTTCATTCTATCAATGACCTGATTTTGAGCTGGTGTGGTTTATATCTAGGTGTCCCCAAGAGCCTCAGGTGCTCAGAGGTGAGGACTTGTGAGAGGCAAATGGCTATAGGAGCATTACTGCTGACTTGGTGTCAGAAGGTGGGCTTTGGTCAGAAGAGGCAGGTCATCCTGGATGTGACCCGGAAGGGTATGTTTCCTCCCTTCATTCTGTGCTTCCTGGATGCCATGAGATGAGCAGCTTTCCTTTGCCCAGGCCCGTTTACTTTGCTGTTCTGCCTTGGAGCCTGCCAACTATGGACTGAAACCTCTACAAACTGTGAGCCAAAAAACCCCAACATTTCCTCCTTTAAATTGTCAGTTTAAGGTATTGTTTCCCAGTGAGGAGGAAAGTGACTAAGATGTGAAGCTATTATAAATATCTACACTTTAACATAGGGGGAAAATGAGACATGAGGAGGTTAAACAAATGCCCAAGACGATACAGTCAAATCAACTCCAGGTCTGGCTCAAGAATTACATTCATTACTCCTTCATCTTGCTATCTAACAGTTCTCTCCAACTGGTAGCTAATAGGCATCCAAACTGAATCTACTCAAAATTAACCTACTCAATTCCACCTCTCTAGACTGTCCTTTACCATGACATAGCACACCATACCCCAAATCCAAGAGCCTTTTCTAATTTCTACTTTTCTTTCATTCATTTCTATTGAATTCACTATGCAAGTTATATTGATTATAACCTCCTAAAAGTCTTAGAATTGCCACATTTCTTTGCAACCACAGCCATAACTGTCATCTTCTCTTGCATTCTTAATAATGGTCTTGAAAATCCTACATTAAATCACACTTCACCTTCTCCATGTCTTCCCAGTGATTGAAATAAATCCCTAACCTCTTGACTGTTCTATAAGGCTCTGAACAGTCCAATTACTGCCTGCATTAGAATTAGAAGTTTATTTGGTACAATGCTGCTTTAGGGTCCCTGTGTTCCAGTTACAAATTCCTTCTTCAAATGAGCTGGCTCTTTTTTGTGTGGCTCCCTTTTGTGCCTCCTCTTCTCCCCCTAAAACAGTTCATCTCAAGTTGCTTCCATTACACAGTCTCTCTCTCTCTACCTCATTTTACCTTTTTTCTTTTTTCTTAATCTGAATCATACATAGTAACTATTTTATTTTTTTGCTTATTTACCTTTTTTTCTGTCTTCCCCCAAATAGGGCATAAAACCTATAAAGAAAGAAAACTTGCCTCTGTTACTCCTAATTTAAACTAGTGTCTAGAAATATCTTAGACTATGATGATACAGGGCTTAATGAATTTCATAGAAGTCCCATATGAACCATACTCATCCTTGGTTGGCACCTTAGGGATCTCCAGATGAACAAATATATATAGTACAGTCTATATAAAGAGATTTGTTATAAAGAATTAACTTATGTAACTGTGCAGGCTGAGAAGTCTCAAGATCTGTAGCTGGCAAGCTGCAGACTCAAAAGAATTGATGATCTAGTTCCAGTCCAAACATCATCATGCTCAAAACCCAAAGAGAATTGATATTTCAGTTCAAGTCCAAAGGCAGGAAAAAAATCAATGTCCCAGCTCAGAGAGTCAGGCAGGAGGAGTTACCTAATACTCACAGGACATTGAGTCTTTTACTTTTCTCCAGGCCTTGGAAAGGCAACATGCTCTCCTTAGTGTATTAATCAAAATGTTAATCTCATCCAAAAGTATCCTACAGAAACACCTGAACAAGACCTGACCAAGTATCTGGAAATCCCCTACCCCAGTCAATTTGACAAAATTAAACACCACACTGAATCAAAAAATGTCAATCATATTAGACAATCATGGAAAAGAGGCCTCGAACTTTTCCAATATTTGAACACATCAATTTACCTATTTTTTTGTCGTAGACTCAAAAGTTCTTTCTTCAAATATTAATCTGGTGATTAAAGTTCCAGATGGTCTTGTCCACAAAACTGAACTCATAATTCAGACTCATAAAACAGACTTTTTTAGTCTGTTTTCTTAAGTGAGAAAAAAGAACTTAAAAACAGTTACAATACAATCTAAGAACAACTTTTCTATGCTTTTAAAGTTTTTTCCTAATTCTTTTAAATTATTTGGTTTGATCTCATTTTTAAAAGACAATCTGCTTTTTGAAGTATTTAATTTGGTTTTCACGGCAATATTTTTCTTTTAAATTGTGTCATCCATCTAGCTGGATAATGTGTTATATTATTGTAGTGACAAAGTTCAGCATCAAATATGATTGAGTTCAGGGAAGCTTCCAGCTACACTGGCAGGAGCACTGTGCAGAACAAGAAGTTAGTGCACAGCAGTGAGGCTCCTGTTTGCCATGGGAATCAACTCGTGTGCCTCACAGAAAAGGAAGAGTCAGCTTCGTCAGGAGAGTCAGCTCAGTGGAGGCCTGCTTAGAGAGTAGCTCCCACAATAATTCTGCACAACGACATTAAACATTAACATCTGTTTGCCTCTAATTTATTCAGAATTCCCTACAGGATACAGATTACTATAAAAGTCAAAATAAACAAAAAGAGGAAGAAGAGCCACTTCCAGAATCTTCTAGATTTCTTTTGGTTATACTTGCCACTTTCTATTTTCATGATTTTATCATTAAATACATAACTTGAACATTTTCATTCTCATTCTAGTCTCTCAAAGATATGCCCTTTGGTGTCCCAAAACTAAAATGTACTTTTTAATGAAAGTATTCATTTCTATTTTAACAGCTTTTGTTGAAAAAATTAAATTCTGCTATATTCCCTTAGATAAAATAATTCCCTTATATTCCCTTATGATAAAATAATCTGACTCCACAGTGAAAACAACTGTAAATGGGTCCTTTAGTTAACAGCACGATGCCAGGGCAAGTCACATTTTTTACTTTTCCGTAATGATAAAATGCAGTAGAACATTTCCATGTAATGAGGTATAAAAAACTTTGTCAATTTTGTTAATTACCTCTATGATGTATTTGTAAATACATGATAGAAGACTAAAAAAGGTAAGTTTGGAAGAGGAAAGAAAGAAAGAGAGAGAGAGAGAGAGAGAGAGAAACAGAGAGAAGAATTTATTTAGCTGCTTAATTCCTGAATAATTAAAAAGATTATAATGTGCTGGTATTCAAGTCATCAGAGAGCTTCATTAAAGCTCTCATGATTAAACAGTAACCTTAGTGCTGGTCACTTTGGCACATTTGGCTTTTAAATTATAATCTTTTTCAAATGCTAGGTCCTTGAAACTATCATCAGAATAATCCATTTATAAGGTAAATTTGAGATTAGTATTTACCTTAGTAAGGGAGAGCATTAATTTGATGATGAATTAGTAGCACCTTGGAGAGTAGAGAGCAAAGAAGTGGGTTTTATGAGGTTTGAGGGTTCAGTTTAAGATGAGTTTTTCAATGCAAGGGCTGGGCCTTGATGAGGCTTGGGCAGAGATCTATGATAGAGCGTGTCAGGCTCAGTAGTGACAATAAAAGAGAGCTTTGAGGTGAGGATATGGAAAAATCAGAGAGCAAAAAGTTGTTTGATACTATCTATTGGAAAGTCAAACAGCCCTAGGTCTTTTAAAAATTAATTTTTCCAGAAGTTCCTGAAAGGAACATTAAAGTTATTTTTAACATATCTTCCAGGAAAAAGTTTTCCTGGACTATTACAGTCATAGTGATGAATACAGTGGTAGAATAAAATAATGATAATGTGCAATAATCACAATAAGCTGTGTTTGTGGGATGGGGGAGGGATAGTTGTTTTTGATTCTCAGTTTCTCATTTGCAAAATGGAAATAATAGTAGTAAATTAATAGTTGATGGTACTAAGTGGTAACAAACCTTCTACAAAGAAAGTACATACAGTGAAAGAGGCAAGGATTCAAACCTAGACTTAAATCAGATTTAGATTTAAATCTGAACTATAATTGGTGTGATCCTATTTTATGATCCTACTTTAGGTATGACCTCTAGAGTGAGGATAACTGTCTTCCAAGAGTCTTATGAAAATTAAATAAAATAATACATGAGGAATAATGTATAGGAGATATATATTTCAGGCAGAAATCCTATAGCTCATTCTTAGGGGGAACTGAAGAGGTCTTGATGAAAGACTAATTGCAGAAGTTAACGAACCAATAAAGGATGTAGAAGTAAAGTCAGGAAGACCAATTATCATTCCAAGTGCCTAAGGAGCAAGGGATTGAGGTGATCAGGAGTCAGATAGGAGCTGAAATGGTGGGAGAAAAGCACCTCATCACTGACAAGACTTGAGGTCATAAGTGAAGTTATCTTCACACTGCCAAAGCAGGTAGAGAGCAGCAGAGATAAAGACCCTGACCTGTTTCTCTTCCAACTGTCCTGCATAGCATTGGTCAAACCCAACTAGGAGCACAGAGAAATTGGGCCTGGAGAATGCAGTCTTTTCAGTTGGACTTCTGGAGCAAGAAGTAGTAGGGAGAAAAGCAAAGAATAAATCAGGAGCTACATACTGTAGCAAGCACTGTAGCAAGCTCTCTTACTGTGAGTGATTTAGGAATGGTGGGTGGTACAGTTGAAACAGAGGTATATGCCAACATTGTGTTAAAGAAATCTTTGTGTGTCTACCAGGGGTAGTGAAGGGCAGGGGAGTGGCCTTTTAAGCACTAATCATGCCATCTTTGTTGTAATAAATGCTAGCTTACTTAAGAAAGTTTAATTTTCAAAAAGTTACCTGAAAATTTTTGAATATTTTCACCATAAATAGATGATAAATGTTTGAAGAAATATACAAGTTTAATTTGATTTAAACATTACAGTGTGTACATGTACCAAAATATCACATGGCATGCCATAAATATGTATGATTTTATAAATCAATTAAACAATAAATTTAATATAGATTTTAAAAGTATGAGAAAGAATATATGCTAAATGGGCTTGTTCACTCTCTAAGGATGCCAATATTGCATCTATTTGTTGGCATAGCAGGATTAGGAATATATAGTATAATGTCTGTCAGGTTCAGAAACACAATGTTGTTCATAATGTCCATGCAGTACTAGAAATCCCTTTAAAATCTATAGGTTTTGTTTTAGCTTGGAGCATACTACTGCAAATAATACAAATGTGAGGGTTTCTCAGGGCAGTGATACTACCTACCCACCCATCATCATAGGACATGGTGAAGAGCTCAACCTAGAATGCCTCTCAGGAGTCTCTTCTTGGTGTCCTAGTTGTTTTATCCGCAGCCTCTCCTATTTTGAATCTCGACCTGGTCCACACTTGATGGCCATTTACTTGTTGCAATGCCTGTGGTTGATTGTAGATCCTGCTCAAACACACAGAGTTGATCAGTCTTATTTCTCTTGCCATTTGCATTCCTCTTGAATGTCTACAATGTCCATGAATAGCTCCCATGCATGCTCATTTCTGCTGGATAGGAAGGTGTTAGACTAACTCCTACCTTTCCCTGTACTCCCCCAGTAATTTTAATTAGGGAATAGAATGTCTTGTAGAATGAGTTCTATCTCATGGTCTTTCCTTCTATTATTCAAAGTCACTTCCTTTTGCGGTTGATTATCATTGCAAAAATGGGATCTGAGCTTGACCTAACCTCCTCAACTGGGATTTGAGTAGTCAGATGCTTCCATTATATTGGCTCTTCTTAACACTTGTTATTGTCTCATGTAGAAAATATTGAAGGGGGGATATCCTCCACTAAGTAAATAATGGAAAGCCTTCTTTACGTATCATCACCTTTTTGAGACAAATTAACTTGTTCAGGGCATTTTACATCCTATTGCTCCTAAGCGACACATTCCCATTACTTTATCCTTAAAACTCATTTTTTAATCAAATAAGCTTTTGAGATAGGACAGTCTAAACTTTTCAGGAGAACTTTTGAAAGAAACAATAAAAAATTAAAATAAAAAACTAAAAGAGATAACGCCATGTTTAGAATAAAATCTCGGATATGCTTAGTTCTAAAAAAATAGGTCACATTTTCATAGTACATATTAAGTTTTATCATACTGCATGCTCTTATACACAAGTCTATTTATCTTTTCTAAAAATTTTTAAATTCCTTCAAGGCTGGAACTATAACTGACTTATCTCTTTTATTCCAACAGTGTATCTTTTGGCTTACTGATTGTAACTAATATGAGATCCTGATGTTTTCCATCAGAGCCCAAGATAAACAAATAATTTTCTTAAACAGACAAATATGTTTTTAAAAAGAAAAATACATGAATTGAATACAAATAACTTGTAATAAGGAAAAATCTTCAAGTAAATAAACAGTTTATACTTAAGGGTAATATAACAAAGGCATAATTTATTTACCAAAGAAAAAGAAAAGACGTATAATGGATGGGGTGGGTGGTGGGGAGATGTGAAAAACATGGTTTGAAAGGTTTATTCTCTCTGCATCATTTTCTTCACTAAATTTTTCAACCTTTGTGAGGCTTATTGTCCTGCTTTCCAGTATATATTTACAGAAATAGCACAGAAAAATACCTTTAGGGCAAAATAGAGCCTGAGCAACCAGAAGACAGCTTCAAAGCACTTGGAAGTATCCCATGTGAACAACAGGTCGAGTATTTGGCCTTTCCAACATTTCTGTTTACCTTAAGTACATAAAGGAAAACATTCTGGGTGAATCCACCCATGTGCAATGTGCATCTCTTCCATATACTATTCTCTGACTAAAGTCTTATTTTGCATGAATTGTGTGTCTTTTTCTGAAATTATAGTACTGAAATACTACTTCTATAGCATATTCAGTGGTTTGGCATATTAATTGGATATTTGGTGAAAATGTTACCTTGGAAAGAGTCATTGTCTGAAAAGTAGGATAACTTTTCAAGATACCTGATGTTGAAAGTCATTCATTCAGCACTCACTGCGTGAGTCAAACCATAGAGTATTGAAAAGCATGTATTCTAATCAATGACTATGTTAATCAAAGATAAGTTGCCATTTTTATAATATCCTTATTAGAAGTTCATTGAAAGCAATGGTTAAACTGTTGCATCGCTTCTGAGAAAGAAGTTATGTCAGCTGCAGTAATTAAAAGTGTTCCCATATGTTTAACTCGTTACCAAGTATGCTTATCCCCAAGCATCTGAAGCATTTTAGACTTCTTAGGATGTAGAGGAGCTCTCACATTGGTTTTAAGCAATTTACAGTAGAAAATGAGGCAACATGAATATGAATGTTTATAGATTCTGGAGTTCTAGGAAAATCAGAGTAAAAAGATAATCTTCAAGAGCTAAAGACACACATCATCTACCCACCACAATGTTGAAATCATTGAAATATGAAATCACATGAGTGGGCAACAGGGCCCCTTCCCACTCATTCTATGGGGTTCTCATAAGAACATCTGCTTTTTGGCTTTTTGGTACTTGTTTGTCTTTCTTTACCTTTCCTTTTGTGCTCATCCTTGCCGGTTTCTTCCTAGTACTAATCAAAGTCACCTTCTTCTGATTATCCTAACCCAATTCCTAACATTAAAAATACTGTATCCTACTTGACTTGCCTCTTTTCCTTCCTTTTTTTTTCTTTAGGCCCATATCATGCACCTTTTGAAGTCTTTACCAGGAGTACAAGCCTGTGAGTCTATCTGGCACTGTGATATGCCTATGTATATAATATATAATATATATTATCTCTAGTATTCTACTTCATATTTGTGAGGGCTCTATGTGATCACATAGATCTGGACTTGTACCTAACGTGTTTGCAAGAATGTTACTGCAAATTACAAATACAAGTTTGTCATCATCAAGAAGTACAGTCCTGGAACATTCTGAATATGTTGGACACTCACCACGTCAGCTGATGAAAATTCAGCTACAGATTATTTCTTACTATTTCTCTCACATTCCTTTTCCTCCTAGATAAAGTTACCAGACAAACAGATACAGAAAAAGTCAAAGATTTCTATTTTCCCTGAAGAGAGGTATTATCAAATTATAAAATTTTAGTCCTAATCCAGGTGGTTATCTAAGTTCAAAATAGTTATTTAAAAGTGTAAAGAGAAAAAGAAAAACAAGCAATAAAGTGATCCAGAGATTCTTTTCCTTGTAAGAGCTATTTTAAAAAATGGCTATTAACTCGTTAACACATAAAATAAGGTTTAGAATCTAATACAGGCATATATATGTATTTACATGTGCATGCATATATGATTTTTATATCAGTTTTTTAAAGTTTCAGTAGAAAAACTTACTTGAAGCTAATGGAAATTTCCCCACACCTGTATCCTCTGGTATCTGTAGTCCTAACCAGCTGTCAATGTCGAGGCTCATGTAGACCAGAGCCTGTTTCCAGAGAGTTTTCTTCTAGGAAGGGGAACATAGTGAGTAAATGGTAAGAATATTTCTTTGCTCTCCTAGTTCTTGTAAAGCTCTGATGTTTCCACTTTATACTTTAGGATCTCTCCCAAATTGTCTTCCTGGGAAAAAAATGTCCATTTCACTAGTCATAAACTATCACATAAGCCCACGCTTTAAATCTTGCTAGTCTATTGATACAGGTGAATGAAGACAACTATTTATTATTAACTGCCAATAATTTTAAGTGTACAATTCAAATGCATTAATTACATTCAAATATTAGACAACCATACTTGTCTATGTCCAAAAGTTTTCATCATGTCAGAGATTTCTATAACCACAGGGAAATATTAACTCTCCATCCTTCCTTCCCCACAGTCCTTGGTAATTTCTAATCTACTTTCTATCTCAATAAAATTTACCTTTTATAAATATTTCATGTTAGCGGGTTCATACAATATTTGTCATTTTTTTTAACCAGGCCAACTTTAAATTTAAGATACTCCAGCCCTCAGTCTCCCAAGCTGCTGAGATTACAGGTGAAATTCTCATACCTGAATATTGGTCTACTTTATCTGTCTTATTTCATCTATCAGTATATTTGAGGTTGAATCCATGTTGTAGCAGGTATTAGACTTTTATTGATTTTTATGGCTGAATATTATTCCAGTACATATGCATACACATTTTGTTTATCCATTCGTTTCTTGATAGACTTATGAATTGTTTTTCACTTCTTGGCTATTGTGAATGGCCATGAACATGAACATACAAGACCTGTTTGAATTCCTATTTTCAATTCTTTTAGGTATGTAGCTAAGAGTAGAATATGTGGCTATCTTAAAGATAATTCTGTAGCTATCTTTTTGAGGACTCATCAAACTCTTTCGCAGAAGCTGAATACCATTTTGCATTTCCACCAGTAACATAAGAGTGTTCCAGTTTCTTCACAAGCTCCTCAACACCTGTCATTATGAATTGGTATTTCAGTATGGTTTTGATTTGCATTTCCCTAATGACTAGTGATGTGTATTTTTTCATGTGTTTATTACCCACTTATACATATTCTTAGGAGAATTATATATTCAATTTTTCCTATTTTGAATTGTGATATTTTAAGGACTTTTGAAATTTCTTTATATATTCAAGGATATTAACCCCTTATCAAATATAAAATTTGGAAATATATTCTTCCATGATGTAGGTTGTGTCTTCACTTTTCTGATAATGTTCTTTGATACACAGAAGTTGTTAAATTTGATGAAGTTTGAAGGCAGCTGCCTGCCTTGCAAGCGGAGGGTCCCGAGTTTGATCCCTGGTACAAAAACAAAATTTGTTGAAGTTAAATTGATCTATTTTTGTTTTATTGCTTATGATTTTGATGTCAGAAGTAAGTTCATTGTTAAAATCTGATGCCATGAAGATTTATTTTTCTTCTAAGAGTTTTCTAAATTTAGCTCATATATCTGTTGTTGACCTTGTTTGAATTAATTATTGTTTATGGTATGAATTATATTTTTATTTTTGAAGATTATATCTTAACTCACATGGCAAGATGACATGTGGAGTATTGTGAGAACTTCCTAAACATACAAATTGACCTCCACCCAACTAGGTATCAAAGACTGACCTCAATTCCGGAGACTAATAAGGAAGCAGAAAACAAAATTTGCAGTGATTCATGCTTTTTAGTGCAGAACACTAGATTAAGATTTAAAAGAAGGAAAAAAATGAAAGTTTCAGTTAGGTAAACTTATATTTCCTGTTATCTACAACACACTGTTTTCCCATACTTCATAAAATGCTTCAAACTGAATAGAGGAAGGGAATTAGAGGAATTTAGATCAGAAAGTATCTACAGAAAGGTCATTTTTGCTCAACTCTCTGATGGATTCCTAGTAAGAGAAAGAGAGACAGTTTGATATTTAAGGGAATCTGAAAGCATAAGAATAAGTGTTAGATACATCTTACCTGGCTACCCCTGACAGCTGCAAACCCCAATGAAAGTTTTATGGATTATCATGATGAAAAATACTAAAGGAGATGGTTATACAGGGTACCATAGGTATAGAGGGATCATCCGAAGAGGAGCCTCAGAATTATTGGCCGAACCTCCCCATCCACAGGGGAGGGAAACCTGCCAAACTTATACAAAACATTACAGATTTCCTGGAGAATATAGTTTCTAATACAATGACTTCAAAATTAAGTTAAAAACATATCATGTCGCATATAATAACATTTTATACACTCAGAGAGAGCCACCTCATTTGTGGATATAGAGAAGACATGAGAGTGCCCTATATCCAGCCTTGTTTCACGTTGTGACCAAAAGTTCCTCACAAAATTCACAACTCCACCATTACTTGGGAGATTCACCAAGTTTAATAATTATATATGGTAGCTGGCAACTAAACATAGTTAAATCCATTTACAGGAAGTTGTATCATGGTATTTTAAGAAAACATCAATGTTTTTATGTGATGCTTTTACAAAGCCTTAAAATGATCATTTGTGATACTGTTGTATTCAAGTACATTCTCTATTAGGGTTCTGTATCTCCAGTGCTATTTGACACACAGATGCAGCCAGGAACTGGAGGCTAATAATGTTTGGCAGCAGGCATAAGTCTCTCTCTTCACATCATAACTTTACAGATATTGGGGCTCAGAAAACAATACCCCAGAGTATGATGTTTCAACATACTGAACACTTTGAGCTACAGGAAATTGGAAAGTCTAAGAAGCTGCTTTAGAACCAAGGTCTGTTTGACCTTCCTTTATCTCTGTGGAGAACACCTTGGAATAAGATGGAATTGTATAACCCTAAGTGTCCTGTAACCCTAAAGTGTGCTGTGACTTTAAGAGTGCTGTAACCTAAGTATAATACAATCATAAGAGTGATGTGTAACCATAAGATATGAAAGTAGAACCTTAAGTGGTATGGAACTGATAAGGATGTAGCCCAAACTGGACGGGGCGTACCCCCGAACTGGACAGGGTGTACCCCGAATAGGGCAGAGTATGCCCCAAGCTGGACAGTGTGATAAGTCTGAACCAATACCACAAACGCCTAGCTAGAATAGTATAAAAGGAGCTGAAGACCCCAAGCAAGTCGACGATCCGTCCACCGACCAGTCGGCCAGTCAGTCTGATGATCTGACTACCGACCGAGACATCTGCACACCTGATCCCGCTGGGAGGAGCATCGCCGCCGACCAGACAAGACCAGAGGACTAGAAAAGCGGAGAGGACAAGGAAAGCGGAGAGGCGGATAGCCTAGGGCCGACTGGACGCCCTTCGTCTACGGACCCTCTGACCCTGCGGGAGGAAACGTCGCGCTCCCATTAAGGACTTGCGCAGTACAGGTACAAGGACGTGGTAATTGCCAGACTTAATATTGTGTGGTAATTGTATTGAAATGAATTAGGATAATATAAGATAAGTGTATTGCCATCTGAGTCCGAGTCCTCTTTACCCACAGTACCTGCTCGCGACAACCTCCCACTGAAATATAATGACAGGCTTTTCTCTGTAGTTGATACATCTATCTGAAGACAGGCTATACCGACAAGCAACACATGATTGCCTTCAATCTTCTGACTAAAATTGCATTACCCAAAGAAGATTAAGCCCACATCACTGAAGAAGAGACTGAAAATAAATGCCATATCTAGAGCCCAGGAAACCTTTTTCTGAGTTGATATATAGTCTTTAGGTCCACCCCCCCCCCCAAACAATCAACTCCACCCTTCTAAGTTATCCATACTTTCCTGCCCCATGTCTCTCTATTGCTGGCTACTTAATCCATGATAAAAATATACTCCTCTATAACTTCTAAGAATTTCTACACTTCCAATAAATTGTATTGGTAATTTTTAGGTAGATGGCATTGGACAAGGTCCTACAAAAAGCAGACATAATGTTGACAGAGTTTTTTTTAGAACTAATACTTGGGAGAGGAAATGAGGAGGGAACTGGAAAAAGCTACCAGAGACATTTGGTCATCACACAGATCTACTCCCAGATGAAGAATAGAAGGAAGAAAAACAAAGTAGTGGAAACATTCTACAATTATTAGTAAATCACAATTATTAGTAAACTGGCACAGGCTGCTGAGGAGTCCCCCACCAAAGTCACCCCTCAGAAGAGGTCCACGTGTTCCAGAAATGGGCCTGCAGTGGTATTCTTGCCACACTCAGTCACTGACTGAGTGCAGCACTCAGAAAGCTTGGCCTTGGTAGAGAAATGTTTTATTCTTCAAAAAGATAAAGCAATTTATTACACAGAGAATTTTTGTAATTATTTGGCTCCTTTAAAAGGCACAGGAAAGTTTTTAGTTAAAAAAAATTCCACTTAATTTTCAGTAAATAGTAAAGAAGGAGAAAAAGATTTTATTTTGTCCTAATATGGTGTAGAGAAGTTATAAGCTCTGCTTACTTTTCCCCTAAGCTGAGCTTTTTTTCTTCATGCAAAATGATTGCTCAGCCTGCAGGTATTTGTCACTAGGATGGGGACAAAAGGGTGGAGTGTCTGCAATATTCTCTGTATTTCTTTATTGCAGTCTAATTCATTACATCTGTCTTTTGTAGAAAAACCTGTCTTCAGCATGATATCATCTACTTCATAATTTAGAATGAGTAAGAAGTGAGCAAGTGGTGGCATTTTATTATGGTTTTGCAAGTCAACAAGTTTTTCTTGTCTTGATATAAAAAATGTCACCCCATTCTGGTATATGTTGATCTCATTGCTGTAACTGAATATTTATTTTAAGTTTACCAGTGAGAATCAAAGAATATTTATACTCCTAATCTCAATGGTCTTGTAATCTGTTAGGGGGAAAAAGTATATATATATATATTTCCCAGGTAGTATAGACTGTTACATCTGGATATTATTCTATCACACTTACAAACTACAGAATTAACCTATAACAAACAGAACCTGGATGCTTAGAGATTCTGGGTTAGAAACAAAGGACTTTGTTTATAGGATAGCAAACAGGAATGGAGTTTGGGGAATCTACTGGTTTTCCAGCCAATAGCAAGCTAGTCTGCTCGTTGTCTGAGATGGACACTTTACTTCATATCACAGGTTACCACATGCATAGATCAGTGTGGGAAATGTCTTGGATCACAAGGTCTTGCAGTCTTGGCACAATCAGCAAACTATGGAGAAACTCAAGAAGCCCAAGGAAGACTGCCTCTCCCAGTGCAGGCAGAAAGCCAAATAATCACACAAGTATCTAAACCATTGAAGTTTGGAGATCAGAAATACAAGGACATTCATGACTTAGGTAGGGCTTGATGGTTATGTTGACTACAAAAAGAAGAAAAGGTTACTTGTGATAGCAACATGTTTACTACCAAGTTACCTTAATAGGGAGCAGTGGCTTAGTTAAAAGGGCGAAAACAACAGCAATAGCAAGCTCAATGGTAGGAAAAGGAGGAATAAGAATTTGAGAGTTTTGATATTTATTAACAAGGATGAGACGGGATTGACTATACTGAGAAATGCAATGCAAAGGTATCATTCTGAACATTCATTTTCAGTGATTTGAAGGCAATTAGGCCAAACTACAGGAATCTTTTTTTTTTTTAACAAAACTCTTTAATAAAATTTATAAAAATGCATCTTTGGGAATAATTTTCTTGCTTGTTTTCCTTTTCCACTCCCAAAGAAGATACAAAATTATCAGCACCCACACACATTTACACTCAAAACTACAATGACATTCTCTACACCCAGCTACATTAGATATGGTTTAAACTGCAGAAAAATCAAGACAATTCCAACAATTGATTACAGGCATGATTTTTTTCCTCCCCCACTTAACAGCAAAGCAATTTCAAAAAACTCCTTCCTATGGTCATCAACAGTTGAAACTTGCATTTTGAATGTAAAAAAAAAGAAAAGATTTAATCAAGGTCCTTTCTCCTCCTTCCCCCTTTCTAATGTCCATTAGAACAGTGTTTTCTTTCTTCTCCTAAGAAAAAAAGTTGGAATTCTCAATATTGTATTTTCTGTGCACACTTGGAATCAGGCATCTATGTCCAGATTGGCCAGCATTCTTTCTAGACACCATCAAAAACAAGCATTTGGAGACGCTGGGCTTTTGTATACAGCCCATGGTATGGGAATCCCGGTAGGAAACACAGGTTAAGATTCCCCTTTTCTTCACGGACGTTCAAGAAAAGAGGCTGCCCCACCTCAGCCATCCTCAAAATCAATTTGCTAAATGGCCAAAATAATGACAAGCTCTCCTGCCACCTCCATGCCCATATTTCTTTTCTGTCTTTGGCTGTAGCACTGTAGGCACTATTCTAAGTGTTATTAATAAATAAACATGAAAAATTAAGTGGCACCTGAAAATTCACCGTATTTTCTGGTCAAGGCTCCTGATACAGAACCAAAGTATCCCACAATGACATTCACATAACAAACACTGACTCAGAACAAGTAAATGCATTGATGCCCATTTCAACCTAATACTTAGGAGCTGAAAAGGAAAAGCAAGAAGTCTTTAGAGTACACGATACCCAGTCAAGACATGGCCAGACCAAGACACATGCCTGTCACCCTAAAAGGGCCCAGTATTTTCTGTATCAGGACTTCCATGTATGGCAGGGCAACAGAATTCAGGAGTAAGAGTGGAAATTAGGACACAGGACATCAGTGCAGTGATTAGGTGGTGGTGAAGGAGGCATTCAATAAAAATTTTTTTTAAAAAATATAAAACAACAGTTGACTTTGGCCCTCCTTTTAAACATGACACAAACTTCCTTGAGGAAATCTATAAGTTGCTAGCAGAAACAACTTATTTTATGATTCACTTTTTTTTGAGACAGGGTCTTACTATGTAGTTCAGGCTGGGCTTGAACTCACTATGTAGCCCAGGCTGGCTTCAAACTCACAGTGATCCTCCTGCCTCAGCCTTCTGAGTGCTAGGATTATAGGTGTGCACCACAACGCCTGGCAGCTAGCAGAGATGTCTGAGGCTGAAATTGTTCTTTGAAGTTATCAAAATTCCAGGAGCTTTGGGACCTTATTATGATGTAAAGATTAAAGGGGCAAGGGGCTGGGGATTTAGCTCAGTGCTTCTGCCACCTGCCTCAGAAGCACAAGGACCCGAGTTCGATCCCTGGTACCAAAAAAAAAAACAAAAAAAGATTAAAGGGGGGGAAAAATTTAATGAGTAAGTCAAACCCTTCTTAATACACACAAAACAGAGATATGAAGAGAAAACCATAACTATCTGAATCGTGTCATGAATGAGCCTTGGTCCAAGAGACTCACGGCAAGAGAAGAGAGCTGACCATCACCAGCAACGCTGCCCTGCATCTCATGCTGCTCAGGCCTCTCAAGTCTGCTCAGTCATCCTCGCCACCTCCGCACGTGTCGTGTCCGCCAGCTTCCTGAAGCGATTGGCCCGCTCACTCAGGTAGTCATAGTCTTGATCCTTGTCTGACTCCGAGGAGTTCAGGGAGCTCAGACTAGCAGCTTCGGAACCACTTCCTTCATAGTCGAACCTGAGCAGAGAGTCGCAGGGGGAGCTGTGGGGTCACTGTCAGCGGCCTTCAGGTTTTCATCAGTAAACTTCCTAATTTCATCAGGGTTGGCAGGGCGGGGCCGAGACGGGGGCACACTCCTGAGGGTCGGGGCCACGTCACTGCGAGTCACTTCAGGCCGAGCCTCCAGGCCCCTGTCTAACTGGCTCAAGTCAAAATCCTGGTCTTCTTCTCCACCTCCTTCTTCATCATGGTAATAAACATCGTCCCGGGTGTCATCTTCTGGAGGCAGTAAGGGCTCTTTGACCACCCCTCTCCTCCGAACAAACAGTAGGAGCAGCAGAATCAGAAGAAGCAAACCAAGGATTCCTCCAAGCATCCCGAGAATGGCGGGAACCTGCAATCCAGCTTCCACATAATTTGCCCTCGTACAGTCGTTGACGGCCCCTTCACAGTCACACACGATGATATCCAAAGTGGTCACTTGGTCTTTGTTTTGGTTTTCAATGAGCTTGAGATTGATTTTGTAGTCACCCACCTCTAAAGTTTTCTTTGGCTTCCAGATGAGAGACTCTTGGGCTGCGCCATTGTACTCAATGGTCCAGTTGACACTCGCCCCGTGGGTGAGTTCTGCTCTGAAGGGGGAAGTGTTGGGGGGCAGATCTGGATCGATGATGTCTATGATGTGAGGCTGTGGGTCCCTCTGGCAGGAGTGCATGCTTCGGGGTTCTGGTGTGAGGGCCCTGTCATTCACATCGGAGAGGATCCCGAGGAGGGTTCCTGTGCCAGCGGCGATTGGAGAACCACTGTCGGTGGCGATGATGAGAGCTGTGTACGTGCTGTTCTTCACATGTGCAAAGGCCTCTCTGTCCAGCTCAGCCTGAGTAGAAATGGCACAGGTCTCCGGATTAATCTCCAACCACTTGGCAGTGTCCCTCCAAATCCGGTAAGTAATCTTCTGTTGCATAAATGTGTCCGGCTCCCGAGCAGCATAGGAAGTGATTTCCAAGCCCACCCCAAAGTCCTCCGGTACATGTAGAATGTACTGCTGCTTGGCCTCAAAATCCAAGCCCTTGGTCGTTTTCAAAATGCCGTTGTTGGTTATTGGGTCTGTGGTGACAGTAAATTGCTTGTCAGGATCATTTAGTATGCTGTACATGGCCTGCCATGCTGGGGTATTGGGGGCATCATCATCAGTCACCGTGAGCATAGTGATGACGGCATCGGGCTCATTCTCAGGACCCTGACCCTTGTACCTGGTTGGGTTGAAGATGGGAGGATTATCATTGACGTCAGTCACTGTGATCACGATTTTTGCTGTTGCGTTTAAGCCTTCACCTTGAGGGTCAGCAGCCTGAACCTCCAGGGTATACGTGGGATGACTCTCTCTGTCCAGCCCGGTGGTGACCATGCTGATGACCCCTGTGATCCGACTGATGGTAAACATTTGGCTGTGAGGCAATGTAGGCTCTTGGCTGAGGATGGCATAAGCGATCTCAGCGTTGTAGGTGTTAGGATCATCTGTGTCAGTGGCTGAGACCTGCATCACAGAGGTTCCTGGAAGAGCACCTTCCATGATAGATCCCTCAAAGACCTCTTTGATGAACTGAGGCCTGTTGTCATTCTGATCTGTCACTGTGATAACAATCTCCATGGGATCCTCAACTGCATTCCCATTCGATGACACAGCATGAGAAAAGAGAGTGTAGTTGGCAATTTTTTCTCTATCCAGAGGCTCTGTCACCATCACCCATCCTGTTTCTCTTTCCATAATAAACACACCAACAGGGGGTGTATCAGCTCCTTGGCCAGTGATGCTGTAGAAAACCTTAGTTTCTTTGTCCCTGTTGGATTTGATCTGAACCAGCCTTTTAGGAAATGGGTCTTTTTCATTTTCTGAGCAGCTGATGGGAGGGATAACCCAGTCTCTCTTCTGCCTTCTGAGACCATGGTGGAAGTCGGGAAATCTGATCACTTCTATCTGGGGTCCTGGGGAAATGTCCTGGTCAGGGTCCTGGTGGTGGTGACTGTCCCGGCGCTGATGGTGGTTGTGGTGCTGAGGACGGGGTCCCTCTGCCTTCAGCGTAACTTTGGTGGAAAACTTTCTGAAGATGGAGTCCCAGGCGTGGACAGAAAAACTGGTCTCTGGTTTAGGAAACAGTAGAGGCCGTTTGACTGTGACTACACCATCTGTCCCCACTTTGAATCGGGAGTCGGTAGAAAAGTAGGCTGTTCTTGGTCGACCCGTGCATCCTTCAAAACTCACTCTGCCCGGGACCAGGACGCGGCCTCTCTCTAGGTGCCACCGGGGGACGGTAAACGTGTAGCTCTCTCCGCGAAAGCCGGGCTGGCAGGGCGCCTCCACCTCCTGGCAGAGCCAGGACGAAACCTGCAGCAGTAGCAGGAGCGCGGAGAGGCTGCGGCACGAGGGGCCCAGGGCGCGCCGGGAGGGGGCCGATCGAAGGCGGGAGCCGGGCGAGTTCGGACAGGGCTGGGCCGAGTTGGGGCCGACTTCCCTGAACTCACAGGTGCTCCCCAGGAATCTTTTTAAAGTCAAGTGAGTTGAAATGAAATCTCCATCCATCCACATACACATATTGTCTGCTAAGTATCCCTCTTAAAGCTTAATAGAAACAATAGAACAATGCCAGTGTTTTAAGCTTCAATTAGTTGTATAGTGGTTGGTGAAAGGGTGGGGATTTAAAATCCTTTATGCTTCCATGAGATAAAAATCTATGAGCTGTAAGCCATTATTATTCATCAGCATAGAGCCAAGTCCTGTTCCACACCCATGTCTGCTTGGCGTAATTCCCTCCTGAGCTCCGGAGCCAACGAGGTTGTAGCCCATAGTGACCTTTTGTACTAGAAACTTCACTGATTCTACCAGGAAATTGGGCTTCCTCCTTTTGGTTCCAGAGGACACTGTACATGACCTTGAAGTATTTTGTGATCCTTTCGTGGAACCAACAGCAATGAAGCAGAATTTCCTAGAACAAAAGTAGATGTCCTCAGGCAGACACAAGGACAGCTACGAGCAGCCTGAGATGCCCTATTTTGGGAAGGAAAAATGGAGCCATGATTATTATCAGTGTCTTTCTAAATTTATCAATCTATGGGAAAATAAAATTGCAATATGAAAAGTATTGACCAGCACTAAAGTATTATTCAATATGGAAGGCAAGGAAAAGAATTTTTTTCTAAAAGTAATGTTGATCACTTTCTTATTCATAAGATAAATACAGACTCTTTGATCATTCAAAAAGCTTTGTGTGTGTGTGTGTGTGTGTGTGTGAGAGAGAGAGAGAGAGAGAGAGAGAGAGAAATTGTAGAATCCATTTGTATATTTTTAAATTAAAATTCTATTTCAGGAAAAGAAATATTTTTCAATTTGTGTACAGAGAAAAGAGATTTAGGGTATCTTTTTGTTACTGAAATTGACACACTGCTTCCCCTCTCTGAAATTGCTTTTTCTGTACTCATTTTTCTAATTATCTTGTTTTCTATTTCATAACCTGCCCTATACAACCTGAACACAACCATCCCTTTCTTCAGCAATTTTCAAGTATATAATAAAGACAAAGTGAAAATTTCCCCTTTGGAAAGGGAAAAGAAAAAGACTTTTCCCTCTGAAAGTTGGCTGGAATGAACTGACAATAAACACATAAAGTTGGAGGAAAAAATACATACATTTATTAATATGCACGGGGAAAAATCATAACCCCATAGTCCTAGATGGAGTATGAGTATCCCCAGAGAGCCAGACGGTGAAGACTTAAATAACTGCCCAAGCCATAGAGAGGAATAGGGCTTGAACAGGGAGGGGCATCCTGGAAGATGTGAGGGAGGCATGCATGTGAATAAAAGTGGTCTTATTCTCTAGATGAAGTCTCTTAGGTGACCGCATGGAACTGAAAAAAGACTAGATGAAAACTCTGCACAAGTGGAGTGTCCCAGGCACAGTCACCTGCAGTATTTCCATTCTGTGGTGGTTAATCAGTTTTGGTTATTGAGAGATCACAACAGCTGGATTTCTTTTTTCTTTCTGAAAACAGAGCTTCAGTGGAAGCCTCTCTCACTATGGGAGTGAAAAAAATTGAGTGTAGAGGGGAGGGGGAAGGCCCTTTTATTGCTAAGTCACCATACTTCAGTGTCAAGGGTTTTGTTTCCCAATCCCAACTATAATGCAAAATACTATGACCTTCCCTAGCCATATTTGAATTTTAAAAGAGAATATTTTTATTTCAAAAAGGAACAAGGTCTGTTACTAATAGTGGATTTTTAAGGGCTATTTTGGGGGGAAAGGAAAAATATTCTCTCACTTCTAGAGCTACAAAAAATTTAACAAAACATCTAGTTTGTGCATACATAAATCTATCTTTGGTCCACTTCATTAGAGATTTCTATGTCCAATCTCAGACTGAATCTTTAACTTAGGCCCTTTTGAGGGCAATGCTAAGTATCCAATAAAAGTTTTCAATCCAGCAGTCAGCTAGATGTTTTGTCTGATATCAGGCATCCAGATTTTATTTGAGAATACATAGAAGTTTGACTGAATTTTTCATTTGTCATCAGGATTTTTGGCACCAAATACACACAGTCTTTAGAAATTACAGAAGGAATTCATTCTCTTAGCATTTCATGTGTCTGCCCTACAATACAGTCCTGTTTGAAAAGAAAGTTCCACTGTGCATTGAAAGTGGCAGCAGCATGGAAATTTGTCATAATAGAGAAGAAGTTCGATATTTAGGAGGCTGTTTTATTCTTCAGGGAAGCTAGTTCCAGGAAGAACTGAAGTTGCTAACTGTGTCTTTCAAGATATGCAAGGTTACACTGTGGTAAGTCATTTGAGGTCCCCAATCTCAGTGATGAAAACAGGAAAGGTTTATTTTTCACTGGCATTGCATGTTCACCATGGGACTGACTAGAGGGAAGAAGGGAGGGAGGTCTCTGCTTGGTAGTTACTCAGCAACTCAATTGAAAGAGCCTTCATTTCAGCATGTATTGATTTCTGTATTTGCTCCACAGGGAAGAACAGAGCTGGTTGGTCTCCTACTGGCATTTTGTAAAATCTCAAGATAGAAAGAATCTCACTCCCTGACCAATGCTATTTATGGGAACACATCTAACTTCATGCAGTCAGGAAAGCACAATTCCCCTGATTGTGGCCCAGAAGGGAGATGGGGACCAGATATCAGTGGACAATAGTAACACCTGTCACACATCCATTCCAGGTATCAGAGGAAATAATTGACCAAAATGGAATGTCCTTAAAACTGAGGTTCTTTCTATGGAAAAATTAAACATTCTTTTGTTCTCTCAGACTAAATAGAGGGTAACAATTTATCAATGCATTATTACATAGATAAGATTACTAAAAATATGCCTTATTTAGAATTTAAAAGTTCATTTCTTTTTCTCTTTGGAAAAAAATATATCTAAAATTTAATTTTCCCTGAAACTTTGGTAAAATACTCATATAAGAAACATGTAAACATAGATACAAAAGCTCTACTAGAAAAGAGACAAGATTTTACTCAATTCTGTTTCTCGGATGTCTAATATATCCACCTCTGCACTCAGCACAATGCATATATGCAATCAACAATTATTGCATACTAAAAAACTTTACATAGAAAATTTAAAAGGTAGATATGTCTCTAAAATGGAGTACTACTCAGCCATAAAAATGAGAAATTAGAGACATTTATAACTAAGTGGATGCACATTGAGGTGATACTCTTAAGTGAAATAAATAGGACACACGTTAATACTGAATAGTTTCTCTGGTGTGAGAAACTGAAAGTGTAAATAAGGACTAAATGTATAATAGGTAATGTGAAATAGGAAGAAAAGGGGCAAAGGGGAAGGAAGTGGGAGGGCCAGGGGAAAGGACAGAAGGGAATGGGATTAATATGAGAAAATGGAAAAATAGGAACAAAATCTTTGTAAATAGGGAGGACTGGAGGGGTTGAAGGGAGGGCTGGGCAAGGGTGAAAAATAAGAACCAAGAGAGATTATGCAAAGGTGCAAATTTCCAATGATGAATGTCATTATATTGTATACCTAAAATGTACCAATGATTAGAATGAATAATCGATAATGCAAAATAGGAAGAAAAGGTCCAAAGGGGTAGGGGTAGTGGGAGGGGCAGGGGAAAGGAAAGAAGGGAAAGGAAAAATGCTGAGAAATGGAAAAAATGGAAATAAAGTCTTTGTAAATAGGGAAGGGTGGAGGGCGTGAAGAGGGGGCTAGGAATGGGGAAAAAATACGAACAAAGATGCATCATGTAACGGTACAATTCCCAATGAGAAATGTAATTGTGTTGTATACCTACAATGTACCAATAAAAGAATTTAATACATTAAAAAAAAAAAGGTAGATATGTTACAAACAAGACAATGATTTATGTTGCAGGGCACAATACAGAGGATAAATTCAACACAAAAACAATCTGATTTGAGTGTGACAATTTCATAACTTCTAAAACATTTGCTCACAAATATTGTTACACCTAGAATTTTCAGTCTCAAACTGTTCCCATGAATTTGAAAAAAATGATGGGAAAGAATTATCTGTGTTCCTGTTTGGCTTAAAATATTTATTACTAGTTCAAAAATACATAAAAGATTCGCTACATGTGTAGCATAGTTCACAACATAATTTATATGGTACTTTTTTGTGCCATGCACTGTTCTGAATATTAACATCCATTAACTATTTTGAAACATGACAACCCTTTGAGGTAAATAATATTGTTATTATTATTCTCATTTTAAAGATGACAGGGTCTAAGAAAAGAGAATATAACTAACACCCTGAGGGTCACACAGCTGGCATGTGAAGCCATAGTGCATTACAAACCCAGACAGTCTAACCCCAAAGTGCAATGCTTTACTAGATACTGTGTGGTGGCAGTCAGTAGGAAAGGGACTCTGCTTGAGGGTGGGATAAACTCCTCTTGCAGTCAGACTGTCAAGAATGAGACAAGGATGCCTGCTTTCTCCACAGCCAGTCAACCCAGTACTGGTCATTCTAGACGGAGTAATCAAATGCCACACTGTCCCTTATACCATATTTACCCTGACTCCCCCGCAGATCCCACATTTTCCCAACACTTTTACCCACCTTGTGCCCTATATTATCCACAACCTGTGCTCCGCACTGTCCCCCATTCATTGCCCTCTACGCTGTCTCCCACACTCTTCCTTATAATGTGACTCCACACTATGTATGTGGGCTCCTACACTATCTTCTATACAGCCCCACACTCCCTTCTACTATCACCTGCATGGTTCCCAAACTCTTTTTATCTTGTAAATCTGAAACTCTGTATCTATTTGGTTCCTTTTTATAATTTCAATTTCTCTCCTGAATTCTATATTTTTTCATTTATTGTGACAGTATTTTTCTTTTCATGACCAAATTTGTGATAGCTGCTTTCAAACCCTTGTCTGCTAATTGTGATAACTTGAAAATCTTGAGATTAGTTTTTACTGCCTGTTTTTTGACCTGTGTTTGGATTACATTTTCTTGTTTTTTTACATCTCTCACAATTTAAAAAACAAAACAAAACTGTGAATGACAGCTCCAGATAATCCAGATTCTATTGTATTCTATTAAAAAAATGTTGATATTTTTCTAGCAGGAAATTAACTTGACTAGTCTGATACTTCAACCCCTACATCCTTATAGGTAGGACAACTGAATTTTTTATTCAGTTCATTTGGCTTCCAACTTCTGTTTTTACACTGATCCCCTGGTTTCCGCTCTGTATATGTGTAGTTCAAAAATCTGTCAATTATTTGCATATGTGTATTTGCAGTCATACTTTGGAATTTTCCCCTTTGTAGTTCCCTTCTTCCAAAAGTCCCCTCTTGACCTTTCAGGTACTCTGCTGACCCCAAAATGTATTCTTTGATACCCAGAAGTATTTTAAAAAGGGAGAATCACAGAAGGAATAAAGTGAGATCCTAACTTATGCAAAAGGTTTAGTACAGTAGAGATCATTCCCACTCCCAAATACAGCA
The DNA here is from genome assembly GCF_000247695.1 of Heterocephalus glaber. The sequence goes on from NW_004624744.1 coordinate 23,270,542, forward strand.
AAGCAGTGAGCAAGTCAATCAGAGTCACTAATGAGATCATTCCAGATATCACACATATTCAGTTTTGAAGATCATACTGATGTTGGGAGGAATTGAGCTGAGGGAGGGCACATGACTTAAGTTAAAACCCAATATGATATAATAACTTTAAAATTTTATACCAAGTGGTCAGTTTACCCTAAATTAGAAAAGAATTACCTTCTATCAATTTGTTTATAGGTCTGTTGGCAGCCACCCATTTCATATAAAAATAATGCTTATTACAGTGTTTGGAAATCCAGGTTAAGCCATACAAGCAGATCAGTCTACAGCTAACTTAAACATAGCACTCTATTACCACAAAACCTACCAACGTCATAGAACAAACAAGAAAGCTTGTAAAGGTATGTTCTGACCTCAGAGTACTGACATCTCTGTTAGAAAATTTGCTTTACTTTAACTTCCTAGCCAGGGCACTTCTGTTCAAGGCCAAGAGAGGGAAATTCCACCACATCTGCTCTCCAAAGCAAAATTTGACTGGTGAAGGTTGATTAGGTCATGTCTATGGGGAGGAGGGGAGAAAACCAAGTTCTTCACCACAGAATTGAGCTCATCTTCAATTAGTAAACATCCCCATTTTTAACAGTCAGGATCACAGCAACAGGTTATATGCCCTTGGGCTACCCTGGAAATTGTATTCATCTTTTCAGAGGTCCTTACTACAGGTATTTTTAACTCAGTAGGGAAATCTAACAGGGATAAACTAAGAAGTAACAGGACATCATAAATATCCTGCCGTCAGTTATGTCAAAAAATAGAAATACTAATACAAACACTAGTACAAAAATGTAGGCTCTGAATATGTCAGAGTGTGAAGGACAAAATAGGTCACCTTAGGAAATGAAGGCAAAGATTACTCATTGTCATATGGAAATTCTTGGTAACAGAGCTCAGCTAAAAGTTGGGTCTCCTGAATCTCAAGTTATTAATCTTTCCTGACATGACCTTGTCAGTGAAGAGGCTGTTTGAAGCCTCTTCAGGTTTCTTTTTTGTTTTTTTTAAGGAAAGTATTCCTCTCTCCATCATGCTTTTATGTTTTGATAGTTAATCTTGATTTTTCAAGTTGATCAGTCTGAGGGATGCTTAGGAAATCAGTAAAGTGCACTTCTGGGTGTGTGTGGGTGCGTCACGGGACGCCACCTTTGAGAATATATATGGTCCCTACCCCTTCCCCTCAGCTTCTTCTCCAGCTCTCTGTTTCCTAGCAGCCATGAAGCTTTTTTCTACTCTGCCCTTCTGTTGTGATATTTCTTCCCTGGAGCCAGCTGACCATGGATTGAAACAGTGAGCCAAATTAAACATTTCCTCCTTTAAGTTGCATTAGTATTTTGTTCTAGAAATGAAAAGCTAATGACCACTGTGTCTATCATTCATGCTCACAATTCATAGGGCATTAGGATTGCTCTGGAAGAACACATTACTATTTTCCAGACCATCATTCTCAAATAATTCTGCCCACACTAGGTTGGGATGGGAGCGAGAGTTGAAAGGGAGGGAGACTGAGCAGTTCTGCTGTTATAGAGTGAATGTTTATGTCTCCCTCAGATTCATATATTGAAGCCCTAACTCCCAGTGTTGATGTGTTTGGAGATGAATATAATTAAAGTTGAATGAGATCATAAGGGTAGCACCCTGATCTTGTAGGATTTGTATAAGGTAGGGATAATAGAAAGCAGGACCTATCACTATGAAATAGGAGAACTAATGCAGAAAACTACAGCGCTTGATAAATGACAAAGCAGTTTAATAAGATGCACAGGCTTATTAACGAGTAAATCAAATGCCTATCATTATCCCTGGAAGAATTTCTGGAAGTGCCCCTTTAGACACAAGTTTTAATCTTCCAAAATGGCAGACAAAAATAAAAACAAATCAAAAAACATAAAAAGATTAATCCTTCTTTAGGCAGGCACTTAAAGGGAATTAGCACTCAATCTCACATCTTTCAGAACCCCACTGTGAGGATTTCACCAGGACCGTATTTGTTCCACTCAATGAGGCAAGTCTTCAGTAACTTTAATCTTAGTCCTTGTCTCATCAAAACTAAAATCAAATACTCCAAAGAGAGAAAGATTGGATGTTAAAATTTTAGTTACTCATTTAAAGCATGTAAAAGGTCTAATTGTAAATGCAAAAAGTAGAAAAATCCACTTGCCTCCTGGAAAAAACATTACTCTTCTGAGAACCTGCTCTATGTTTCATAATTTCATCACTAGAAATAATCACTGTTTAATGTGGCATATAATTAACTTTCCTATGTGTAGATAAGCATGGATTTGTTTTTGTAAATGTGGAATTATACTCTATACTTTTATATCCCACTTTTTAAATACTCAGTATTATAATGACATAGCAATTCTTTGTAATAATTTTAATGATTACAGACTACTAAATCAAAAGAACATATAACTCATTTCACCATTTGCCTTTTGGACAGCTTGTTTCAACATAATTTGTGTTTATATAATTACTTGATGAATGCTTGCTTGCCTCACTAGATGGTAATACTTTGTGTTTGTTTTAGTCACTATTACTGTATATACTCATCCAATAGCAGTACCTGAAATACAGTGGGTGGGCTATTGCATATGTTGAAAGAATGAGTGCTTGACTCAAACCTTCCTCATCCACGAAACAGTTCACAAATCTCGGCTATACCTAATAATAGTTTTTCTCTCTTCTAAAATTTCACTGTTCTCTCTCTCTCTCTCTCTCTCTCTCTCTCTCTCTCTCATCACTTTATACAGGTGACTCAAGAAAAGAAGTTTTGTGGAATCAGAAGAAATTACTTTTTCCCTTGATGTTTAAAAGTAGGTTGCTGCTGGGGATGATGGCACAGGCCTGTAATCCCAGCACTTGGAAGGCTGAGGCAGAAGGATCACTGTGAGTTCAAGGCCAGCCTGATCTATAGAGAGAGACCCTCAAACCCCATGCCAAAAAAAGAGTAGATGAATGAGATCTTCTCTGAATGACCAGCACTCACTGATAGCTTTAACATTTCCAATATAGATAAAAGATGATGCTTAGATAGCTTTGCTAAAAAAAAAAAAAAAATAGCTACCTTCTTTTGATTCTGAAAACCAGCATTCTTAGAAGGTATTTTCTCAAGTGTCAAAGACCAAAGTAGATCAAATTATTTCCCAACCAATCTCTCTTATCCCATCATGAATACCTATTTTTATCCCAACCAATAGCCCAACTATAAAAGTAGCTGTTAACTTTATTTAATATTTATGTGAATCTCTGTATTGCCTAAACAGGAGAAAAGAATGCAAATAACTGAAAGAAAAAAGGATCTGGTGCTTTTCAACAAAACTGGCACTTTAGGGAGATGAAGGACTTGGACAGAACAGATGAAGAGTGCCTTAAATTGAAGGCCAAATAGATGACTTCTTAAACTTTTCATTTTGCTGTCTTCCCATAATTAACTCATATGCAACCATTACCCTTTCCCTTGCCTCTACCTTGTGTTGTCAGTGAGCATTACCAGGATCTTCACAAATAATAGGGCCTATCACACTACACCAGGAAGCACTCAGAGTACATAGGCTCTGACATAATATTTCTGAGCAGTACTTTCTCAAGACTCTCGGGTGAAAAGATCCTATCTTCTGAATAACTGTGGACTTCATGTATATTTGCATTTTCTGAACTAATTTGACATTATGCTCTACTTATCAAGTGGCATGTATTAATACCCCAAGAGTCTGGTGTTTTACAGGACATGTTTTGCAAAGCTTTGAGCTCACAAATCTGAAATCTTAATTAGAGTCTAAGTTCTACAAAATTCAATAGAATACTTGAAATGTGATTTCTATCTCTGTTGACCCCCAATAATCCAGAGCCTATTTCTTCTTTCCTGTCTTCTGAGTCAAAAGAATGATTCTCTACACACATCTCTGTGTTCCCTGCTGAATGTACTACTGAAACATATTCTGTTGTCTTTATAAATGCCATTTCTCTGAAGACCTGCCCATCCTCTCAAATCATTTAATCATCACTTCCTTTTGAAAGTCTCACCCTCCTTCTACTTTCCAGCCACTTAAAGCCTCTTCTCCCCAACTAGATTAATGCCCTTCCTCTGTACTTACCTACCTTTCAAAAAATAAACACAAATTCAAACAAATAAATGAAATATTATTTACCATTTGCTTGGCGCTAGGCACTTTAGAGTTATTCAATAAGAACTTATGAATCAATCTTCAACCAATGTATTTGCTCGTTGAGTATGAGTGCTATATTTCACTCATCTTTCTAGCTCTAGCATCATGCAAGAAAATGGTAGCTCCCCAATAAATGTTAGTGTGACTTATTACATATATTAAGGTCTCTCTCTCTCTCTCTCTGTGTATATATATATATATGTACATATCCAACTCCTAACATCAAAATATTAATTAATAGATAAATATTTGAATAAATCAATTTGTGCATTAATAGAAAAGGATTGTGATAGAAAAAGGAAGTCTAATTTAGTAAGTGAATTAGAAACACACAAGGGATGAGGATATTACTCCCAACTTTCTATCACCCTAACACGGTATGAATTTTTGGCATGAGGTAAGAGAGAGGCAAGGAGACTATTTTGCCAGCCATCATCTTCTGGTTTAGGTCCAGGTGCCAACTTAGATGCCAAGCTACATTGTATAGGATTCATTTGCACTATCTCCTGCTTTTGCATTGACTCCGATCAGCTGGATTGATTGCTCATGGTCTCTTGCTATTTTTAAGAAATCTTTCTTTTTATGGTCACTAACCACAATCCTGTCTTTTATATCTGATATTCTGTATTCATATTGGCTCATTCTGCTGTGGATACTTTCAGTGGAGCTTTTAGTCTCCTGCATATCTGTTTGAATCTGTTTCATGGATTCCATTTCTTTTCTATGCTGGGTGTTCATAGATTTCATCATGTTCCTGAGCTCTTGTGTTTTTTGGGTGTTTTGGTCTGTGTCTGCTCTAGAGTTTTAAATAATGCCTTTCACTATGGTTACTGTCTCTCTTGTTATCTGAGAAATTATTTCAGATTTTATTTCTTCCAGATCCTCTTTTGTTGCCAGTTCAGGGCGGCCAAGTGGTTGAGTTTGTGACTGTTCCATCTCGTTGCCCCCTGGATTTGTGTTTGGTGGTCTGGAAGTCTGGGTTTGCATCTTGCTTATGTGTCTTCACATTTCTTTTGTTGTTGTTGTTGATATTTTTCATTTAATTCTTAGGTTACTGCTTATAAATTGCTTATTTTGAATATTTTTATTGATAGTATTTAGAACCCTTAAGGAATGGCTCCCTCTTGTATTGTCTTCCAGGTTTAGTTGGACTTTGGGTTTTGAGTCTGTAATGACCCTTAGGCGATCTCAGTCTTGGTATACCAGGAAGGACAGCTCACTAGAACAATCAAGTCACCTTGGCAGAAGTAATGCAATCAGCATCAGCAGTAGCATCAAACACAGCTTAGAAAATGACAAATTGTGATAACTATTAATCTGACACTTTTAACCTCATGAACTAGACCTGTGGTTATATATCAAAATCAAAGACCAACCAGAAACATGTTTTCAGTAAATAAGCCCATCACTATAGTGGATTTAGGGCTGGGGATTTTGCTCAGTGGTTCTACCGCCTGCCTCGCAAGTGCAAGGTCCTGAGTTCAATCCCCCGTACCAAATTAAAAACTAAATAAATTTTTTAAAATGCCTTTATTTAAAACAATATATAGTAGATTTACCCTCTGGTAAGAAGACTTAGTAGGAGTTGTGGGGGCAGATAGAGAGATAGAAGGAGAAGGAGAGGTTAGAAATAAGGCTACAGGACACAGAGAAGATAATGCACACTTTGGGAAACTGGTAAAGACAGGAGGAAAAGAGAGACAGAAGGAACAAGTACAAGAACAGAACAAACTAACAGCCACAGGAAAACTAAGAACTGTATTCACTCTCCTATGATGATAAGAATAATCCAGAAAAAGAGAAAAGGAGAAAAGAAAAAATAGGACAATAATAGGAACAAGAAAGAAGAGAAATGAAGCAGAAGAAGAAAGGAGAAGGGAAAAGAAAGAAAAATAAAAAAATAGTGACTCCTTCAAGGCATGACTCTGCTGTCACTGGTGGGCAAAGTGGGCAGCGGAGTGCAGATTCAAGTCAGCTAATCTCAGTGAACCCACCATAGTTCACTGAGATTCAAGCAGGTTTCTGGCTTCAAGGCCAGAGTTGAGCTCCTCGATCTCCTGTGGGTTTGCACTCTGCACAGTTTTTGTTTTTGGTACCAGGGATTGAACTTGGAACCTTGTGCTTCTGAGGCAGGCACCCTAACCACTGAGCTAAAACCCTGGCCTGTGCATGGTTTTTTTGCAAGTTTGAGCTGCCCTTCCCCTGCAGTGACTTCAGTTTCTGTTAGCAGGTGCCGATCCCACAAACTCACCAACTTCTATAGTCCACTGGGTCTTCTTCACTACAGTGATTCTCTTCACTCTCCTAGTGGGCTTCAACTTTCTGACTTCTGGGTTTGAGATCTAGAGCTTTCCCTCAATCAGCAGTCTTCTCTATGTCTTGCCCAAGTCTCCCCTCTGTGATCCTGTCCTTACAACTCTGTCAGCCAATGTGGCACCTTTTGCATGTGTCCACTGTCCCAGTGTGGTAGGGGGGGAGTGTGTCCCCTTCCTGTCCCCAGCCAAGGCCCCTGGCCTGTCCCCATATCTGGTCTCAGAGCAGTGGGTGTCTCCAGCCCAGTCAAGGCCCTGGGTGGACCTAGGAGCAGAGATTGGCTGGACCTATTCTCTACTTCACAACATAAATTCCCTCAACCTGTTGACCAGCTCCCAGCAGTCCACCATGGCTGAATGTCTCTTCCCTTCTTTCTCTCAAGGCAGAAAATATCCCTGAGAGGAGAGAAAGAAGAAACAAAAAGGGGGGAGGGGGTGCCTGGATCATCAGAGTTCAACTTTGTTTCTCTGCCCTAAATGGTGGCTGCATCCTGGCTGCTATTCACTTTGGTTGTACTGGGTTTCTATTTTTTGACTTAAATTCCCTCAGTCTGCTGATCAGCTGCCAGCAGTCTGCTGTGTCTGGGTGGCTTTTCCCTTCACTCTCTGGGCAGCAGAGCAGCCCTGGAAGTATGCAGTGCCCTCAGGCTATGAAAGTTCAAATTTGTGCTTCTGCCCCAAATGGCAGCCATGACCTGGCTACTGATGGCAGGAGCTTCACTTACCAACTTTCTTTTCTTCTGGGGTGGACCTTCAGGGGAATATTGTCTTGCATTTTTGCCACTGGCTCCAGCTGTGCAAGCCTCTCCTAATTCGTGTCTGGGTCTGTTTCTCAGTGAGTGGCTGAGCTGTTTTCATGGATTCCCACTGGGATGGTTATACTGCTGATTCTCTGGGTTGAGTGTCTTTGGTCTTCATGATTAATCTATTTCTTCTATAGCAATGGATGCTATGTTCTTCTTCTCTGTCTGTTCCCTTGATGTTCTCTCATGCTGTCTACACTTTTTTTTGGAGGGGAGGTTGATGATTTCAGGTTGATGATTTCCAGGTATTGGGCATTTTATCCTAGAAAAATTGCGTGTTGACTCTTATCAATAATTTTCAGAGCCACTTCCTTCTCAGGCCAACTTCACCTTGGTGAAGCATCCTTGCTGATGGTCTTGAGGAGCTGGTAATTGCTAATATAAGCATCATCCTAAGCTGAAATGGCCAAGAAACCTTGCAGCACAGTAAACTTATTGCTAATACTAACTGATGATACCAACAAACTAAAGAAAGATGAAAATGAGAAAAATAATAAAGAAAAATGAGAAAGTGAAGAAGGAAAGCTGAAAACAGATAATGAAAAAGGAAAGGAAAATGAAGATAAAAGAAAATGATAGAAAGTAGAAAAAAATGAAAAATATAATGAAAAGAAACAAAAAGAATAAAGAAAATTAAAAACAAGAAAAATGAAAACAGAAAAAATAGAATAATTGGACAAAAACAAACAGAAATTAGGATAAATTATAGAAAAAATAAAAATATATAATATTCATAAAAGGCAAAATGAAAGCAAAAGAGAACTATGGTGAAAGTTCTTTGGTCCCCAAATCATTTTCCTGAGCTAAAAGAACTGAAAACTCAGCCCAGCCAGGGACTTATGCAGGACCTTGGAATTCTGTAAGAATGGCTCCTTATGAGGTGATACCAAGAAATAGACCTATCCCAACTGGCTACAGTTCACCTCACTTTTTAGTCTCAATCTTAAAAAAAAAAGGAGAAGAGACCTAAAAGGACTTTGTATTAGTCCATTTTGTGGTGGTTTAACTGAACAGATTGGAGGAAGATGGCTTTCAGTGTACAGTATTACCTGGGTTTGTGAATGTAATTCATTCCACAATTTTGGGGAAGATGGCTGGGGTTGTGTTCATCAACCAATATGAAGTTCACAAACAGAAACAAAATTTTGCCAGACACTTCTGTTTGCAAATCAAATTGTTCAAGAACAGAAGCATTCGTGAACCAAGGTATTACTGTATTTTCATTTCTTATTTACAGTGTTGTCTTGTTTCTTTGGAATAGATTCCTTCCCTTCAAAAGCCAGAGAATTCTTTATGTCCTCTTTAGTATTTTTAAGTGGGAGTTGTAGTGGTTGGGTGAGAAAGCAAGTCAACATAAAAGTCTTCTACTGCTTCTACAATTGTTCACCTTGTTCCTCTGTAGGTAAAGTGTTTTCACCTGCCTCTGGTTTCATTCAAGATTTTCTGTCTTTGATTTTCTGCAGTTTAGACACGATCTGCCTAGGTATTTTGTTTTTGCTTTTTGGTTTGTCCTATTTGATGAGCTTCCTAGGTCTGTCTTTGGTGTTTATTATTAATTCTGGAAAATTCTCAGCCATCATTACTTCAAATATTTTTTTCTGATCCTTTTTTTCCTTCTCGTTTTGAATGTATTGCACTTTCTTACACTCCAATAGAATGTGTTACTTTCTTACATTGCTCTATAGTTCTCAGATATTCTGGTTTTTTTCTCTCTTTTTTCTTTATGTTCTTCAGTTTAGGAGGTTTTTATTGAGATATTCTTAAGTCCATTGATTCTTTCTTGGCTGCATCTAGTCTACTGATGGCCTATCAAAGGCATTCTTCATTTCTGTTATAGTGTTTTATCATTTTTAGTATTTTATTTTGATTCTTTCCTAGAGTTTCCATCCTTCTAGTTATGTTGCTTACCTATTTTTGCCTGTTGTCTGCTTTTTCCATTAAAGAACTTAGCTTATTAATCATAGCTATTTTACATTCCCAATCTGATACATCTGAAATCTCTGCTATATCTAAGTCTAATTTCTCTGTCTCTTCAATATTTTCTTTTGTCTTTTAGCATACCTTGTATGTTTTTGTGAAAAGTTGGTCATGATTCACTAATATTGTTATGGCTTGTGCCTAGATGACCCCCCCCCCACCAAAGCCACAGTCATAGGTGGGGCTTTTCAGAGGTGGCTGGATCTAGGGTGTGTGATGTTGGGATTAAGTGTGTGATGCTGGGATTAAGGGTATGTAGTTACTAAAATAGTCCACTGATTGGTTCGGCATAGTTCTGGCTGTGGATAATGGGAAAGGCCACCCCCAAGTATGAGTGGCATCACCCAAACGGTGGGTAGCCTGAAAAGTATAAAAGGGAGAGGCAGATTGGTTCTATTGCTGTTTCACTACTTTGCTGCTTTGCTGCCTTCTGCCCACCATAAACTGTTTCTCCTCTGTGTTGCCCCTCTGCTATGCCACCTTGCCTTGGAGCCAGCTAACTATGAATTGAAATCTCTACAAATTGTGAGTTACAATAAACCTTTCCTCCTTTAACTTTGTGTGTTGGGTATTTTTTCTCAAGAAGAAAAGTAACTAAGGCATAAGTAGCCTTTTAAGGTGAGGTTTTATTCTTATCTGGCTGTAAGGTAAACTATGTTTACTCTTTACTGAAGCCATTGGTACTAAAGGCTAGAATTCTGTCTGATGTCCTTGCTTTGATTTTCCCTGCTGTCTTTGGGTTTTCCCTTGAAACTTCATCTAAAGCAGTGGTAGTAAACCTATGGCATGCATGCTGCAGTGGGCACACAGAACCCTCTCTGTCAGCGCACAAGCCCAGTGGCCCCAGCCAAGGTTTGCCAAATTATCAGCATGCACACAACAACAAAGACCACATTAACTGTGCAAAATCATGCCAAATGCAAACTTTTACCTTTCAATAAAGAGCTGTTTATACCATTGAAAGCTCTGTTATTGTGTTTTTCTTTTAAGACAAAAAATGTTAATGTATGAGTTGTTTTTTCTAAACTAAAACCTCAGTATTCGGGTCTAATTGCAGTATTGGCACTTTGCAATAAATAAGTGGGTTTGGGGTTGCAGTTTGAGCACTTGGTCTCTAAAAGTTTCACCATCACTGATCTAGAGTACAGATGAGGCTTGCAGTTATTTTTATTGTAATTTCTGTTATAATACAGGAGCCCTATTGATGTAGTGGTAGGGTTGGGTAAGAGGAGAAACATTTTTTATTCCTATGGCTCAGCCTTTCAGTAAGCTTCTGTCCCTGGACTATGACCTTCACAAGGGCTTTCATCGTGTCCCACTCACCTGTCTGTCCTGCCTTAGGTGAGACAGGCAGGCTAGAGAGAACTAGAGATGGATGTTTCTTTCGCCCCAGACTTATTAGGCTCTGGTGAAAGCCAGGGTGCTAAGGCTCTGCTAAAGTAGTCTCCCATGAGGGCAAGCTATTATGAAGGAAAACAGAATGTTCTAGTTCAGTGGTGGTGAACCTATGACATGTGTGCTGTGCCAGTTGTTTGTTATTATTGAAAGTTCTGAAAGGTTTGCCATCACTGCTCTAGATGTATTTTTAGAAAGTTACTATCTCCTCCACTTTCAGGTATTAAAAGGGAGTGTTTTCTGAGTTTGCTCTTAATACCCGGTAAAGTTCTTGGTGGTTAAGACTCATGGAAGTGTAGGGTATTCTAAGACTGGGGCATACACTCCTCTTAATTTTTAACTCTCAAACTTGCATACACTGGGCTTCCAGCAATGTGTTGGTTACAGTTTGTGTTCTACCCCAGTACTGGCTCCAGAAGCAGTTTCTGCTTCTCGACTTTTGATCCTCACAATACAATTCTCTGTGTTCATCTGTGTCTCTGATTTTGGGAGCAGTGGTTTGCCCTGTGACCTCACTTCTCTGACGGAACCAAGAAAAGTTGTTGGCTTCAGTTTTTTTAGGTGTTTTCTTTGTGGGGATAGGAGAGATGACTTCCAAGCTGGACATCAATAGTCTGATTCACACATTTTCAAGTTTTTTTCTTTTCTATGACAAATGAAGACATCACATACATTTGTGTGCATCTTCTGATGCATCTGTGCATGTATTTCTGTTACAGAAAGGGTGAAATATCTGGAACCCAGGGTGTGCTAACTTTATATCTAGAGTGTAATATCAAACACAATACACTTCATTCAGTTGTGAGATCCTTTTCATTGTTCCATATCCTCACTAACACTTGGCACTGTCAGATTTTTTCATTTTAGCTAGTGTGCTGGATGTGTGGTGGTATCTGACTGTAACTTTAATTTGCATTAACATGATTATTAACTAAGCTGAAAATAATTTGGAGAAAATAATCTTCTTTGTAAATTGTTCAGATCTGTCCAATTTCTATAGATTCTTTTTCTTATTGATTTATATGACCTATTTGCATATTCTACATGTGAGCCCTTTATTTTTTGTAACCAAGTTGAATAATTCCTATGTCCAAAATTACCATAAAAAATCAGAGAATGATATGTAAATCTGTTGATATACCACAGGTTTACCAGAAAGCCATAGGCTTCAGTTCATTTGGTTGATGTGAAATAATCATTGTGGATGGAGTTGCCCAGTGGTTTACCTTCATGTATCAGGATGCTATAGAATCATTTATCAAAATTTAGTCGTAATTGACATTATTTTAATATGTGAGAAAAGATTACCACAGCAGTAGTGAAATATAGCTTTAGGAGAATCTATTGCAAATTTTACAAATAAGTAGTATGACAAATATCTCCAGTTAATTTTATTGTAAGTGTGTACTCCTGAGACTGAATCCAACATCATATGTACAAGTAAGCCTGAAGCTATGAGTCACTCAATGGCCAGAGCAGAACTACCCAACAAACCAGCTTCTGTGTGAATCTGACTGTGGGTTCATCTTCCATGGGACAAGGGGTTAGAAGAATCTCTCTCCAAGTGAAACTGCCCTGCATCACGGGGTACCGACATTCACTGCTGGGATTATAGTACATATTATCTAATCAGATAGGATCAGATAGGGGGAGCCTGGGGTATGCGTGCCTACTAATTATGTAGAAAATGATTATGGAGCCAAAGTTGAGAAGACACTTTGGTTGAGACAGCCAAGTATACTAACTGTGTCAGAATATAAAAGAAGAGTTAGGTGATAGCTCAAAGTTTCATGTCCCATTTTAAATAAAGTAGTATTAAAAAGAAGTAGAAACTGTTCAGGTACAGGCCAAGGTTTGACTGGGGTTTAGAATCCTTTTGGTTTGGAGAACAATGTGGCCTTCATCTGTTAGCCCTGAACTGAATTTTGATGCTCTGGGTAACAGGGTCTCTCCCTAGGAATCACAGCCATTTCCAGTTCAAGGGTATGAAAGTAGATATGGGGTTGTATTTGCCCTGCATTCAGAAATCAACTGCTGGGACTATGCTGCCCTTCCTGATGAGGAGAGTAATAACAGGAAGGAATTCTCTGTCCACCAGTTTGTATTTGGGTGGTTTTTGTGGGGTGCAAGGAAATGTTATGTGAACAGTGAAGAGTTTGTGGCAAGAGAAAGTAAATGAGAGTTGGAAGTAGAGCGTGGTCTTTCTTTATTAGCCTGGGGTTGAATAACTAAGTGAACACCAGATCAGGGAATAATGAAATTTTAGAGATGGTGTTATAGACAGCTAAGATAAGTAGAAATATTATAAGCAGTCAGATAGGGCTAGGCCCTGAAGAGAGTTAGTGCAAAAGATGAAAACACATTAAAACTGTGGCTGGAGGTACATCTGTTAGAGGCCAGGCTTCAAGATAAAGATGAAATGATCAGACTTACATACTTCCCCAAGGGATAAGATAAGTGGTAACACTTGGCTTAATAAAGTCCAGACAGACATCAGTCATCCTGGTGGGTGATCAAGACCTCTGGATTCATTTTTTCCTAAAAATGTTCTTTGTTCTTTTCATGTACACTTGCTGCATGACTTGCTTCCCCCATTGGATCAATATTACTTAAGCAGCTATACTTGTATTTTTATTGGTTGGTCATAATTTTGTCCAATGTTGTACCCACCTTGTGATTTTGCTCTATAAATCTTCTGTGAATTGGGGTCCCTGGCAACCTATTTGGGTCCCCTTCTGTGTATCTCTGGAGCTAAACTCTCTTCCTCTCAATAATTTCCTACTCTTAACTTCCACTGTTCCTTAGAATTCATTCCTCGATTTTGAGTAACACAAACTTGGAGTATCTGACATTTAGCAGGTTGAGAGTTATAATATTTCCCCTATGCCATTTGGAGGTCCTATATCAATGGAAACTTATAACTACTCAAAATTGTTGGACCTGAGATTTCATCATATACATAGGCTTATGAAAGCTTAAAATTAATCCAATAATTAAGTTTATAACTGCTAGTTTTTGTTGAGATGTTTTTAGTGTGTTTTGATATGTTTTTTCTTTTTCATAAAAGGAAATGAGAGTGGAAGGGAGGGAAAAGAAGAAATCCTAATGAGCAACAAGGCTATTAATTATTAAAAACATCATTATGGCATTATTCTGACTCTCAGCTTGCTTGTTGGGGTCAAATTGTAAGATTTGTATAAATTGTTAATTTGGTGATATAGTCTTCCATTTGTGCTTCAATTAGAAAATGTTCCAGAATTTTATTACCTGGTTTTGACTGTTGCTCTATCCTTTCCCCTACTTTTTGTGGTTTTACAAACAACAGGAAAAGATCCACCTGCCTTGCAAGCACAAGGTCCCAAGTCCGATCCCTGGTACCAAAAAAAAAAAATATGGAAAAGAAAATTAATTGAATAAATACGATTTGAGTTACATGACAGCAGAGAAAAATCTGCTATTTTTAGCGATATATTTGCAGGATTTAGTACATAGCTGGTTCTCAACAAATACCAATTAAATAAATTTCACTTTCCATATTGCCTTACTTCAAACTTCTAACACAAGAAACTTCTGCTAGACTTCATACCAATTTCCTTTGCAGTAGCAGCTTATTAGTTTAAATTAAGAAAAACAAATTACAAATAAATAATTTATTGAAGATCCATCACTTTTTCAATGATCCAGTGATATCAGGCATCCTTATTTTTTAATCATAAATAATTCTAATAAAAGACACAGTGGAAATATGTTCAGACATTGCATAAGCCAAGTTTATCTGTTAATTCAGCCTTTGCAGGTTCAACCCAAGTATTTCTATTACGTCAAAAAGCTACTACTAGGGGGTTGGGGATTTAGCTCAGTGGTTCCATTGCCTGCCTCGAAAGTGAAAGTGCAAGGTCCTGAGTTCAGTCCCTGGTACCAAAAAAAAGCTACTACTGGGAAGATGATATGCTTTGGAGACCTGGGTCAGAGTGAGATTTGAAAGAAACTCTCCATAGAATGATGAATCTAATCTTAAAGGCTTTGGTTTCTGCTTCCATTGAATCAGGTATGAAGCCCCAGTAGTGCAGTTTGAGCACATTCCACACATTCAGGCCCTCTAAGAAAGCAGACAGCAAATTTATTTCAAAAAAGATTTTTGTAATATGCTTTCTATATCCTTTTAAATTCTATAAAATCTGTGGTAATGTCTCCTAGATCTTAATATTGTAATTTTAAAAATGTATAACTGATACTGTGTTAACAGGAAGAAAAGGTCTA
>NW_004624744.1:23302142-23322683 GCF_000247695.1 Heterocephalus glaber
ATAAAATTTCAAACAACACATAATAATGTACTTCACTAAATTTTAAAATATCTGTTCTACAAAATGTATTAAAACAATGGAAAAGACAAACCAAAAACTAGGGAATTTATTTGAAATGCATGTGTTATGGTTTATATCTAAATGTCCCTCAATGGCCTCATGCATTCATAAGTGGGGCTTTTGGAAGTGGGTATTATAATTGACTTGCTGGTAGGAGGTGGGACCAGGTTGGAAGAGGTGAGTCACGGGGATAATGTGGAACAGTGTGTCTCCCTCCTTGGCTGCTGCTTTTCTCTCTGTTTCCTGCTTGCCATGATACGAGTAGTTTTTCCTTTGTCATGCCCTTTGCCATGCTGTTTCTTCTTTGGGGCTGGTTGACCATGGACTGAAACGTGAGCCAAAATAAACCTCTCCTTCAAATTGTGTGTGTCACACATTGTGTCTCAGCCACTAGAAAATGACTAAGACAAATTTTGGTAACAGAGAAGTGGGGTTATTCCTACCTGAGCATGTGATTCAGAAGCCTTTGAACCCCATTTGCGGGAGTTTGGAAAGATTTGGAGATGATAGCTAGAGAAATCCTAAAATGTTGTAAACTGAACTTGATGGGAGATTCTGATGAGATCTCAGAAGCTCATTTCTCATGAGAGAAATGCAGATTGTAAGATCAGGCTCAGGAAGTTTCAGTTGGTAAGAAGGATTCCTTTGGGAGTTAGGCTCCAGGCCATACGTGTTATGTTCTGGCAAAAAAAAAAATTAGATAAATTTTGTTCATGTCCTAAGACTTTTTGGAAAACAGGTTAAGGAACGCAGACTAATTAATGTGATGGAGAAAATTTCAAGGCAGCCCAATGTTCGGGCTGTGGTTATGTACAGTTGGGTGCTTTTAGCCAGCGCCACATTGAGAATCAAGATCAAGTGGCATAGCTGAGTGATTTTAAGTTTTGAGTTCCAGCAAAAAGAAGCTCCTGTAAAGTTGGGGCCTGTGGTAAAGTAAACCAGAAACACAAGTTTAAATATTGTATGATTTCTCTTGTATGAGAAACCCAAAGTAAAAATAAAGAACATAGTAAAAGACAGATAATAGGAAATCGGGAGATCTTTTTCAAATGGGAAGAGGAACAAGAAATGTACGAGGGGAAAGAAGGAAAAGGGGACAGAAAAAGAGAATTAAAGAAAAATATGGAAATAGAGCAGAATGGGAGGAGGAGACAAAAAAAAGAATTAAGATGTGTACATGTAAAAACTCCACACAATAAATGTAATCATTATGTACTGCAAATGTGTAACAATAACAAAATTTTTAAATAAACAAATAGAGTTGGGACCTGTATAGTTGTGGCAAAGAGAGCTTGGTGGCTGAAAGGATTAGAATTTAAAATAAGCCAAGTGGTAGGAGGCCTATGCAGCCATAACTGAAGAGGGCCCACTACTCCCCAGGCTGGCAGCAGACCTTGGCATCATCCATGTGATGATGGTTTGATATGCCTTCAGAATGTAAGAGTTGTGAAATCAGGGAGACTTCCACCTAGATTTCAGAAGAAGGCCTGGGAGAGAAGTCAGTGTGTCCCTGAGAGGGTTGTGTGTGAAGCTGTAAGAGTGAAATTAAAAGTGCAGGGGAGATCCCAGGAAATTGAAGAAGACAAGAACATGAAATGCCCACTGAGGGAGGCTGCAGGCAGTCTAAGCATTGATGTACAGTTCAAGTCCAAACTCTTCCCTGAGACTTAAGGTAAGCTCTTAGCTGTGAGCCTCTATAAAAAAAAAAAAAGTTAAACACTTCTAACATACAATGCTAGAGAGTAAACATTCCCATTCTAAAAGGGAGAAACGGGGATAAAAATCAATGAAACTAAAGTAAGACCAAAACCCAGAAGAGCAAATATTAAATCCTACAGCTCTCTCGTGATGTGACCAGCTGTACATGCACTGTGCCCTTCTGCCATGGTATTTCTTCTTTGAAACTAGCCAACCATGGACTGAAACATGAGCCAAAATAAATCTGATTCTTTAATTTGTGAGTGTTGGGTGTTGTGTCTCAGTGACAAGAAAGTGACTAAGATTTTGACGTCTGTATCATTTAGGGTTCACTAGAGGAGCAGAGTCAATAAAAACTATATGTACAATTATGAAAGGTATTTATTTAGTAGGCTTAAACCATCAAAATAGGTAGAGTCCCAGTGGCTGTCTGTGGAATCAGCAGTAGAAAAATCCAAAATGGCCACCTGTGCAGGGGAGAGCCAGAGGATCTCATAGCAGTTGAGGTTGAAGTCCTGGATGCTCACTGCAGAGTCACTAGTAGGGGTCTGCATCAGAAAGCCGAAAAGTCTGTTTGAAGTCTGTTTGTGCTGGAAGTCAGAAGGAGAGGCCAACATACAAAGGCATTGGTGAAGACTGGAATTCCTCCAAAGAAAAGGGGGCAAGACTTCCTTCTGCTTTCCCCCTTTGATTCCATCTAGGCTACAAGTCGATTGGTTGGTGCCATCCACATCCCAGGCAGTTCTTCCCTCTTCAGTTTGTAGCTACATGTCAATCATCCACAGACACACCCAGGGCTTTATTAATCTGCTAGGCTATTCTCAAGTCAAGTTGGCATATCACAATAATCACACCATGTAACTGACAAATAATTACCATTCAGAATATGTCACACAGTCTTACAATCAATGAGAAAAATAATCCTATGTATTAGTCTGGTTTCTGTTACTATAACAAAAAACCCATTTAAAAATATATATATATATTTATTAGTATGCTTTAGGTATAAAATACATTTACATTTATCATTGGGTGTTTGTACCAGAACATGATGCATCTTAGTTTTTATTTTTACTCCCATTACCTGTGCACCCTTCACTCCCTTCACACTTCCCTATCTACACAGAGTTTGATTCCGGGGTTTTTTCTCATAATTTTTTTCTTTCCCTTCTTCCCTTTCCCCTTTCCTTTCCACCATTCCCAATCCCTTGTACCTTTTCTTATTTCAAATTATCAATTATTCATTTTAATCATTTTGATCCTTATTTACACTTTCACTTTCTCACACTGGAGAAACTTCAGTATTTACACGTGTGTCCTATTTATTTCACTTAAGAGTATGGCCTCAATATGCATCCATTTAGATATAAATGTCTCTAGCTTCTCATTCTTTATGGCTGAGTAGTACTCCATTTTATTAAAAAACCACATCTTCTTTATCCACTTTCCAGTTGATGGGCATTTGGGCTGTTTCCAAGATTTAGCTATTACAAATTGTGCCGCTATAAACATAGGTGCACATATATCACTGTGGTATGATTCTTTTAATACTTTTGGGAAGATTCCCAGCAGGGGAATAGCTGGGTCAAATGGGACCTCCAGCCCTAGTTCTTTGAGGTATCTCCATACTGATTTCCACAGTGGTTGCACCAATCTACATTCCCATCAAGAATGGAGAAGGGTTCCTTTCTCTCCACACCCCCCGCCAGCATTTGTTATTGGTTGATTTCTTGATAGCAGCCATTCTTTCTGGGGTGAGGTGGAATCTCAGTGTTGTTTTCATCTGCATCTCTTGAATGACCAGTGATGTTGAACATTTTTTCATATATTTACTTGCTGTTTTTACTTCTTTGTCTGAGAAATGTCTGTTCATTTCGGTTGCCCATTTTTGAATTGGGTCTTTGAATTTGGGTGGTCTGATTTTTTTTTCAGTTCTTTATATATTCCTGATAGTAGACCTTTGTCTGAGCTACAGCTGCTAAATATTTCTTCCCACATTATAGCTTGTCTCTTAGCTCTGTTGGTAGCTTCTCTTGCAGTGCAGAAGCTTTTTAATATGATGAGATCCCAGTTGTTGATTCTTTGTGCTAGCTCCCGTGCTACTGAAGATTTGTTCATAAAGTCTTTTCCTATGCCAATGTCATCAAGAGTTCTACCTAACTTATCTTCCAGCATGTTTAGAGTTTCTGACTTAATATTTAGATCTTTAATCCACTTCGATCTTAGTTTAGTGCGCGGTGATAGGTATGGGTCTAGTTTTAATTTCTGACAGGTTGAAATCCAGTTTTTCCAGCACCATTTATTAAATAGGCTATCTTTCCTCCAATGAGGGTGGTTGGCTCCTTTGTCAAAGATGAGGCGACTGAGTATGTCTGGAGTTGTTTCTGCATCTTCTAATCTATTCCACTGATCTTTGGGTCTGTTTCTTTTCCAGTACCATGCTGTTTTTATCACAGTAGCTTTGTAGTATAGTTTCAAGTTGGGGATTGTGATGTCCCCAGCCATGTCTCTGTTGCCTAGAATTGCTTTTGCTATTCTAGGTTTCTTCTGTTTCCAAATGAATTTTTGGATTGAAAAACCCATTATTATAAGAAAAGAAGTTTGGGCTGGGGGTTTAGATCAGTGGTGCAGTGCTTGCCTCCCAAGCACAAAGTCCTAAGTTCAAACCCATGTACCACCCCCCAAAAAATTTTATTTAGGTCAGAGTTTTAGAGACTAAAAATCTAAGAATGGACAGCCCTATATTTTTTGGCCTTTTGTGAGGGCCCCTTTGGCTATATTACAATGTGGCAAATGACATCATGGTGGAAGCATGTGATGTGTGAAAGACCATGTGGTGAGACAGGAAGCCAGAGAGGTTCAAGCTTGATCTTTTTACAACCACCTCCTGTCACAGGAACTAACCAAGATCCCATGAAAACTACATTAGCTCCTTCTATGAGCAATATGTCTGTTACTGTATCTCCTTGCGCACAGTTCCATCCCTTAAAGGTTCACCTCAATACTACCACACTGGGAACCAGGCTTTCATCACATTGTCCTTTGAGGGATACAAACCATATCCAAATCATAACACCCTATAAAAAGTGGATCAGGGATGCAGGCTTTCTATTTGTAGCTCTATTGTTTCATTTTTATTAAAAATTATTTGAAGTAACATATCTGAGGGCTGATAGTTAAAATCCAACAAAAGTAAGTGAAGAAATTGTATTAATTTTAATTGGTCTCTACAGCTTCTTAATAGCTGGAATATTTCATAATCTTTAAAAAAGGATTCCATGAATCTTGGGTTTAGGGAACAATGAAAAGAAATATCAAGGCACCAATTGGATTGAATTCTAATTATAAAAGGAAGCAAATGAAGGGTTTTAAACACAAGTGTGATATAATAATTTTAAATAACACTCTGGTTGTTATGTGGAGAATAGATTCTACATGGGCTACAGTAGAATGAGGAAGGCTCTTCTGAGGCTATATCAGCTGTCTAGATGAAGCTGGATGGTGGTGTAAAAAGATATAGGGCACAAAGAAGTGTTCAGATTGGAAATAATTTTAACTGTTTATTTCAAAATAATTTTTGATTTACAGAAGAGATCCAAAAATACTATGGAGATTCTCATATACTCTTTTTACCCAGCTTCCTCTAATGTTAACATTTTATGTAGCCAAGATACCATGGTCAAAAACATGAAATCAACTTTGGCCGAAATCTATTAACTATAGATCTTATTCTATTTTCTTTAATTTTTTTCCACTACTATTCTCTCTACTCTAAGATCCAACTCAGTGCTCTACACTGTTATTAATTGTCATACCTCTTGATCTCCAACCTGTGTCAGCTCCCCATTCTTTCCTTGCTTGAACTTTTAAGAAATACCGGTCTGTTATTTTGTAGAATGCCCCTGTTTTAGTCCATTTTCAGCTGCTGTAAAGGGATACCTGAGAGTAGATTGTTTCCTTTGCTTCAGTTTTTATTTTTTTTATTATTACACATTTGCTGTGCATAATGATTACATTCCTCATGGGGAGTTGGTCAGTGTACATAATACATCTTAATTCTTTTCTCATCACCTTCCTTTCCTCTCTCTCCTCCTCTCTTCATCTCTTGGTCCCCTTTGCTTTTTACAAAAGATCTGTCTCATTTTTTCCTACTATCTTTTATCTTGTTTTATATATATATATATATATATATACTGGGTTTCTCTTATAAAGAACTGAAAATTATTTCTTACAGTTATGAAGACTGGGGTGACTAAGAGCATGATAACTGTATCTGGTCAGGACCCTTCGCTACATTATACCATGGCAGAGGGAATCATGTGGTGCAAAAAACATGCCCATGCTATAGAGAGAAGGCCTGAATCGAGCCTATCATTTCATCAGGAACGCACTCCCACAGTAACTAGCCTACTTCTGAACTAACAGCCTCAGGGCATTCGTGATGGCATTGACCTCAAGACTTAATCATCTCCAAAAGTCCCACCCCTTAATGCTAATATAATGGCAAATAAACAACAATATGAGTTTTGGAGGAGATATCCAACCTAGAACCGTCCTTTACTTTAGGGAAACCTGAAGTTTTCTCATCATTAGATCAAGGTTATAGCTTTTTATTAAGAAAACTACCACAAGTCAGTGCTGTTTCCCCCTTAGTACATCAGGTCAAAGGGCTACATAATGTCAGTTATGGGTGATGTTAATTTAGATCACTTGATTAAGGTTGTGTCTGCCAGATTTTTCTACTGTGGTACACAAACACAATGTAATATCACTCAGAAATTACAGGTAACTATAAAGTTACACTTTTCCTTTTATAATTAATAAATATTTTCAAGAAGATACTTTGAGATTATTCTAATACTCTATTTTTCCTTAAACTCTTTCCTAGTAATTTTAATATCTGTCATTGGATCTTGCCTGAAACATCTTTTATTGTGGTATTTGTCTAATGTTAATTTTCTTCTCTTTTATCCCATCTACATTTAATAATTGAAATTCTCCTGTAAAAAAGAGAATTACCCTGAATAAAGAATAAAAATTACTTATCCATCTACAGTTTAAAAAGGTATTATCAAATCATGTCTTTTAGACAATTAAAGATCTAATTCTAGTAATCACTGCCTATAGGAGTGTTCTCAGGAGAAATGTGAACAAGTATAAGGAAAACAGGAAGGACAAGGAACCAGTTACATAAAAATGTGGATTCAACTTAAATCTCACTTCATCTGATTTCATGGGTCTCTGGGGTATAATATAATAAAAGCACAGAGGCGAGATCAAACTTACACATTCTTTTATTAGCTAGTCATTGGTTGTAGGCCACCTCAGGGTGCTGAAGACAGGAAGAACTGTAATCTTTCAAACATTTTAAGGTCAGGGGTTTTCCATAACTTAAGGGCAATTCTCCAGATAAAAATGAAGCTATGAGTTGTTAGCAGATAAGAATGGTATTGGGAAAATGGACTATGCCAAATGGATCAGGTTGGAGCTAATTGCAACAATTAAAATCCAATCAGAGAAGTAATATTCAGTGATTTAAAAGTATATATATTAAATATATATAATTCTCTAAAAGGAAAAAATGGAAACAAAGTCTTTGTAAATAGGAGGGGGTGGAGGGGTTGAAGGGAGGGCAGGAGAATGGGGAAAAAATAAGAACTAAGATACATCATGTAAAGGTACAAATTCCCAATGATGAATATCATCTTATTGTATAACTAAAATGTACCAATAAACTTATTGAGTAAAAAAAAATAGTAAAAAAAATAAAAATAAAAAAATAAAAAAATAGTGATCCTATTTTCACTAAAAATATGTATTTAATATTTTAAAATGTATGAGGGGAAAAAAGACTAGTAAGAATATATAGACCTAGGTTATTAACATTATCTCTGGCAGTTTCTCATAAAGTTAAAAAGACATCTACCTTCAGTTCCATTAGCTCCATCCTCAGGCATTTACTCCAGCGAACATATGGCCACAAAAAGACTTGCCTAAAAAATTCTGTAACAGCTTAATCCTAATTATGTAAAACTGGAAGCAGCCCATATGTACATCTATAGAAGCATGAATAAATGAACTGTTATCTTGTATATTCATTCCTACAATAGAATATCACATAATACAATTGGCTAGGAAGAGTAACTTTTAATGCTCTCTAGCATAGTTGGAAAATGTGATTAACAATAAATAATTGTATATTTCAAAATACTCAGTAGAGAAGATTTTGAATGATCCAAACACAAAAATATGATAAATGTTTAAGGTGATGGATGTACCAAATGGCTTGATATAATCACTATGCATTATGTACATACATTGAAATATTACACAATATTTCATAAATATGTTACTTAAAAATTAAAAAGAACAAACTATATATATTTTATGAAAACATGGGTGAATCTTAAAAGTACTACGTTGAGCAAAAGAACTCAGACGTGAAATAATTTGGTATACATGATTCCATTTATGTCTTGTCCTTTAAGAACAGAAAAAATAAATCTATAGTGTGAAGAAGTCAAAATAGTTCTTGCCTTTGGGTGGAAAATGAGTTGGTAAGGGTATTTACAAGAAAGAAACAAGGAGATTTTCTGAGATAACAGGAACATTTGATATCTTGAGCTAAATAATACAAGTATGCACATAAATTAAAATTCCTTACCTATGTTATGTATGCTTTGTGTATTTCATTGTAAATTATTACTTTATAAAATTCTTTAAGCATGGGGTGTGAGGAATATGCTGGTAATCAGAGCCAATTTCTTCTCAGGCTCTGAGGTTAACTAACTGGCTTTAAATTTCATGGCCTCATCTTTGTTTGTTTGTTTGTTTGTTTTGTTTTGTATTTGGTACTGGAGATCAAAGGCAGGACCTTGTGCTTATAAGGCAGGCACAGTGCCACTGAGCTAAATCCCCAGCCCTTCATCTTTTTAATATACCTCTAAGAGTAGATATAAGGATTAAGTGAGCCAGTATATACTAGGTTCTTAGCACAAAACTTAGAAGAAGAGCTCAAAAATTGATGTTGATCTTAGTATATGTAGATCTTAAATTTAAACCAACAAAGAGATAGAACATTAAAATCCTTTTCAACCTTGGGTAAATCAGGGTAAGTATCTGCAAGGATCATCAATGCAAACTCATCAAAGGCATGGAGAAGTTAAATGTCATCTCACTTGATTCATAATGGACAGAAGATGAACAAGAGTCCTGCTTATATTCCCACACATTGAGCCTCAGGGATGTAGCATTTTGTGCTTTGGAGCAGGCCAAGCTAACTACCAAATATGATGGCTGTTGCCTACAGTTTATGTCACCGTGCAGAAAAAGAAGGAAAAGAAAAGAAGGCATTCTGAGTTATCATCTTACTTCTTAACCCTTATTTTTCTCTCTGGCTACTGATTTACATTATCAAAGACAATCAAATCTTTGATCATATTAGGAGGCAGCAAACAGTAATTATGTAGTTAGAAACCCCATGACAATCCAAGTACAACACTATCAGCCGTTTTGCCTGTTCATGGTCCAACAAGGTTATCTCACTAGCTTCCTGCCTACAAATCAGAACCACATTAACCATATTGTCTTTACCAGAAGAATGTCTATAAAATCGTCCCAGAACTATTTAATTTGTTCTTCATCAAATGCATATTTTTACTAAGATGTCCTCCAATAGGTGAATGGATAACAAAGTGAGGCAGCCATACAATAGAATATTATTCAGTGATAAAATATGGAAGACAAAAATGCTTAATAGTAAGCTTAAAAAGGCAATCTGAAAAGGCTGCTACTATATAATTCCAACTGTATGACACACTGGGAAAGGCAAAACCATAGAGACAGGAGAAATATTAATGTTTGCAAGGGTTAGGAGACAGGAAGTGATGATGGGTGAATAGGGGAAACACGGAGTTGTTTCAGGGCAGTGACACTATATATAGTGATAATGTAGTGGCAGATAAATGACATCTTGCATTTGTCATAGCCCACAAAACTATAAAATTCAAAGAGTGAACCCCAATATAAACTACGGACTTTAGTTAATGATAGTGTATCACTGTTAGTTTATCATTGATTACAAGTGAATTATACTAAAGTAAAATGTTAGTGACAGGGGAAACTGTGTGTGTGGTAGGTGGGGAGAAACATGAGAACTCTCTGTAATTTCTGACTAATTTTTTGGTTAACTTTAAAATCTATCATTTTTAAAAGTCCTACTTTCCAAATATAGATAAAGTTATAAAAGTAAAGGTAAAATTCTCTTGCTGCAGTAGCATTGGGTTTGACAAAACCACTAGAGAGCCTTGACCTCAGGACGAGGAGTCACAATACCTTCAAAGAAAAAGAAAACCACTGTGGACTTTGAACAAAAGAGGAAGTTTTCAGTAGAAAACATCTTTTAGAGTGATAATTTTGGAGGAATGGCAAGGTGGATTGTGTGGAGAGAGGAGGAAATTGTAGGATACTATAGGTTGCTTGAGGTGATGAGGACCAGAACAATTCGCAGGTATAGAAGTAAAGCAAATTGGTGAAGAGACACACAGTCTCAAGGCACCAGTACAGAGAAAAATGTTGCCATGTCCTCCTAGTGAGAGAGGGCAAAAATAACAATTGAAGTGGGACAACACAATGGTACAGACATGGAAAAGCCAAGGTTCAGTTATGGGGAAGAAGAAAGAAAAAGCGAGCTCAGAAATATCTTTTGGTAGATTATCTGGAACAGAAAGATCAAGGCCTGAAGCTAGAAATCCATTGATGGCCAGACCATCTTTCTAAAACAAAGACATTAGAATGGTCCAAGGAAGTAAAATTATCTTGTCAAAATTAGACAGATTCAAAAGGTGAATGTGAGAGCCAAAAACCTGTAGACACTAGGTAACAGGTACCATTAGGCAGGTCTGATAATTCCCGTCCATGGA
Source organism: Heterocephalus glaber (assembly GCF_000247695.1). The sequence continues at coordinate 23,312,822 of NW_004624744.1, forward strand.
GTAGGAACTGACAAGGCTGTGTTGTGATCTAGTCCAAGTGACCAGATCACTAAACAGGTATTTACAAAAGTCCAGAAATGGGAAAAGGATGTAGGGTTACTGGAGCTCAAAGACAAATAGAGTTGGATTTGAACTCAATTTCTAAAATTGAGGCTAGGATGAGGTTGACAATACTGAAGCACTTGAGTACTGTAGAATAATGGACTATATTGGCCACAAAGTCCAGAGTCATTGGTCAAGTGGCCCTTTCTACAGAGAGCGAATAATTAAAGAGGCACTACAGGAGGGTGCTCTTTGAAGTGTCTTAAGGAGCTGTTGATATCAAGGGTAGTTTATTCAAGTCAGATTGAGGCTCTTAAGGCACACTAAAAAGAATTTGATGTGACAACTGTCTAGAGACTTATTTGGGAAGAAAATATCTGCTCCAATGGATTTAAAAAAAGGAAACTTTTCTTCTCATTCTATAACATTATAAAAAGCAAACACAAAGAAGAAAAGAAAGAAGGAAAGAAAAAAGAAAGGAAGAAAAGGAAGGAAAGGAGAAAGGAAAAGAGATCCTCCAAGCAAAAGATTTGAAAAGCTCCATTAATGACATTATTGTAATTATTATTGACATTATAGTATTATTTGTATCTTATGACTTCTCCTTATCACTAAGATCACCCAGTTTTTAAATTACTTACTTTTTTATGCATAAGTACTTGTTATCTTAAAGATATTTGTTAATTTTTCCATTCTAATTTAGACCAACAAATTCCAGGCTTGCTGCATATTAAGTGTCATCGTAGATTTTTTTCAGTTGTACTTCTGGGTTATACCCAATAATTTGGATCCCTTATCTTTCTTTTTTTTTTTTCCCCTGGGGATTGAACGCGGGTCCTTGTGCTTGTGTAGCAGGTGGCAAAACCACTGAGCTAAATCCCCGGCCCAATCCCTTATCTTTCTTATAATATACATTTTCAATTTTTCTGGTGTATGTCTTTTGGTGCTTTTCTCAGAGTAGATGTGTCAGTAACAAATTTCTGAATTATTGCAAATCTAAAACTGTTTTCATTTTGCTTTCACTCTTGTGTGATGATTTAATGAGGAACATAGTATTAAAACACAGGATTAAAGTAATTTCCATGGGAACTTGTATGGCGTCACTACATGCTTTTTAGCGTTCCAGTCTCACTGGTTTTCACCAACAGGTCTCACTTTGAAGACATTGCTAATATCCTTTAGAATTTAATGACACTGATAACAAGTTTGACCCAGACTTAATTCTTGTTCATATAGAAATTACCTATCTTTTGTTCCAAAAGCCTTGCACATGCTCAGTTTAGCCTTCGTGTGGTAGAATTTCACAAAGGTGGAGCTGAGGGTGACTCATTAAAAAAAATAGTAACTATTACTCATTAATTCATTCTTTTTGATACTCAATGGGTCCTTTGAACTTGAATGTGGGTCTTTCTTATCTCTGTGAATGCATATTCTTATAATTTCTGTGAATACTGCCACTGTTTCTCTGTTCTTTTTTGGAAATCTGGTTCAATTGATTATTTAGAATTAATTATCTTGCCTCTCCTATATTTCTTTGTTATTTTTGTCTAAAATCAAAGATTTCCTATATACTTTCTTACAGATTTCTTGCTGATTTTTAAAGATACTGCAATTTGTATTTTTCTTAACTTTTACTTAGAAACAATATAAAGGCAGTTGTGGTATCACACACATGTAATACCAGCTGGTTGGTGTCTGGGGCAAGAGGATTGTAAGTTCAAGCCCAGCCTGGGTGACTTAGCTAAACTCTATCTCAAAGAAAAACAATAAAAAAGACTGGGTATAGCTGGTGGTAGACCAATTATCTACCATGTGCAAGGCCCTGGGCTCAATTGCCAGTAGTGCAAATAATAATAACACTTTCAAACATTGTAAAGTTTGCAAGAATAGTATATAAAAGTACCTACATATCCTTTACCAAGATTCACCAATTTTTATATTTTGCTCCATGTTTTATCTTTGGTATGTGTGTGGGCACATAGTCTCATAGTATGTATTTATGTCTGTATATTTCAGAGAAAAGCCTAGGAACAAACTTCCCTGATAACCTTCAGAAGCAGCCCTACTTGCCAACACCTTAATTGTAAATTTCTAACCTCAAAATTAAGAGACAATATATTGCTGTTAAGTCACCCAGTTTGTGGTACTTTGTTATGTAGCCCTAGCAAATTAATACAGCACTCAGGGTCTATTTGTCTTTCAAGGTTTGTGTTTCTTTTGATTACTCAATGAAAACACTGATTTTTTCCATCTTAGTTACCGTTTGTCTCTGGCAACCAATAAGCAATCCATAGAGAGACACTTCAAAATCACGTAAGAGGATTTTTACCAAATGAGTAGAGTATAGCTACTTTTGCCATAGGAGGGGAAAATGGGTAATTACATAAGATGATGTATATATTATTTTTTTCTACACATGTTTTTCTCTATATGTGTAGTTTACAACATCATGCTGTATACCTTAAATATACAAAATAGCTTTTTAAAAAAGACCCTGTAATTATGCATCCCCTCATCAGTACTACCTCCTCCGATTTAGCATCCATTGATGATTCCTGTCTGAACTGAGCTTTACTATTATGGTTGCAAAGTGATAATCTCCCTTCTCTAGTACTTTCTCCAAACCTACCAATAAGCATTCAGTATAGTATCATAAGAGTGTCTCAGTTCCCTGTTTTTATTTATGCGTTTATTATCGGAAGATGCACAGGAATCCCCATGACTTTTTATTTCGGAGGAGGTATTTGTTTTGCATGCCAGGCAAAACATTTGAGCTTCTTCATTTGAGCTATATCCCCAGCCCAATCCCCACTTCTTGAATCAGCATTAATTACTGTGTATAATTTCTTTAATGACAAAATTTTTCCATATTTAGTCAGGTGGAGCATCTCTATATATATTGGTTTTTGAGTCCCTTAACATACTTCCATCAATTAAAAATAAACTATCTTTTTTTTTTTTTTTTTGGTACTGGGGATCAAACTCAGGACCTTGCATTTGCAAGGCAGGAGGCTGAACCACTGAGCTAAATCCCAGGCTACTATCTTATTTTTTAACAAGATATTTGAAATTAATCTTGTACCCCAGCTCTGGATTTAACCATTTTAACAAGATATTTGAAGATTGCCTAGTACCTTCTCTACCCCGGTTCCAGAGTCAACCATTTTTCTGAGAAGCCCTAATAGAGTTGAGTGGAGACCAAGATCTGAGTTTCAGAGATATCCATTGCTAATGGAATATTTTTGCATTTAGGAGATCTGTCTTAGTTACTTTTCTCTCATTGCTGAGACAAAATACCCAACACCCACAAGTTAAGGGAGCAAAGTTTTATTCAGCTCACAGTTTGTAGAGGTTTCAGTTTATAATCGGTTGGTTCCAAGGCAAGGTGGCACATAGCAGAGGGGCAACAGTTCACGGTGGACCAAAGATACCAAAATAGCAAGGGGCCTTAACAGCATCTTTCTGCCCCTTTTATCCTATTCAGACTTCTTAGGGCAAGTAGTACTCATACCCTTAATCCTAGTGTCCTTGAGTATAGCATTGCACCATGAATCAATTCCAGTGTCACACATTCTAGATCCAGCCCTATCCATGACCAAATGAGGCTTTGGGAGGACATCTAGACACAAACCATAACAAGGTCCTTCTAACAGATTCAGTTAGAGCACACAAATACAGATTCATATATGAACATATATATGTAAAGGTATACATATATATACATATCTTAGAATTCATGAGTTCACATCAATACCTTGATTTCTACTCCATCTCCATAGGTTTCTTTCTTGCCATCGTTTGATTCATATATATGTGCCCTTTCTTTCCCAGTGAGAGCCCTGACTCCCAAAATATAAATTCCTTTACTTATTTGCTCAATCCTATAATACAACTAAAATAGTTTCAGAACTTCTTCACCATTAAGAGTTAAGAAAATAATCCTAATAAAGAAGTTGAGTATCTGCTTATAGCTTATGGCACCACCACTACCACACCCCTCATAAGTGTGGAGTACATAGTTAAATGCACTGTTCATAGACCTACTAAAATTCCTCCCCCCTTCCATGCAGTTGAATTATTCAATGAAAATGCAGTTACATCCCTTGTTTTGGTTCACTTCCAGTTTTAGTTAATTTTATTTTATTTATTTTTAAAATACAAAATATTACAAAGTTCCAAAAGTGAAAATTATTCCAATTTATGGTCATAAATATTTGAAAAAACTTTCAACATCTCTGACCATTAAAGAAATGCAAACTAAAATAACATTAAGATTTGATCTTAGCCCAGAAAGAATGGCTATCATCAAAAACTCAAATAATGAATCAGGGATTTAGCTCAGTGGTTCCGCCGCCTGCTTTGCAAGTACAAGGTCCTGAGTTCAATCCCCAGTACAAAAAAAAAATCAAATAATAACAAATATTGGTGAGGCTGCAAGGGAGAAAGGAACCCTTCTGCACTGTTGGTGGGAATGTAGACTAGTACAACCACTATGAAAATCAGTATGGATATTCCTCACACAGTGGAAAAGCCTTATCAATGTAGTGAATGTATTAAAACCTTTTTATATAACTCACAGCTCATTTGGCATTAGAGAACTAACACTGGAGAGAAACCCTATGAATGTAGTGAATGTGGGAAAACCTTTAGCAAAAAGTTATACCTTAGTGAAACATATAGCAAAAACTGGCTATATGTTGTCTAGATTTCCTTGTTTTTTTCTCATGAACAAAGCTTGTACTTGTCAGCCTTCTTTTCATGTAATTTTGGGCCATAACTGAGCTATGTCTAAGGGACTGTGAACTGATGTCACAAACATTATTTCCAGGTCTGGAAAAAACAACGAGAACAGAACTGTTCATACTATCCTCTCTAATTTCTTACACTCACTTGGACTGAAGTGTAGCTGACACCTATGATGGCCTTGTAATCCATATGTGGTAGAATGCCACCGAACTTTAATACAGGAGAAATTGGTTGGAGAAGACATATCTTCCCATCTCTTTCCCAAGTCCTCCATTTTAATTTTATGTGCCAAATACTGTGCTGAGTTGTATTTGTGATCTGTTTTCATTACAACACAAACAGCCCACTGTGCCTAGTCCATGTAATAAATTTTCAAAGGTATGTTAAAAAAAACCAAACTAAAACTAGAAATTCCACTGTCCCAGCTGTCTTTCTGATACTACTAGGTATCTTTCTGAAAGACTTAAAGACATAGTATTACAGTGGTACATGCATGCTCGTGTTTATAGCAGTACAACTCACAATTGCTAAATTTGGAAGAGGCCTATATTTCCATCAACAGATGAATTGATAAAGAAAATGTAGTGTTTATACACAATGGAGTACTACTTTGCCATAAAGAAAGATAAACTTGAGTCATTTGCAGGAAAATGAATGTACCTTGAGACCATAATGTTAAGTGAAATAATTCAGACACACAAGCTTAATTATCACATGATTTTTCTTATATGAGAAACCAAAAATACAGTGATTCCTCAGTTGTCAAATGGCTCCAAGCTCGAACCTTCCGTTACTTGAACAGCAAAGTGCAAAAAAAATCTGCTTGGTGTCCATAACTTTGCTCAATAGTGTAACCAAAAATCTGACTTAAAAAAAATCTGTACAGGCTGAGAGTGAGTTGCCCACTGTCACACTGGAAACAAAGGGATGATGCTTCTGTCTAAGCACCACTTGTGCCCAAACAACATATAGTGCTTGTGTCAGTGCATTAAAAGATTTGTCATTGTGCTTTTTTGTGGGGGTTTTTTGCATAAAATATCATAACCATGGCTCTAAAGAAAGTTAGTGATACCAGCAGTACAGCTAAGAGGAAAACTGTGAGAACCCAAGATAGAGTTAAAGAAAAAAGTTATTGTGAAATTTGTTAAAGTCTTGGGAAAATGAATTTATAAGTGTAATTTGAGGGCCTTAAAACCAATTATTTGGTTTTCTATTATTTCTTATGGGAAAAAAATATGTTCAGTTCTCAAACTTCTCAATGTTCAAACACGAATTTGGATCAAATTGTGTTCAACAACTGAAGTATCACTGTATAAATCAATTAAAGAGCAAAATAAAAGATTGATAATAGGAAATAGGGAGATAGATCTTTTGTAAAAGGTAAAGGTACTAAGAAATAAAAAGAAAAGGGAGAGGGGAGGGGAAGGAGTTGAAAAAAAGATTTAAGATGTGTTATGTACATGTACCAGCTCCCCATGATAAATGTAATCATTATGTACCACAAGCACATACTACTAAAAACAAAAATTGAAAAATAAAATAAAATTTATTGCTAATTAGGAGAAAAATTATTTCAGTTGATATATTCAAAAATGTCATTTCTTCTTGTATCAATTCCAAATGCCCCTCCATATTACACATTGTAAGTAACCAATTTCATTATTAGTTTTATCACTCCTGTACAACTTTACAGCTCTTTGTAAAAGTTGCTGTGTATGTGGTGTATATCTCTTCTCTTTAAAAATGATTCTCTGCATAAATTCTTTTGCTCTTTTGTACTGTGGTATTCCTACTTGGCAATATATCCAGGAAATAATTCCCTATTAATTCATAGAGATCATCTCACTTATTGTTATAGGTTCATAGTTTATCTTTGTGTTTTTTAATCAGTCCCTGGTATTTGGAAATTTGGGTAGTTTCCAAGAGTTGTTGGAATTTATTTATCCATTTTGAGTTAACTTAACCTGTGATATTCTCCATTGTTATTAATGTTGATAGTGTGAGTTTTGTGTGGCTTTATTTACTTTCATTGTTGATTTTATATCCTTTGGTGGAGACACTGAAAATCAGGAGGGCACAAATAATCTCAAGATTACCAATCATCACAATGTTTTGAGATGATAGGTAGGAGTAGGAGGTCCCAAGCTGTTATGGCATGTATCTAGATGTTCCTCTAAAGCTTCATGCACTCATAGGTGGGGCTTTTGGTAGTGACTAGATTGTGAGTGTGTGATACTAGATCAAGGATGTGTGATACTAGATTAGTCCACTGATTGATTTAGCAGTTTTAGGAGTGGATGGACTTAATGAAGAAGGAAAACACAACCTATGTGTGAGTGATATTGACCAATAGGCTGGTAGCCTGGATGGAATATAAATGAAGAGAAGAAGGAAGGCTGCCTTGCTTTGGAGCCAGCTGACTATGGACTGAAACCTCAACAAACTGTGAACTAAAATAAACCTCTTCTCCTTTACCTTGTAGGTGTCGGGTATTTTGTCCAGAAATACATCTGTCAGTAACACTTTCATTGGTAACCTATAAAACTGTATCTTGTTCTCAGTAGCACTCTGTCTATGGTGTTTTATGGCTATGTCACTAGTTTTCACCTCTACTGTAGATATTTTCTTGATGATTCTTTTGGATTTAAGCTCCTACTCTAATTTATCTGTCTGTATTATGTCTTCACCTTTCTGTTTCAAGAGACTGTTTGAAATCTCTGATCTTCCATTTCTCATCTCAGGGGCATCATGAATTAATTCTGCTTTTAATTTTCTTGTGGTCATTTCAGTGAAATATATGAAGGAAGGAGGAGTCATTGTGAATATTAAGTTAATATGTCTAAGCTTATATATTTTCCTTCTTAGAATACAGATTGCACCACAGACCATGTGGATGGTGTGAAGTGTGACTGAGATCTTACAGCAGGAAATAATGTGCCTGAGGGTTTCTATCCTGGGTAGGGATTATGGTTCATGGATACCATGTTGTAGGTTCACCTCTATGTGTATCACAACCATTCCATTTGAACATCTCATAACATAACGGGGAACTATACAATTATAAAACCATAACTAGAAACCAAGAATTCAATTTTCTAATCTTTCCACTTTCTGATGCTTCTGCATGTAGAAAACACCTGACAATTCTGCTTACCTCACTATGCTAATGATATCCATCCTCCATACCTGATAATTTCAGATACAAATTCTCCTGGTTCTTGGAATAAATCAGTCTCAGGATTCACCTACCATGAAACCCTAGGCTGCTTTTCTATGTATATATTACTTCTGCATACTGTTATTTTATAACAGTATTGATAATATTTCATCTTAACATCTTTATTATGTTAAGGAGAAAGTTAAACATTTCTCAAAGAACATCTATGGCATTGGGATTCTACTTTCTAATGTGAACTCTAAGGATTTTATGTAGAATTACTTCTACATCTCAGCATTAGCTGTAGAAATGGAAAAATTATAGGAGATGAAAACTGTATTTCTTAATGGGAATAGGAAAAGAAGGAATTTTAACACTGATAATAGCCAGGATTAATTTAATTGCTGAATTATCTAGCATTTATTGTACAAAAGAACAGAGAGATCAATTTCTCCTCCTAATGTTCTTCTGTGGGAGTTTTGACTTTGTATGTTGCATTGCACTTATTTTAGTGATTAACACCAATAGTGTCCATTGTCTATTATTATTCCTTTAAAAAATCCTCTATATGAAGTTTCTGGCTATTCATTTCCTTACTTTATCCTTTCTTCTTGAAGCTGGCCTTCCATTGTTTTACAGATTTCTCATTTATGGTCACATATAAAAAATTTGCTATGGGGAATCTCAAGCTCAGACTAAGAATGATTTTCTCTCTCAGGAATCTGTCTTATGTTCTTCTTATTTAATGTCTTCTCTTTGATCCACAATGTGTCATATTCATGTTCATAGAAAAAAGACTTGCTGCTATCATAACCATACTTTAAAGAATATGCTAAGGAGAGGGTCTCAAGCATGGGACTTTAATGCCATCTAACATTCTTTTTGATTTGTCAGCTCTTTTTGTCACGTTTCTACTCACCTGTCACTTAGCATACTTTGAAGGTGAATATTTCTAAAAGCCTCAGCAGGGGAAATGGGAATAAAGTTGATGTGAGCTTATGAAACTTCAGCAAGGTCTTTGTAGAGTTTTTAAAGTAATAAGAAAGCAATTTGGCATTTTCAATTGTGAAGTTTTATCAGCATATCTGTAGAAGTAATATCAAAGATTAAAACATGGCCTTCTGGCTTAAGACTTAAAATGTTATGAAGTCTACTTTATTGACTCTAGAACAATCTTCCCATTCTATTTGTTCTTGATTTTATTTAAAAAGCTGTTAAGAACATAGGTTTTTTATTAAGAGAGACCAGGTTTTAAATATACCTCTAACATTTATTGTTTATATGACTTGGAGTATGCTACTTAATATTACTGAGCTTTTTTCCCCTAAAACATGAAATGTGGTTACTATGATTTGGATGTGTCCCTCAAACATCTGACAACTATGTTAAAGGAGTAGCACCAGTCTGTGGCATTATTAGGAGGTAGTGGAGACTTTTAAGAAGTGGGGACTAGATGGAGGAAGTTGGGTCATAAAGGTTGTGCCCTTGAAAGGAATAGAGGGACCCCATTCCCTTTTCCTCTTTCATTGCTTCCTGGCCACTGTGAGGTGAGCAGCTCCTCTGCCATGAACATTCTACCATGATATATTGCCTTGTCACAGGTCCAAAGGCAATGGAGCCAGATGACCATGAATTAATACTTCCAAAACTATGAGCAAAAATAGACCTTTTTATTTTAAAGTTGATGATCTTAGGTATTTTGTCACAATGACAGAAATCTGACTAAAACAAGGAACAATAATAATAATATGTACTTCATAGAACTATTACAATGATTTAGTTAAATAATGCTCAAAGAGAGCCTGTCACATAGTAAAAGAAAATATTAGCAAATGAAAAAATGCTCATTGAATAAGATTCTATCTATTTCAATGACTTTGTTTTATGAATGGGATTTGAACCTTCCAATAGTGTGAT